>BLBF01000018.1:15561191-15585199 GCA_015471245.1 Laticauda colubrina
TGTTTAGCTTGTCTACCTAACCCTGGTTGGGGAACCCAGGCTTAACAGTCTGTGATTTATTTCTAAGCCAAGGTATTAAGTCTGACACTGACGGAATGTGGAGCAACATACTATTTTAAGGCTTCTTCAAAATGTATACTGAAATCCTCACCCTTCTTCCATACAATTTTATTCTTTCCAATCCAAAGGGATTTTGTAAAAAGGTCCAGGTTGCCTGGCAGAATAACTCTCTGTAAATTGAAGATAACAAAACCATATTTGCCGTTTGGGGAGAAGCTGGCAAAACAAAGATGGAGTTTGAAAATGGACTGGATCAAATCCAGGGGCTTTGGGAAAACTACATTGCAACTAAAGTTTCCAAATTCACCCCTATGGGAGAGTGTGGTGATAATTTCATTCTAAGCACACAACCCTCTGCTCCTGGCCACGTGATCCAGAGCAGACTGTGTTCAGCCCATTCCCTGCTCCCTACTATAACATACACACAAACATATGCTCAATGCTGGTAAAATGATTGAAAAAACCCTGAAGCCATGGTCTATATGTGTTTGTTTTGTCCCAAAGATGCTGTTCAAAAGGCAACCAGACTTTCTTGGTTTTTTTCCTTGAAAACATTTGGCTTCTCCTCCATGAAAAACATATTCAGTTCTGGATGACCTGGAGCACTGAGAATCTCCATAGAAATTGTCCCCTACTTTCTTTGTATCCATCAGTTTCTTTGACATAGGTATGCAAAAACATCTAGGATAATCTGTAACACTCCCAATCCTTGTTGATGGTTCCAAACTCACAATCCTCAAATTTCCTCATTCCCTTCTACTTTTTCACAATGCTTTTCCTCCACTTCTGCTTTTGTCTTTTCTATGGCAGCTGCTCCTCCAAGTCTCCTCAATTAAACTATTTTATCTGACTTTATTTGCTATTCTTGGTATGCTTTGATCTTGGGACATCCTGTTTTATTTGCTGTCTCTGTTGTCTCCTTAACTACCCATTCTCTCCCACCACCACCACTTTATTTCCCACTTTTCTTGCCAGTTTAGGTTTTTCTTGGAATGATCCATTCTTTCAAACATTCTCTTCCAAAAGAAAGCAAAAACTGCAGCATTTTTAAATTGGCAGATGGAAGCTCTGCTCTAAGCTGTTCAGTAGTGGGAAAGATTTCCTTTGAAGGGGTGGATTCCCCATTGTAGAAGGTATTTGAACTGGATGATAAGCCTTATATTCCATTGTTTTATGGAAAATAAAATTGCAGGTTTTTTTACAAAAATAGTATTACCCTCCAAAGAAATAAACTAAAATAACCAAATATTACAATAAAATAAATAAAAATGCCAATACTTGTTAAAAAGTGATATCAGGTTCATTCCCTCTGGAGTTAGCCCTAACCATGCTCTGTAAAACCTGGCATGGCCCACAAGCTGATGAAAGTTATGTGTTCCTGCTATAGCTTAGCACCTCATCTGACGTAAGTTTCCTTTCAACATTCTGAAATATCCAAATAATTAAATATACTGTCCAAATTATAACAGAGAACAGGAGAAACAGAACATGATGTTCAGAAGGCAAGGAACATTCCAAATGAAGTCTTGATGAGAGATTAACAAATGAAAAGTTGTGACTAGTTTTAAAAATATTGGGCAACCACAATGTTCGGTTTTTTAGGCATTTTTTAGATCTTTCATTTCCAAAATATTTTATACAAAATTAACTATTGAATTATACTGAAATATAGTTTATTTATTTACTGAAGAAGATTCATGCATGCAGAAGGGTGCACTTCCATTTTAAAATTTCATCTTTCTAAAACAGGATCTCTTAAGCACTCTGCCCTTTAGAACTGATTTGTATTTCAAGAAAGGGAAGAAAATATTTTATAAGAAAACTATTATTGTAGCCCTGCTTTAGCACACAAACTATTCCTTTCCCAAAACTACTTTTGTTTTATTTCAGATCCACAATTGTGTGCTCATGTATAAGCACATACAAAGAAAGATTCAACTAACAAAAGAGATGTACACTAAATACTTCAATGAATCAGGCTCCTTACAAGCTCCATCTGTTCCTAAATGATTCTCAGAAAATATACTCAGTGTCACCCTTTTGCATATTTCCACTGCCCTATCCTAAACAACTTAGGCTGCTGACAGATTAATGCTTAGTTCACTTGAGGTATACATTCTTTGGTTCTTACACATGTTCTTATAAGGAAATGGAACTCAGTAACCACTTCATCGCAAGTTTGGGCAACGTTATTGTACAGAAACAATGCCTTAACTTCACTGTGGTATCAGATGAAGGTATCTCTCTATAAAACATAACTGTCACCAGTACTACCATGAGCCTCTTGTAAATCTGATATAAACAAGGTCTGCTGAAGATTTGTCAGTGAATTGCTAATGGACCAAATAAGTCAGGAGGGAATATACCTGGAAATTCACAAAATACAGGGCTTGAGGTCTACTTTAATTCCAATCAGTTGTTTTAAAAGGTTAAGAACACACAAGAACACTTAAACACAGTGAGAAGTCTCAGCTCTTCTTCTCCTCACAATGAGAACATGGCTAAGAAAAATAGAACACCGGGACCTTCTAATTTCTGAGCCATTTTTAAGAACTGACCCAGGGAAGTTGATTTCAAGAACCCAATGAATTTCAAGTTGATTTCAAGAAATTTCAAGGAATATAGTCATGTATTTTTCATATTGTTTAACATATCACTACAAAAAGGTACTGAATAAGTATATCAAACAGCATAACAACCATGGGCTTCCTTTCTGTGGGCCTTACGCTCTTCTGTAAATGCAACACTGAGCTTTTAGGAACATAATTGTCTTTGATATGATATGTCAATGATACCGAGATAATTCTTGGTTTTCAACACCAAACAAATTGAAAGTTTTTGCCTATGCAGATGGAGAATAACAGGGCAATACTTGTGTGCCTTTATAGCCATTTATAGCAACTCTTCTCTTCTTGGTATCTGTCCAAACCTGAGAATGTTACCTAGAAAGCAGACATGCCACAGAGAGAATATGCAGACTGGTCATTCAGAATCCAGACAGGATAGAGATAAGCACAAGGTTATGTTGGCAGGATATTATCTTCTTAAAGTTATCATAGGCTGTCTATCCTAAAATGCCAATTGGGCAGCACTGCTGTGCGGTTTAAAAGTTGACTGAAAAACAAAACAAAACAGTGGCTTCTGGAGAAAGAGAAGTGGGCAGCCCTGGCCTTTTATAAAATGACCTAAAAATGTCATGTAATTTGAAAGGCTTTATGCGATGAAACCCTGGGATAAAATAGGATGCAACAGTTTTTCTCTCTGTTTTAGAATTGATTTTATTGCACTGATATTTGTTTCAGATATAATGGGATATCAGATATCCTGCTATCAGAAAAGCTTATTACTATTAAGAGTACAATTTATTTCTCTACCTATTTATTAGCAGTCAGATTTTCAGACAAGTTGGATTCTCCAAATATTCTGGGACCTCTTCCATGAGGTACAAAAACAAATGGGAGATGAAGTGATGAAAAAGGCTTCTGCCATTTTATCAACAATGAACATTTCAATAATTATTTTTCATAATTATGGCTTTGTTCACAAATGGGAGAAAGAACAAAGAGTACTCCAGAATTAAATTCTGGGTAGCACGCTAATTTCCATTCACAGGAGAAGCTACCATCCACTGCTGTATCATTTATTCCAATTGACAGCAGATGACAGAGGAGCACTTTCTTGTTCAATTGTTCTATCCAAGATCTTTTAGCTGACTCTATAAAAATATCAGTGTCTTCTAGGACAGTATCACATCCATTCTTAATTTAGCACACTTCAAAATCTGTTTTGGTAAATTCAAAACATGTTTTCTCAAAAGAAGTATTTTTGACACATATTTTTCATTTTGTAAATTGTGAGATGAAATCCTACAGTATCTACCCACTCTAGTCTGGTGCTCATTCTTGCATTTAATGACTTGTGCATTTTCTCTGCAGACTATAAATAAGAAATAGATTCTGCAAAACCAAGCAGGAAGAGTACTTTCTCTTTCATTTACTGTTATGAACAATTTCCTTTGCCTTTTATTATTTTGCAACAGATTTAGTTGCTGTGAAACATTTCCATGGGGCCAAAACATGACTTAATACTGAATGTTTTATTCAACTATCCACAAAAGCTCCTCAATTCCTTGTTGCAATATCTAACATTTGTTTAAATTAACATCACAAATTATACTAAGCTCTCCTTCTGCACAAGCAGATACAGGTAATACTTGACTTATATAACCATTTGTTTAAGTGACCATTCTAAGTTATGATAGCACTGAAAAAGTGTCTTATGAGCAGTTCTCACACTTACAACCATTGCAGCACCCCCACACTTACATGATCAAACTTCAGGTGCTAGGCAACTGTCATATATTTATGACGATTGCAGCATCAGAGTGCTGGGATTGTCATTTGCAACTTTCCCAGGGAGTTTTTGATAAGCAAAGTCAATGGGGAAGCCAGATTCATTTAACAACCACATGATTCACTTAATAACTATAGCGATTTGCTTAATAACCATGGCAAACAATCATAAAATGGGGCATGCCTTACTTAACAACTGCCTAGCTCAGCAATTGAAATTATGGGCTAAATTGTGGCCATAAGACAAGGACTACCTGCATGGTTATCATGACAAAGGGGGCCATAGAAGGAGCGTTCACATCGCGGCCCCTGTCAGGTATCTGTTTACCTGCGAATCCTTCTACCACGCTACACCAACCTACACCAACAGTGTTCTACAGTGGCTGGGAAAAGTGTAGCGACACGAGAGAAGAAAAATCATGACAAATATACAGATTCAAATATGATCATTATTTAAGAATAAGGGTTTTCCATTCTTTTCAGTAAGTTGAAAGATTTACATGACCTAAAGAGAAATCGGAGTAATAAAGGCTTGCATTGTTTTGATTCTTTCTGTAAATGTTATTTATAATAAATAAAAATGATAAAATAAAGAAAATTATTTTAAACAATATTAAATTTGTCTGTTTTATATTTTCCCAAGCCTTTTGCTTCTCTTTTAGGTTTGAACCTATTGATAACCCATGCAGCTCTGTTGAAAAACAGTTTTAATTAATACATTATTTCAAGCACAGGATTTACCTTTGTTTGGCATTTTATATTCACAAATAATTCCTTTCCAGCAATTCCAATTAATAGGAACTAGAAATACCCACTAACTGCATTAGAATTCTTGTTGAGCTTGAAAAATGTATTTGGACATATGCAAACTATTTGTGGAAAAGCCTTAAACCACATGCAGATTTTTCCAGGTTCTTGTGGCAGTTGTGGAAGGCAAGCACATAAGTCCAGTTCCACATGTTTCATGTGCCCTGAATCTTATGCTGCTCTTCAATACTGGATTGCTCCTCTAAAACATATACATTTAATACAATTAATTCTAATATAATTTTGTGTGCACAACTTCCGGAATAAAACTGGTTTTGTATAGAGTCTCCAAATGTATTCTGTTGTGTATATAATTTATTCAAATAGTGGTGTTTCAAGCCTCAAAAGAAGATGACAAGTGCTGTGGACTTTCTTGCTATCAATCCCATTATGGATGATTTTGTGTAGTCAGAATCTGATCAGGTTAATTGTGTAAAACCTGTTCTTTTTTATGTTCCTATTAATATAAATGAGTTCTCAATAATTCCAGTACGGTGGCAAAATATCTGAGACCACAACATTATTTTTTTTCCTCTCTCTAGATTAAAAGAGGCTTGGGTTGACTGTGTTAGTTTGTGGATAACAGCCAAAATATAAGAGACATCAAAATATATAGCTTTATAAGGAAAAAAATATCAAAATTTCCACTACTCATAATCAGCCACTACCATTGTGGTGAAAATCAGTGCAATTAATTTTTTTCTGGATTTCTAAATTCTACAGGCCTTTCTTTTAGTATGCTTCATGCGAGTGGAATTCTAGGTTTTGAACTACTGCAAACAACTCTTAATCTTCTGGATCAAGTTATATTGGTAATCAATTTGCCAGTGCATTGTAGTGTGGATCTACACCACAAAGTCCACCATTACATTTATCTGAGTGATAGTTTAGCATGGCCTTTAAATAAATACTGAAAGCCCAGCAATGTCTGCAATGAAAACATAAGTTAAAAAAACTGCACTTAGCACACTATAGTGGAAATGCACCCTACTGATCACTAAATGGAAATACTCACAGTAAATACAATCCCTGAAGTTAAAATGGTTTTAGTCCAATACTTTAAACCCCTTTAAAGGAAGCCCTACCACCTCTGATTTGTACGGATGGCTTGTTTTTCAGGTTATTCCCCACAGGTAACAATATGAATATTTCTTTTCCCTCAGAACTGAGAAAAGGAAAATCGATAGCTGTAATGGAACTGTGGAAGCAGTCAAGCAGTAGATTGATTCAACTGGAGAAATTCAATGCAACCCAACAGATTCCCTAGGATTTGATACCCTGCTGCTTCAGGTGCAACTTCTTGTAATGAGAAATGGAAGACTTTTTGTCAGAAGCATCAAAGCTTGTACTGAAGCCTTGAAGGTAAAAAAAAACTCCACCTTCAAATAACAAGACCTTAAACTGAAAATATCTCTCCTCAGAAAATGCTTTTGCACATAGAAAGACTACGACGCCCAGTTCAAGGTAGAAGAGAGGTCTAAAGCCAGCAACCTTCGATGAAGATACAATTGTATGTATCTCTACTGTGGGAGAATAAGGACAGGACCAAGGGCTTGGCTATATGCAACTTGGCTATAATAAATATGACACACAAGAAAAAAAAGCGGAGAAATGATTTGATAAACTTATAATTGCTTTTTGCTGCAACTCTTTTGTACCTATATGGTATTTGTGACCAATTTTTGAATGTTATAGAAGCACAGCTGAAAAGGTATAGCAAGTAATTAAAACAGGAAGGTCATTTTTGATGAGAGAGATTAGAGAAAATTGTAGAGACAAAGCCTATCGATAATTCTTGTCAGGATGTCTACAGACAATGCTTCTCTAAGGGGCAATTCCAATTGGGAGCATTCATCTGCTGCTTTGGGTCCTCCACTGGTTCCTAATTATTGGCTACGGAAACAGAACGTTAAACTTGAGAGGCTTCTGCCTAGCAGGACAATCACATTATTTTTACCAATTTTGTAGAAAAGCATGGTTTACTTAAAACAACAACAAAAACAATGAAAATATGAGGCATACTTTTCATGGATGTTTAAATAATAAAGTATCTTTCAATAAAATGATTATAAAGGCCAATATTTTGAAATTAGGAAATTACTAACATTTTGTTTAATTGCATAATGTAGTTTTGTTGACAAATCAGACTATGCTTTGTTTTTAATTATTAAGTGCCTAAGGGGCAATTTTGCCATTGATCTACTCTTTGCTTAAATTAGTATCTTAAACTGGACAATCTTCATCTGTCTGGAGTCTAGAGCAGGGGTGTCAAACTGGTGGGCTGGAGGCATCACCAACAGGCCATACCAACCCTGTTTCCATAAAGGCAAAAAACCTCGCAATGCATCCTGTGACATGATCGAGTTTGGCACCCGTGCTCTAGAGGGTTGAGATTTTTATGTCATTGCCCTTCATAAGTAATAAGTACCTGAAATTAAATTAAAAGGATTCAAATAATTCAGTACATTCATACATTTAAAGTAATTTTCCAGAACATGAATATTCAGTAAAATATGGGTCTGTAATTAAAAAAATGAAAGCACGTGACTTAGATAATTGGAAACAGAATAGCAATTAAAATTCACTCTGTGAAATGCTTCTTTATCAGAACCAAATTCCACTGAATGGTAAAAAGTGCCTGTTTTTATTGTGTAAATAGATAAGAAGAGATACAATGCCACTAGTAACATTTAAAGATACTACTAGTGAGGCTGCCCATCATTATTTTCTTTTTAAAAAACTATATTTCTGTGACTCAAAGGAAAGAAAAGGAGAGAAAGAATACAAAGTTAGAGATCTTCTTTGATCATCCTGCTCTTTCACCCTTGCAGCTATACCATCTATAACTTATCTCTGTTTCAAAGGAAGAAGCTCTCTTTTGTTCAAAGTCTGAGAATCAAAATTAATTAGTGACAGGTTAAAAACATGGAGCACCAAAGGGAAGAAATGGAGTCACAGAAGACAGGATGCTATTCTCTTAACAGGTTCTTGGGAGGCTTTGAAAAGTAAAATGGGGGACCTAATGCAAAACATTCCAGAACTTTCCAAGGAAATGCCATAAAAAGAATAAAAAAGTCTTCCCATTTCAAGTATGGTGGGTTTTAGCCTCAGGAAAAGTTGAAATGGCAAGTCTATTGTTCAATCAGTTAGAAAGTTGGATGTGTCAATGAGAAAGAAGACATCATCATTTGTTGATCAGCTAATCTTACATCAAAGAAGGATGAATAAGTGTAAATTACTTGCAAATAACTTCATTGTTTCCTCTCTTTATCAGTGTGGTAATTCCTATCCTATGTGTATGTAAAGAGCCAGAGAAAATGGCAATTCCTTAAGACTGGTGTACATTTGCATATAAATCGATACAAGCAGCTGAAGAGCTGAATGGATAAGAAAAAAATATATATACACAGCAGAGCATGCTGTAATGATAAAGGAACTTGGGGGGGCCTGGAGGGTAGTGGTGAAAAGAAATTGGTTTTCTTATTCTGTACAATGTAATTGTCAATAAATATAAAACAGTTTCTTTTGCCCTACATCTGTAAAATAATTTATTCTCTGTTTTCAGAGTGCAAAAGTTATCTGTACAAATAGCCTTATTATATCTGCAAAATAGTTTCCTGCAGCTTCTATGGGAAAAACTATCACCTTCTTGTACCAACACAACACAAAAAATATACATTGTGTCTCACCCTCTTGGGTGGAAACATACCCTTGCAATAAATCACAGTAAGGCTAGCCTCTCACCTGTAGGGCTCCAAAGTTCGGTTACCATAATGCAGAGCTTCTTCCCAAAAGCCCAGGTTTATGCAGGCATCCATGGCAAGGTCAAGTAATTTTAGCTGATAGATGTTGGTGTCTGGGAGGCGAGAGGTGTTGCTCTTCAGTAACGTCTGGCAGGACAACAGAACTTGCTCCCATTCTGACATTTATTTGTGTTAAGGATTAACCGATGACAGAAGCATAAATCAAAAGGCAAAACATTAAGTTAAAACAATGCAGTTTTCTATTCTACAAAAACCCTTCCATAGAAAGCTCCATTTTTTTTAACCAACAAAACATGAAAGCAAACAATATGACTATGAATGGTGATCATATGAAACCACAACTAATTTTGTTATAGTTAATTTTCTATTAAGCATTATTTTCTTAAAATAGACAACATATTTCTCATAACCTTTTTCTAATTTAAAACTCATCTTATAAATTAAAAGAAATATTTTTTCAATCTAACAATTTTGGCAAAAGGAATTCTTCCCTGATGAAAATTACACATTCAGGGATGGGAGAGGAATGCAATACATGGGGGAAGGAAAAAGGTACTCTAAATGATGCTCAGTATTATTAAACATATCTGACAATCTTCTTTGGGATATAGCAGAGAAGACAAAATATCTCCATTTTAATATGAACTCTTAATGAGTTTTTGCTATTATTAAATTGATGTTCATAAGATACTTAGTTGACACTGATATTCCCAATTTCACATAGTTAATACCAGTCAAGGGATAATCTGAATTTATACATTGATTATATATGTTTATATGACTGCCCAATAGACATATGACTCTGGGTCGCACAATACATTGCAAATAGAGTATTCCCAAAACATGTAATCATCACACCAAGATGGACTTGCTCCATAATTTGGACTAATGCTAAATGGGGAAAGCCAGTTCTTTAATACCTTATGTATGGCTAGCTGATTAGTAACATCTGAATCTCAGGGGTGGGAATGACAGCTATTCCATAGGAATAGGAGCGGCAACAGACAACATGCTTTCTAGATCCCATTAGATGGCACGGTTTAATATAAGGGTTCAGAGAATGCCCACCCTTAACTTAAACCTAAGCCCTAAGATTTTTGAGAGAAATTGATCTAAAGAAAAACAGAGAACAATATTTGATGGGATGAAGAAAAGTGACAAAAAGCCAGAAAAAAAAATTTCAACAGTTATTAAAGACACCAAAATAGTGCAGATGTCTAAACTTGATTTACAAACATTTTATACTGAAAATGGAATGAAATATGGTTTACCATTTTAATAGTGAAATCTCAATAAGTTAGTATTGGATTGCAATTTAGGTGGCCAAAAAATTAACTTTATTAAATATAAACCAATCTCTCTCTCTCTCTCCCCCTCTCTCTCTCTCTCTGTGTGTGTGTGTGTGTGTGTTCTTTTGGCTCTTCAAACTATATTAATACTTAAATATTTGAAGTGTCTGTAACAGTGGTGGGATTCTGAGGACATTGCTTGGTAGGGGAAGGATACTGTAAAATCTCCAGTCAGAGGTGGTATTGCTGGTTCTCCGAACTACTCAAAATTTCCACTACCAGTTTTCCAGAACTGGTCAGAACTTGCTGAATACCACCTCTGATCTAGAATTTTGTTCTGCAAGGCCAAAGCAAAGTTTCTGCTGCCAAGAGCCATGTTAGCACAATGGTTAGAATGTAACATTGCAGACTAACTCTGCCCATAGCCAGGAGTTTGATCCTGACCAGCACTAGGTTGACTCAGGCTTCCATCCTTCCGAGATCAGTAAAATGAGAACTCAGATTGTTGGAGGCAATATGATAACTCTATAAACCTCTTAGGGAGTGCTATAAAGCACCATGAAGTGGTATATAAGCATAAGTGATATTGCTATTGCTCCAAAACTTAAAGATATAAAGCCTGAGGAAAAAAATTAGAACAAAATAATTTTTTATAACCCAGACCACATTTTGATTTGATTTACCTTCTGCTTTTTCCTTTAAACATGGTTTTATTTGAAAAATACAAAATACATATTATATGCAGAAAGAGTATGAATTTAACAAAGACAAGAAAACAAGTTGATCATGATAACATCCTGATCTGAATGGAAATGTGTGTACTATGGACCAAGGATACCTTCACATGACTTTGGTGCCCCTACTGTATTTATAATTTCTTTGGCTTCTTTCCAAGCTTGCTCATCCCCTGCCAACATGTCAGCATCCTGCTTTGACCGAAATAAAAGCAAAAAACAAACAAACAAAAAGCATCTGGTTAAAAAAGAGAGAGAATTTACATCCAACATTAATAACAAAACCGACATTTGGATTTCATATATTTGCATTATATGCTTACATAATAAGGAAGGTGTCAATAAATGAGCCAAAAATACAATATCCATGTTTAGAAAAGGTTATAAGCTTCATTTTGGGAGGTTAAAAAAAAGGGAACAAAACTGAAGTAAAGGAAATTGAAAGGAATATGGTAAAATGGGACAAAGCTGAAAAAAGGAATAATAATATATTTCATCTTGGCTTACCATTGACATGGAAGAAACAGGGTTTTGAAAAAAGTTTTAGATGAATAGAAGTTCTGAAGGAAAAATGAACAGAATTGGTAGAATACATTGAGATAATCTATTCGAGTAGGAGAAGCTATGAGAGATTTAAAGAAAGACCAGGATGATACTTCAGGTATTGAAATAATAATGGATATAGTAAAGACAATGCACCCCAACTAATGTATACTATGTATTGTTCTATATTGTATATATCTCTGAAACACCATTAGTCACTATCAAGAGAGGCAACTAGTTTAAAAAAATAATATTAAAACCAAAGGAGAAAGTTCTTTGACAAAGCTCAGCTTTGTTTGCTTTAGCAGGGATTTTTAACTTGCTCTACTTGTCAGCAGAAAATAATAATCCATGAATGATGATCACATGAGGTTTACAGCAGATAAAATTCTAAAAAACACCTTCTCTGCCAGTACCATAATTTAAACAAAGGAGCTTAGGGATGGCAAACCAATTTTCATATCAATTATCATCCCAAGAGCACAAAAGTTAAGAGGTTTTAATCTGCATTTTCCACACAGTGAAGTTAATTATTGTGCATTCCAAAAAGGAAGAAATATACACCCAGAGCTCATATTAATTCCATGTGTAGCTTTAGTGCTGCCTACTATAGAGGTCCAAATGGAAGAAAAATAGGTGAACTATTATACTATCTCAACAGCTTATTGCATTAAATGGCTTATCAGGCTTCAGTTATATTATACATAAGGAATTACAAAGAAAGTAGTGTTCCTTTTAAAATTTGCAAATATAATTGCCAAAACATAAACAATCTGATTGCAATATGTTAACCTGGAAATAATTTTGTACAGAATGAAAGCACATAAAGGTCAGCAATGGAACAATACAGTTCATGCTGAAGTACTTATGTCAGTTATGTTAATCATACAGATCCAGACATGTTAAATTTTGCATATAACAGGGATGAGTCAAGGCTGGCCGTGAGCTAACTGTGCTGCCTTCAAAGGGCACAGGATTAATTACATAGATTTTGATTTAATGTGCCTTTTTTAATTTTGAGAAGACATGTAGGAAATGTACTATAATTGAAAGACTAAAAAGCCAGAACTATGTGGTGTATGATCAACCAACAAAGGAAATGACCAACAAAGGTCTAAGTGGACATATCCTACAAAGTGATTCTATCATCAGTTTATTTACAGTCTATCTGAGGACAATGGAGTTACCATAGTTGGGCTGTAAGATTTAGGTGGGCACTAAATAGCAACAATGAGATACTCTTTCTTTCTCTTAAAAGAAAGAGGAAGGGATGGGAGAAAGAAAGGAAGGGAGGGAAGGGAGAAAAAGGAAAGGGAAAGGAAAGTGAATGAGATATGGATGGATGGACAAATGGATAGAGGGAGAGAAAAAGGAGAGGAAGAAAGGACCACAAACCTTGGCACTAAATGCAACTTCAGAGTATCAAGAATCTAAATTATTTCTGACAATGCAACTGATTCTGCAAGTTTTTCACAGAAGCTGTATAGACGAAGTAGCTACACCTCTTGTCCCCTTCTCTGTATTTCCTGTACCCAGCCACATCATCTCCCCAACCAAATAATCGGGGGGGGGGGGGGGGGAGGAGATTATGAATACAGCATCTAAGTATAGTATATAAAATCATACATTGCAATATCGTACCTATTAATGAATACTTCAGCTTCAGCCATAACAATACAAGAGCACACAATAGATACAAACTCAAGGTTCATCACACCAAACTTGATTGCAGGAAATATGACTTCAGCAACAGAGTGATCACTAACCTTAGACAGTCTACTATTGACCTTACCTTTCCTAAGAGGTCTGTAGGGGGTGTGCATGAGCGCACCAACGTGCCAACTGTCCCTGTCTTATTGTGGTTTTTTTAATTATTTTTCTTATATGTATGCATGTATTCACAACTATGTTTTTACTTATATCTATTATCTTGTAAGCAATTGAATAAATAAATAAATAAATAAATGAACTCCATGTGACTGGGAAACAGGTAGAGAGGTTTGCTTCCTTCCACTGTATCTCTCTGATGTTTTAAGAACAATTATATTTTAAAGCCATATTAATGTTAGACCACTAGAAAGAGCAGAACAAGAAAGCTTTTCAGGAACTCTTTGTCCACTCATACAACTTAGAGGATGGGTGGGGAAATATAGCTGTTGTTTCCTTAGGCAGAAGCAAAAAACCTCAAGGAAACTATCCCTTCAAATGAAGAGAAAATGATATTTTATGTCAAAAATGCCAAACAATTTTTTCATCCTTAATGCCAGATTAAAAGAAATTATATTTGTAGAACATGAATGACAAGTTACTTTTTCAGTTATGAAACATACATTAATACCTGATGTTTGTATTCTTACTAATGGGGAAGAAGATTCTACCACACATTCTGTACATACATTCTTCTTTAGCGCTTTAGGCAGTATTTCTAATTTGTACATGGTTGATTTAGGCACCATAATTTCTCTGTTTCTAGAGAAGGCCTTGTGTAATAGTCAAAAGACACCAAGCACAGAGATCAATGCAGATTTTCCATCCTGTCTATATCTTGAAAGGCCCAGGGCAAATTAGGGTACTTTACTAGACACTACTAGTAACAAGGTTATTGATTTGTTTGTTAGATTTATATATTGCCTTTCTTCTGGGAGTTTAAGTTGGCTCCTACAAGGATCACTTACATTTTATTCCCACAATAACCCTTAAAATAGATTGGACTGGGAGAAAGTGACCTGATACAAATGTCAACCAGTCAGTATCCATGACTAAAATGGTCTTGAACCTGAGTGTTCTCAGTCCTAGCCCAAAACTAAATACTTCACCACAATTTACCTCCTACTTCATATACCTGAGATAGCCTTTTCTCCCTGGTATTCTCAGTAGGTTTTCCCAAAATGGATTATCTTATTCAGAAAAAAAACCACCCTCTAATATATAGATAGATAGATAGATAGATAGATAGATAGATAGATAGATAGATAGATAGATATAGATATAGATATAGATATAGATATAGATATAGATATAGATATATAGATATATAGATATAGATAGATAGATAGATAGATAGATAGATAGATAGATAGATAGATAGATAGATATAGATATAGATAGATATAGATAGATATAGATATATAATATATTATATAATATATATATCTAAGATATAACTGGTGAGATTGTCAAGAAAAATTAAACATCATAATATTTCTCCATATCTGAGCTTCTCTGTAATATTAATCAGTTATAGCATTTGTTGTTCTTATTACAAGAGACTAACATGGTTCCTCCTTTATAGTGAATTTGTTGAGATAGGCATAATGAAAGGCTAAACATTTCAAGATTCTTCTCCCAGAAGTACCTTGAAGATTCATGCTCTAGCCCTGTCTTCTGACTAGGTAGTTTCTGCCGCCACCACCTGTAGAATAGAGGTATCTCACCTAGCATTCTTATCTAACCTTAATGCGTGAGACTCAGGATTGTCGAAATTCATATTGCTTTTCTGGTGATTGAAAAGTCAATGAAAAAGTTAGAATAGTTTGTATAGTGCCATTTCTTGGCCAACAAGTATGGTGAATCAATTTCAATCTCACAAGAGATAAACTAAATTAGGAAAGGTTTTAGTTCCTGCTCAATTTTTTCAAAACCAGACAAAGTTCATCTTAGCGTATTAGACAGACTGAGGGGATCAGCCATATTTAATTAATTTAAAAGAGATGAAGGTCAACACCATGGACCTTGAATACTTGCAGAACAATCCTTAGCATGCCTCTGAAGGGTCAGATGCAGTCTTACCTGGAAAAAGGTACCATATCCATGTAGATGAGCAGTATTGCTATAAAAATCTAAATGATCGAATATGCCATTGATGATTAAAAATAGTTGAAAATATCATTTTCTGACTACCCAGAAGCTCCAGCTAACAATTTATTTTTCTGCTAAAATTTTATCCTGTTCTTATTTCCCAAGAAAAATACATATACTTCAACCCTTCCATAATGCAGCATGCAACTGAAGCAACAGGATTAGCATTAAGTGGCTTGTTTCATTCATAAGCACAGCAAAAAACCACTGTCACTTCAATTCTATATCTATAAAGCAACCACAGGAGACAGTCAGTGAAATAATAATTTTATCTTTTATAGAACAAGATTGCTATACAAATAAATGGTTTCACTAGATGTGCTTCAGAAAATTGAGCCATGTGACATGACTCTAGCTACAAATATAAAATGATCCTGAACTACAAATTGCAGAGATCTATTGCAGATATTAATAATGGCTTTAAATACATTTATTTCATTTAGTAGTTTATATTTAGATAGGGTAAAATATGAAAGGACTCATTCAACAAATGACATTCTGGGTTAAGACTCTAATTTTAGGCATTCAAAGAAGAAACTTTAGGCATTCAAAGAAGAAACAGTAAAATTAGGAGGTAGGGGATGAAAAATGCTGCTTCAGATTGAGAATTAGTAGCATTTTTCACCTAGTAATATCTTTAAGTAAACATGCCAGCTTTTAATCAACTATTTAAATAGAGGCCTCAGATAAGTTAAAGTGGTGGTGGGGAATCTAATAGCAATAGCACTTAGACTTATATACCGCTTTATAGTGCTTTACAGCCCTCACTAAGTGGTTTACAGAGTCATCCTATTGCCCCCAACAATCTGGGTCCTCATTTTACCCACCTCGGAAGGATGGAAGGCTGAGTCAACCTTGAGCCTTTTAGGTATTTGATATGCCAAAATGGTAAAAAAAAAAAAGTTAAATGAAGAGAAATGGGGAACATTTATTTTGTAACACTGCACTGATGTTTGAAGAGTCAGTTTTGCCAACTGTTTGGTTGTGAGAGCCTGCAGTGTCAATTGCATATTCATACATATATGCATTATTTTCCTTGAAAACCAACAAGCTCAGAAATAATACATAAAATTTTGTTTGCAGTTGGAAAAAACAGAATTATAAAAAGTTCCTTAAATAGTGGGTTATTTTTTCTACATATAGCATTTTTGTTCAAGTACTGTACACATTATAAGCTACAGAGAGGCCATTGTTCTATTCTAATAAAAAAAAAGTCACTGAAATAAGCAATATTCTATTTCTGTTCTCAAAAATGGAGGATGGAAAGTAGATGGATAACTACAATGCAGAAATTGCCAGCATAAAAATACATTACATTTAAATATTTGCCTTAAGCAGTGTTGCTGAAGAACAAGTCTCCCTTGAGCTCCATGGATTTCCTTTCTGGAAATATACGTACAATTGTATTTTTTCAATGTGAGTTTATTCAAAAATATGTCCCATTGTGTTTGGACAGGCTTACTTGAAATCCAGAGTGCTGAGACTGCAACCTTAGTATATTAATAGACAACATAGCAGCAATATATCTGTTCTGAACAGTGTTGAATACAACATAGAACTTCTCTGGTTAATATTTCAGTGGGGAAGAACTATGATCTGTGGCTACCATGACTGTCCTGCTTTCTTCCTCATGAATGTATTGCAGACATATAATTTACTTCTTGATACAGTACATGTACAGTTGTATCAGTCATAGTATTTTTATGTTATACCTCTTTATTACAGAATACAGAATGACAGAGTTGGAAGGAATCCTGGTGGTCTTCTAGTCCAATTGTTCTGACCAAGGCTTCCAGCACACGCTTATTTTAAAAACAAGTCTTGTTTTATTGCAACGCAGGGAATTATTTTCATTCCCAGCAGGTCATAAATCTCAAACAGTCCCTCGAGATAAGCACCCACCTTTCTTTCCTGTGAAGTGCTGCCAATAACAGAAGGGTCGAATAAACTAGAACAAAAACCAACCAAAGTATAAAGAGCTTCAAGAATGAATCTGAACAAAGGTTTTGTCATCTTTGCCTGTTCTTTATACCTTATGGGAGGGGCAATCACCTCCCAGCCTCACTCCCAAATCGCCCCTTTTGTTTCTCGTCTTCTAGCAGCTCTGCGCACATGCACATTGGAAACAGGCTCCCCTGGGTCCTCTGTCTTGCTGCTGCCAATCTCTGGAGACTCCGGAGGCAGCACCCTACTCAGTGGGTCCTGGACCCATCTCTGCATCGGACTCAGGACCCTGTCCGAATCCTCTCCAGACTCCTGGACTGGTCCTCATTCTTCCCTCACTGTCTGATTCTGCTACCATCTGCACAGGCTGCTGGAAAACCACAATACTAACCCATTGCTCAGGCAGGAAGTCCTATACAATTTCACACAAATGACTTTGCAATATCTTGTTAAAAAAGTCCAACGTTGGAGCATTGACAACTTTTGGAGACAAGTTATTCCAATGATTACTTGTTCCAACTGTCAGGAAATTTCTCCTTCAGGCCCGGTCCCACTACACTTACAGATTCAAAGAGGATGTAAAAGGTTAAAAAAGGCTTGCCATCTGTTGGAAAACGCTATGCATCCGTTGTGTACTCACTGCATATGTGTTTCATATGCTCTATCCGTCAAGCATCCGTCCACTGCGATTTCATCCATGCAAGAAGTTTTGAGCTGCACAAAACTTTGTGAATGGATGAACTTTCCGCTGTGTACGATGTACATCCGCGACATATATGGGCAACAAACGTTCTATGTCCGTTATCATCCGTTAAACGTCCGTTGTATCCTCTCTGCATCCTCTGGCCATCCCATCAACTCACATCCTCTGCAGCTGAAAACGGAAAGAGGGAGGAAACAAAAGGTATGCGGAACGTCTACACAGCGTTAGTAGCACGGAAATAGACAGACAAAATGTTTGTATCTGGGATGTATCTCGTATATTTATGATATCTGCAGTATGTCAAGTGTATGTAGAAGGACACCTAGTGGACAACCGATATTTTCTCTAAAAAGGGGGAGAAAATCATCTGGATCGCTGGGATGGTGGACCATACAGTCCCACTATGGTTGCACTGGAGGTTTATCTATCCCACAACTATCCTTATCTATCCCACAAGCATGCAAAGGCTTAACCATTTTTTCAAAGTTTTCACCAACACTTTATTAAGTACACAAAATGAATCAAGTAAAGCCCCTGTCACACAGCACCAACGGATGGAAAGAGGATGTAAAATGGAGAGAAACACTTGTCATCCGTTGGTTAACGCGATGCATCCGTTCTGTACTCACTGCCTCCATTTTTCATACTCTCTATCCGTCCAGCATCCGTCTACTGACATTTCATCCGCTCAAAACTTTTTCAGCGGAAAATGTATCCAACACATCTGTTATACATCCGCTACGCATATGGGGAATATCCATTATACGTCCATCGTCATCAGTTACGTGTTCGCTATATCCCCTAGGCATCCGCTGCGCTTCCGCGCAACTCGCATCCGCTCCAGCGGAAAACGGACACAGGGAGGAAGCGAAACGGATATGGAACGGACACGCAACGTTAGTAGCATGGACGTAGAAAGGATGAAAGCGGATGCAGCTCACATACAAAGCATTAAAATGGAAAAAACATTCATATAGGGGACGTATCTTGGATATTTAGGATGTCTGCAGGATGTCTAGAGGATGCAAAAGGACACCTAGCGGAAAACCTATATTTCCTATAAAAAGGGGGAGAAATCACCTGGATCTCACTTTCAGTCCAGCAGGCCTGGTGTGCAGACCTCTTCAGCCTTCATCTGGTTCTTGCTCTTCCACAGCGTCCAGTCATCTCCACCATGGATCATCACACACTCCCTTTGGTAGCCGCCATCGTTCGACAACAGTGTGAAGCCCTCTACAGGCTCTTTCACCTGTTCTACGCGAAGAAAAGGAGGCGTCAAAGAAGTGTCTGGGTCCGAAGATGGATCACGAGAAGAGCAGAGTACAGACTGTATAACAAGCTGATGGTGGAGCTGAGGAACAAAGACTCTCGTGCATTCCAGAACTTCATGAGGATGCCACCAGCCATGTTTGACGAAGTTGTGGAGCGGCTGAGACCCAGGTTGACCAAGGCAAACACCAACTTCCGGCCCAGCCTGGACCCTGGGCTCAAGGTGGCACTGACTCTGTGCCACCTGGCCTCAGGGACCATGTACAGGAGCATGCAGTACGGCTGGAGGGTGCCACACAACCCATCAGCATTGTGGTCAGAGAACTGGTGCAGGCCATCATTGAAGAATACCTGGAGGAGTTCCTCCAGTGCCCTTCCACTGAAGAAGGCTGGAAGAAAGTTGCAGAGCAGTGGTATCAGAAGTGGAACTTCCCCCACACCGTTGGAGCCATAGATGGCCTTGCACATGGCCTGCAAAGCTCCAGCCAACTCAGGGTCCACTTATCACAACTACAAGGGCTTCTTCAGCATCATCCTCTTTGCCATGGTCGATGCTGACTACAAGTTCATGTACATCAATGCTTCAGGCAACGGCTCATCTTCAGATGCCCAGGTATACAACGCCAGTCACCTCAAGAAGGGGCTGGAATGCACCTCATCATGGGCTTCCCAGATCCAGACCCCCTGCCCAACGACACACAAGATGTGCCCTACTTCATCGTGGGGGATGACGCCTTCTCCCTCACAACCTACCTCATGAAGCCCTACACTTCCAGATGCCTCACCCGTGAAGAGAGGCTCTTCAACTACAGGCTGTCCAGGGCAAGGCGGGTGGTGGAGAACGCCTTTGGCATCCTGGCCAGCAGGTTCCAGGTACTTCTCACCACCATGCAGCATCGGCCACAGACCGTGAGGAGGATCATGGAAGCTTGCTGCATCCTGCACAATCTCATGCGCACCCGCTACCCAGTGTTGCAGAACAGGCTTGTGGACCTCCAACAAGGCAATGGGGACATGGAGCCTGGTGAATGGAGGCAAGGGCGAAACCTGATAGATACTGTGGATGTGCAAGGCCCCAACAGAGCTTCACATGAAGGGAAGAAGCAGCGCAACCTCCTGAAACACTGGTGCAACTCCCCAGCTGGAGCAGTGGAGTGGCAAGACAGAATGATAGATGCTTAATGGATGCTTCCTTCAACCTGTCTCATCACACGGATGAGATTGTGCCATGTATGTTGAGTGGCCCGACAATGAACAGGGCATTTAATAAAGAGTTGTGTTTATGTTGACATGTGTGGATGAATGATTAAATTGTTATTGATAATAAAGGGCCATAGGTGTGGCACCTGGGAGGGTGGACCATACAGTCCCACTATGCTTGCACTGGAGGCTTATATATTCCACTGCTATCCTTACCCATCCAACAGCTATTACCCATCCCAAAGGTATCCCTGCTCATCCCACAGGTATCCGAACCCATCCCACAGCTATTACCCATCCCACAGGTATCCCTGCCCATCCACTGTTATCCTTGCCCATCCCACAAGCATGCAAAGGCTTAAACCATTTCTAAAAGTTTCCACCAAGACTTTATTGACTAAAAGAACTGAACCAAGTGTGTGATGCAAAGATAAACTTTATTAATAACAAACTGTAAAAGCAAAATGACCCAAGTAAAGTGTCCCAAGCAAAGATAAAGTCAACAGGTAGCAACCCAGTCTCTGGCACTCTTCTTAGTCACTCTGAGGCGTGCCTATCGTCTCAGGGATGAAGGGTCCAGGTGCTGTGGAGGTGGCTGCTGCTGGAGTGCTGGTCTGAGGCAACATTGGGGTGCCTGGCCCCAAGAGGACAACAGGAGATGGTGTGTGGAGGAAGCTCTCAGAGAGCTGGCTCAGTCCTGTGATGTTGAGAGCCCCTTCCTCCATGGCATGGGGTGTCAATCCCAAGACCGATGACAGATGTTCTGAGGCCTGGCTTGGCTGTGGGGTGGAGGAAGGAGGAGTGTAGTGGGGCTGTCTGGTCTGCAGGTGAGCAAGGTGAGGCGTGGGTGTCATCTGTGGCGTGGGTGGCATCGGTGGCGTGGGTGGCATCGGTGGCATCGGTGGCATCAGTGGTGTTCAATGAACCTGTGGCTGGACTGGAAAGGGCTGTCTGTGCTGCTGGAACTCCTGGTAGCCGTAGCCTTGGTAGGTGAGGGCCTGTGGAAAGCCTTGGAAGGGCTGTGACATCACCTGGGGTAGAGGAGCAGACCTGGACTGGGTCGGAACAGGTTCAGCTTGGTCTGGAGGGTTGTGAAGAAGATCGGTGATCCTGTCCTTTACCACCTGGTACTGTGGTTCCGACATGTTCTTGAGGGTCTGGTTGATTTAGGTGAGGAAGGGCTTGCAGTTGGAGGATGGGGCGTCGGTGTGTACCAGCTGAGAGAGGAGATTTTCGCTGCTTCTAATGGTATCTCTTATCTCCAGCAGGACAGTGTGGCTCTGTCCCTCCGGTCTGGCTCTGCCTGCTTTTTGTGGAGGTGGAGCTGGGGATGGAGGTGGCTTGGTCTCTGGTGGAAGTGCCCTCTCTTTGCTCCCACTGCGTCAGGGGGTCCTCCATGCGCTCCGCCACGGGTAGTGCAGCTGTCAGGGGGGTCTCCATCATGGGACGCTCCACAGATACCTGCCTAGACACAGGAGCTGACTCTTGGCCAGAAGAGGACTGGCTCTCTGTGGGCTGCCTGAGAGAGGGTAGACAGAGGGGCTGTTCCTCGGTGGCGGATCTCACCCTCCAAGGAGCTGCACTTGGCCATCACGTAGGTCTCCCGGTCGGTGAGCTTGACCATGGCCTGGCCAGACTTCTTGAGGTGCAGCTTCCCGTACCAGGTATGCATGTGCTTCCACCAGCCGAGGAGGACCTCCGAAGTGTAGACCAGGCTCTCCACCTTCTCTCTCCAAGCAACCTGCTTCATCTTGGTGTCTCGATAGAGCCTATGTCCCTTCCACCATAGGTACTCGTCCTCCCTCAGCCATTCGAGCACCTCATCCTCATGTTCCTCTTCAATGGAGTATTGCCTCCTCTCCCGTTCTCGCGTATGCCTCTTCCTCCCTCTGGCAGGCCTTTCTGGGCCCTCATCAGAGGGGCTTCGAGGTTCTAGGGGCTGCTCCAACACACCACCACCACCACCAGCAACAACAACAGTAGCAGCAAAAGCAGGACCAGCAGGATCAGCAGCACCAGGAGCACCAGCAGGACCAGCAGCACCAGGAGCAGCGCCAGCAGAGTAAGCACCAGCAGAAGCACCAGCACCAGGAGCAGCGCCAGCAGAGTAAGCCCCAGCAGAAGCAGAGTCAGGGCCAGGGGGTGGGATGGTGGCCCTGTCCTTCTTGTCAGGGCTGGCAGCAGATGGCACAGGCTTCCTCTTCTTCCCCATGGTTGTTGGCTGTAGCTGTGTCTGGCTGCAGGTCTTTCCTCTGAATGGTGACCTGCTTGCGAGCTGCATCCTTTTATATCCGTGGGGCTGACGCAATGCATCCTCCCCACATGTGCAGTGAACGCTTTGCATCTGCTAGGCATCCGCTCTGTATCCGTTCCTTCCACTGTGCATCCACTTCGCTGTGCTCCCCTGGAAGCCCTGCGGATGTGGCATCCACTTCCATCCGCTTCCATCTACTAGGCTTCCGTGGAGCATCCGCTTTACATCCTGGCTACGTCCTTCCCCCGTCCGTTCCTTTCCGTTGTTGTCCGCTCTGTTTATGAAAATTTGGGGCATTTTTGAGAGCGGATAACAACGGATGGAACATTTTCTCGCCTGCTGTGTCCTTTTTACATACTTTTTGCATCCATTGGCCAATGTGACAGGCCCTTTAGGTAAACTTTATAACTTTATTAAATAAGCAAAATGAACCAAGAAAACTGTATTAAGTGTCTTAAGCAAAGATAAACTTTATTAAACAAGTAAACAACTCAGTCTCTGAGACTATTCTGAGTCACTCTGAGTCATGTCCATGGTCTCAGCTGTGAAGTGGGCAGTGACTGTGGATGTGGATGTGGCTTGAGTGCTGGTCTGAGGAGCCATTTGGGTGCTTGGCCCCGAGGGTACAACAGGTGGTGGTGTGTTCAGGAAGCTATCCGAGAGCTGAATCAGTCCCGTGAGGTTGAGAGACTCTTCATCAAGGACTTGAGATGTCAGGCCTAATACTGATGACATATTGTCCGTTGACGGGCTTGGCTGTGGGGTGGAGGAAGGATTGGGAGGAGTGTAGTGGGGCTGTCTGGTCTGCAGCTGGGTGAGAAGTGGTGTCTGTGGCGTCTAATGAACCTGGGCCTGGACTGGGAAGTTCTGCTTCTGCTGTGGGAAGTCCTGGTAGTCGTAGCCTTGGTAGGTGAGGAGCTGTTGAAAGCCGTGGAAGGTCTGTGACATCGCCTGGGGTGGAGGAGCAGATCTGGACTGAGTAGGAGCAGCTTCAGCTGGGCCTTGAGGGTTGTGCAGAAGTGCTGTGATCTTCTGCTTTATCATCTGGTACTGGGCCTCTGGCAGGTCCCTCAGGGTCTGGCTCACGTAGGTGATGAAGGCGTTCTGGCCCGAGGATGTTCTGTCCAAGTGGACATGCTGAGAGAGAAGTTCTGTGCTGGTCTTCATTGTGTCCCTGATCTCCAACAGCACACTGTGGTCCTGGCCCTCCAGTCTGCCTCTCTGCCTGCAT
>BLBF01000018.1:15589556-15604236 GCA_015471245.1 Laticauda colubrina
TTCCTTCCTTCCTTCCTTCCTTCCTTCCTTCCTTCCTTCCTTCCTTCCTTCCTTCCTTCCTTCCTTCCTTCCTTCCTTCCTCCCCTCCCCTCCTGCTCCCTTCCCTTCCGCAAATATTCTCATTCTGCCAGGCATTAACTGCAATTTCTTCTTTTTGGCATCCAGCTATTACAGATATTCCATTCGTCCCCTATAAGTCATAATTTAGCAAAGTAATTACTGGAAAGAATAGAGATGGTCCATCTTTTAACTGCCTGGAGTTTACATTTAGGCACATGGAATTCATGGATGGCTACATATTAATAATGAAGGAGTATGTATTGTACATCCCAATGATGCTATGAGCTATACCATCAACACTGTATATTACCAGAAGGTTTCTTCATAAAAAGCAGGTCACAGGTAAAGGATCAGAATAAATATAATCCATTGGACAAGAAAATAGGCTATATTCATTCACTTCATTATTATTATTATTATTATTAAATCTAACCCATCCCAAAAGTACATTCTCAACCAGTACAGAATTGATATGATACTGAAAGATGTGTCTCCCAGCTCAGATGATTATCCAGTAAGCTACTGGAGAAGAGAGAAGGGCAAATTCAAGTAGTTCTGTTACTTTAGATATGGCTAGAATAAGCCAAAAGGACACCCAGTTGCTGATTTCCCCACAGACTAAAGGAAGCTTCAATGCTGAACAGAATGCAATCCCTTAAAAGTTGCCCTTAGCCTCCAGTCTATCTATTTCCAGAAAAGGAGTCAACACAACTATTTAATTGCTTTCATTGGCTTTTAATTGCTCATAGTTTAGTCTGTCAGGAAACTTAAGCACCCTTTCAGTGAGCTATAAATCATAATCATAAACAACATTTCAAAGTCACTTTCCATTTTAACTACAAAGAAACTGATTATTGAAGATGCACCTTCATAATATTAAAGGTAGAATTTCACTCCAATCATCTGGTATAATTTGGGGAATGGGAGATGGAAAGCAGATATCCTCATATATTTAAAATATGTGTTTTTTTGTACTATTTCCAAGCGCAACTCTAGTGGGTTACCTTGAGCTCAATGGTTCTCTTAAAAAATCAGAAGGCTCCCTGGGGATTGAGAGATAACATCCATGCTTGGAATTCCTCCTTAAAGCCTGTTTTCTTCTCCATTCCTGGGGTAGCAATCTGACATAAAGCCCTCCCAAAGAGCATAAAATTGCAATACTAAGCTTTGAAAGTTTGGAGCTCTCTCTTTCACATTTACTGTAATTGTTCATTTCTACTATATATTTTATATCATGGAGGTTTTCTTTTTAAGTAGCATTATAAACCACTCTAGGAATGGATCTGAGCTAAAGGAACAAATTGATTTGCATCAAAAATATTACAAAACAGGGAAATTAAGTGAAGAGTACTTCCAATATTTTTCTTTGCATTTAATGCCAAGAATTTATGAACCAGAAACCAAAATGTTTCTTAGGGATTTGGGTAGATAGGGTATTCCTTACATCAAAGTTCTCCAATGTTTCCAGCTTTGCGGACCGGCAGGGAGGGGAAGGGATGGTTCGAGCAAGTGCACATGTGCATGCAGTTTCATTTGTGTAAGTGGCATGTACGCATTCCTGCTCCTCATGTTAAATGGAGTATACATGCATACATTCGCCTGCTGGTCGCACAAGTGAGGGTGCACATGTGCAAGTTCATGCTCACTGGCCATTTCCATGGCCCAGTTGCAAACCCCTCACAGCCCACTAGTGGGTCATGGCTCATAGGTTGAGGACTCCTGTCTTACATGTTCCTTTTAGAACTATTTAAGGGAAAATACCTTTAAGCATTCAGGGAAATGGGATTTGTTTGTTTATTAAACTTATATAACTGCCCTACTCATGTGACTCCAGGTGGTTTGACATAAAACCATTAACCCCATCCCATGGCAGCAACAACATTCCCATCTTCATTTAGGATCCTCAAAGGTCCCCTGACAAAACCAAGTCTTTAGGGCCTTTCAGAAAAACAAGGTGAGGGACAATCATTTCTCCAGGGAATGATGCTTCATAGAGAAGGTACAACCACTAAGGAGGCCTTTTTTCATGGTTCCCCCGGGTATATATCCTTAATAGATGGGACCCACAACATACCCTTCCTTCTCATTCTCGTGGCCTGGCCAGAAATAATGGGAGAAGTGTGGTTAGTCTTTCACAGAATCTTTGACCAAAATGAGAATACTGAATATAGCTCACACAATTTTCCTTATGCAACAGGAAATAAAGAAAAATGTAACATTAAATGAAAAGTGAACACTAAGAGAAAGAGTTTTGGTGGTTTTTGGCAACTACGTTCCTCTATTCAATCACTGTGAAATTTTATGTCAAATTATCAAGAATATTTTAAAATGGGTTATTTTACATGTCCTAAGAATATTTTTATTTCAATTTGCCCCTTCAAATACTTCCAAAAATCACATCCTATCTTGTAATGAGCCTTTTAATATTTAGAATATTTGCATATAGCTTATTATTGTTCCATAACTGATTCACAGTAAGTGGTCAGTCAAGGAACTATAAATAGTTAAATTCTTTGTAAATGAAGTTATATATTAAATATACATTCACATATAAACACAACAATTTGGGTGGACAATTTAATTATCTTGTGTAGCTGATCAGTTTAATCAGCAAAATGCTATGTATTTCTCGCTATTCTTATAACCGGCATGTAATTGAGTCATATCTCAAGCCTAATTCTTCTACCAAAATATTTACATAACCAAATGAATGTATTGCATTCAAAATAGCACTGTAATTCTATCATGCTTTGTTTCCCCACTATATTAATGCTCATTATTTTTACAGAAACTTCCATACATGACTTCCCATGTTAATTAACTAAGTACATGGTGGTTTAGTCCATTCATATTTCCCCCCTTTTAATATATTAACTGATCTCAAGTAATATGCCACTGTAGAAGCTGAGCCAGTAAATGCCTTTCTACATTCAGGACCTAGAACACGCAAGAATCATCAATTTTTATTAATATTAGACCAGTACATGAGACACACACTTTTGTGTGCAGACTTCAAAACTACAAAACATATAATGGATGTAATTTGGATTAAGTGTCAGAACTTTGATTTTACAATGATTCTATTTCAAGCCCAAGGATTATATTGTAATCAAATTCTTGCTCATACACCAAATGTACAGAATCTGTTCTTAATGGAGAGCTTCATCCCTCAATTGTCAAAGAAAAAAAGAAGTTGGGTATGTAACAGTCTCTCTCTCTCTCTCTCTCTCTCTCTCTCTCTCTCGCCTCCCCTTGTGTGTATGTGTGCATGCATGCATACGTGTGCACGTGTGTCTGCTAAAGACAGAGAGAGATTGGGAGAGATGCATATGTCTGACAAGTGCATGTGTCCTTAAGTAAGCTGCTTGACCTTTTCCACCAGCCTCTTTAATTGTTAAATAGGAAGATAACAATTTTCATTTTAATGGAAATGTTACTACATGCTCTAAATACTAATAAGCTGCTGTCTGTGACATTGCTATTATACAACTAGGACATAAATAATAACTATTTGGAATCTTATATTGTATCCACAATACAAAAGTTAATTAAGAATTTTAAAGCATTTGGCCATGGAAAGAAGAATACACTAACCACTTATTGAGGATCTAGGGTATTTTTTGTCGCTTAAACATTTTTATATGACATAACCTTGATCAATAAACAAGAGGTAGAGAGCCTCTGAGCCTCATCGCTAATCTCTTTAAAATGAATGCATAGCTAAAGCTTTATAAAGATATTATTAGCATGTAACAGATTTCAGACAACTTGTCAGTGAAAAGATTAAAAGATTATCCATATTGACGGGAGCAACATGTCACTCATTTAGTTTATTATTTAATCTAATGTTGCAGACAGGGATATTGATCAGCTATTTTATAGATTAGAACAGGATATTAATGATTATGCCAACCCAAAAGAGAACAAGAAATTCCTCTTGAATTATGAGATTATAATTTTAGTCCTGCTCTTGTTGAACCAGCAGGAAAAACAAAACTGGGTTAAACAGGCTTACTTCGATGTAGGAAGCTTTCTTCAGGAGTTGCTTTGTAGTAGGTTGCCTGGCTCTTTATTATCCTCAAGCAACTGGGTAGCAGTCCAGGTTTTCCAATCTTTTTGATAAAACAAAGCATCCTGATGATACAAAGCATCTATTTAATGTAATTAGTTCCCACAAGCTAAAGCCCATGTCACACTGAACCAACAGATGCAAAGAGGATGTAAAACGGACAAAAAAACCTTGCCATCCATTTGAAAACGCGATGTACTCACTGCCTCCGTTTGGCTTCCTCTCTATCCGTCCAGCATCCGTTTATTGACGTTTCATCCGCTCAGAAAGTTTTGGGATGCCCAAAACTTTTGCCCGGAAAATGTATCCAGTTCGTCCGTTCTGCATCCGCTACGCATCCGCTACGCATCCGCTACGCATCCGTTACACATCCGCTATATCCGCCAGGCATCCGCTACGCATCCGCGCAACTCGCATCTGCTTGGACGCAGGGAGGAACCGGAACGGACGCAGAACAGATACAGAACAGATGCAGAACGGATGCCAAGTGGAAACAAAGTGTTTAAAACGGAAAAAACGTTCGCAGAGGAGACCTATCTCGGATATTAAGGATGTCTGCAGGATGCCTAGAGGATGCCTAGAGGATGCAAAGGGACACCTACACTGCCTATAAAAAGGGGGAGCAACTCGCCTGCATCTCACTTTCAGAACAGCAGCCAAGCTGTGCAGACCTCTGCAGCCTTCATCTGACTTTTCCTCTCCCACAGCATCCAGTCATGTCCACCGTGGATTGTGACAAAGTCCTTTCGGCAGCCACCATCCTTCTGCAACAGTGCGAAACCATCTACAGGCTCTGTGAACTCTACTACGGGAAGAAAAAGAGGCACCCCAAAAAAGTCTGGGTCCAAAGATGGTTCGCCAGAAGAGCAGAGGACGGACTGTACAACAAGCTGATGGTGGAGCTCAGGAGCGAAGGCACTCAGGTGTTCCAGAACTTCATGAGGATGCCTCCAGCCATGTTTGACGAATTTGTGCAGCGCCTGACACCCAGGTTGACTAAGACAAACACCAACTTCCCGCCCAGCCTGGAATCTGGGCTCAAGGTGGCACTCACTCTGCGCCACCTGGCCTCAGGGACCATCTACAGGAGCATGCAGTACGGCTGGAGGGTGCCACCCAGCACCATCAGCTTTGTTGTCAGAGAAGTGGTGCAGGCCATCATCGAAGAATACAAGGAGGAGCTCCTCCAGTGCCCCTCCAATGAAGAAGGATGGAAGAAAGTTGCAGAGCAGCGGTATCAGAAGTGGAACTTCCCCCACACCGTTGGAGCCATAGATGGGAAGCACATGGCCTGCAAAGCACCAGCCAAGTCGGGGTCCACTTATCACAACTACAAGGGCTTCTTCAGAATCATCCTCTTTGCCATGGTCGATGCTGACTACAAGTTCATGTACATCGATGCTTCAGGCAACGGCTCATCTTCAGATGCCCAGGTATACAACGCCAGTCATCTCAAGGAGGGGCTGGAAAGCAACCTCATGGTGGGCTTCCCAGATCCAGACCCGCTGCCCAACGACAAGCAAGATGTGCCCTACTTCATTGTGGGGGATGACGCCTTCTCCCTCACAACCTACCTCATGAAGCCCTACAGTTCCAGACTCCTCACCCGTGAAGAGAGGATCTTCAACTTCAGGCTGTTCAGGTCAAGGCGAGTGGTGGAGAACGCCTTTGGCATCCTGGCCAACAGGTTCCAGGTACTTCTCACCAACATGCAGCATAGCCCAGAGACCATGAGGAGGATCGTGGAAGCTTGCTGCATCCTGCACAATCTCATGTGCACCCGCTACCCAGTCTTGCAGAACAGGCTTGTGGACCGTGAACAAGGCAATGGGGACATGGAGGCTGGGGAATGGAGGCAAGGGCAAAACCTGATTGACACTGAGGATGTGCTAGGCCCCAACAGAGCCTCATGTGAGGTGAAGAAGCAGCACAACCTCCTGAAACACTGGTGCAACTCCCCAGCTGGAGCAGTGGAGTGGCAAGACAGGATGGTAAATGCTTAATGGATGCTTCCTTGAGCCTGTCTCATCACACGGATGAGATTGGGCCATGTATGTTTGGTTGGCCTACAATGAACAGGGCGTTTCATAAAGAGTTGTGTTTATGTTGACATGTGTGGATGATTGATTATATCGTTATTGATAATAAAGGGCCATAGGTGTGGCACCTGGGAGGATGGACCATACAGTCCTACTATGCTTGCACTGGAGGTTTATCTATCCCACAGCTATTACCCATCCCAAAGGTATCCCTGCTCATTCCACAGGTATCCCTGCCCACCCCACTGCTATCTTCACCCATCCCACAAGCATGCAAAGGCTTAAACCATTTCTAAAAGTTTCCAGCAAGACTTTATTTAAAAAAAGAAATGAAGCAAGTGTGTGAATCAAAAATAGACTTTGTTAACAACAAGCTATAAGACAAAAATGAGTCTCTGGTACTCCTCTTGGTCGCTCAGTCTCAGGGGTGAAGGGTCGAGGTGCTGTGGAGGTGGCTGGAGTGCTTGTCATCAGCTCCTCCAGAAGCAGCAGAAGCTCCAGCCCCAGAAGAGTGAGCCCGTGCTGCAGAAGCCCCAGCAGAACCAGAGTGAGGGCCAGGGAGCGGGATGGTAGCCCTGTCCCTCTTGCAAGGGCTGGCAGCAGATGGCTGAGGCTTGCTGTGCTTCCACATGGTTGTGGGGTTGCTGGCTGGCAGGGAGGCTGGCAGGAACCAAGGCTGACAGCAATGCTGGCAGGGAGGCTGGCAGCAAGGCTGGCAGGCAGACATGCAGGCAGGACAGGCAAGACAGTCGATGTGTCTGGAAGCAGGTCTTTACTCTGAATGGCGACCTGCTTCCGAGCTGCTTCCGTTATATCCGCGGGGCTGACGCAATGCATCCTCCCCGCATGCGCAATTAACGCCAGGCATCCGCTAGGCATCCGCTGTGCATCCGCTTCATCCGCTCGGCGTCCGTTCTGCATCCGCTCTTTCCGTTCCGCGTCCGCTTTGCTGAGTCCCCCCTGAAAGCCCTGCGGATGTGCCATCCACTCTCATCCGCTTCCATCCGCTGGGCTTCCGTTCCGCATCCGCTTTGCATCCGCCCTGCGTCCTCCCCGCGTCCGTGTTATCCGCTCTGGTTATGCAAATTTTTGCCCCTTTTGAGAGCGGATAACAATGGATGGAATATTTTGCTCGTCCGCTGTGTCCTTTTTGCATCCGTTGGGCAGTGTGGCATGGGCTTAAGGTCTCTCTTCTAAAGGCAGGTAATCATTAGTGGTTATTTAGTATTGTTATTAAGGCTAGACTTCAGGGCTGAAGTTCAACTCCCCCAATGTTGCCTCAGAAAGCAGGCAATGATGGGGAAAACTAATTCAGCATAGATATCTGAACTGACTGGTGTTGAATAGGAATATCAGAACCTGATATTGCTCACCCTATCTACAGTATGTCTGCTCATAGCAGCATGTATTCAGTTATCAATTCTTAGTTTATTATCTTTATTTTAGAAAACATCCTTTTCTACATGAACATGGGCATGTACTTAATATGTTAACATCAGAGAATCAAAATCCAATTTATTCCTGTCCCAATATGATATCCAAATTACTATATTAATCACACCCAATGACTTAATATATCCCATGTCTTGAGATAGGGTCAGGTTGGAGATTGTATTGTCTAATGGACAGCAAACTGTGGGTCAGGCACTTGCCTTTACTGCCTTTATATATTTTTTATTATGTGGCAGTTTTTATTATTGTTGTGAAATGCCCAAAATTGTGTCTTAGATAGGTAGCTATATATGTCTGTTAAATAAAATGTACCAGAGACCATGTAACAATAATTCTACCTGCAATGCCACACTTCATGGTAGCACAGATCCAACTGTACAATTGGAGGCTCCAGTGCAACACCTCTTTTGGTGCCCACCAAACTGCTTAACCCTAAGACTATTTTTTTTACATTCATTTAATCAAAAATAAATAAATGAGAAAGTAGCATTCTGTAGAGTAACAGCTTCATGCATAACCTGTATTTCCAGCAATGTCTCTAGAGTCAGGTGTAAAAAACGAGGAGCTGGGATAGAATTTTAAAACAATATTTCATGCTACCTATGGACAAAAAACTGATCTACTAATGGTTAAGGCAAACTGGTGCCAGATAAGAATAAACAGATTTCAAAGGGAGGGGGAGGGGGAGGGGGCTGGACTTAGGTCTCTTAAAGAAGCATAGTAACTCCAAATTGATCATGCATTTGATCCCATCCTCAGGTTCAACCTGGTGATCTCCTACATCTAGGCCTTAATTAGACCCCAGTGGCTTTCATTAAAAAAATAGGGTGGATGACTGCAATGTGTTGAGGTAATTCCCCGTTAGGAGAATGAGCGCACACAGGGAGACACAGTGAGAGTGGTGAAGAATAACACACAAACAGCACATAGCTACATTGTACAGTAAAATGTAGGTTTTACTTTCAGTGAACGGTTGAGCAAAGTCCAAACACAGTCCAAGTCATTCATGGTTAAAGCAGTCAGTTTTCAGTCCATGGATAATCCAAATAACAAAGTCCAGTATTAAAAACAGTTCAGTGACAGACTTACATCAAATCAAGAATGATAATCAGTAATAGTCAATAGGGAAATGCAGGAACACATTCTCAGCAACAACAGAACAGGAGAGAAGAACTAAACAACCCAGGTTTCTGGCTCCATTTTATGGCCATTTGAGTAATCAGACCCAGTTACAATTTTAGCATTCCCTTAAAGAGACAGTAATAAAATGTCTATCCTGGTTTATATATTTTCCAACCCAACTGTTAGATGACTTAAGGCCCTGTCACACTGGCCGACGGATGCAAAACGTTTGTAAAAAGGACACAGCGGACGAGAAAAATGTTCCATCCATTGTTATCCGCTCTCAAAAGTGCCCCGAATTTGCATAAAGAGAGCGGACAACAACGGAAAGGAACGGACGGGAGGAGGACGTAGGGCGGATGGAAAGCGGATGCTCCACGGAAGCCTAGCGGATGGAAGTAGATGGGAGCGGATGGCACATCCGCAGAGCTTCCGGGGGAGCACAGTGAAGCGGACGCGCAACAGAAGGAGCGGATGCCGAGCGGATGCAGAGCGGAAGCCAAGCAGAAGCCTAGTGGATGCACAGCGTTCACTGCGCATGCGGGGAGGATGCATTGCGTCAGCCCCGCAGATATAAAGAGAAGCAGCTCGCAAGAAGGTCACCATTCAGAGGAAAGACCTGCAGCCAGACACAGCTACAGCCAGCCAGCCAGCCAGCAAGCCAACAACCCAACAACCATGGGGAAGAAGAGAAAGCCTCTGCCATCTGCTGCCAGCCCTGGCAAGAAGGACAGGGCCACCCTCTCACTCCCTGGCCCTGACTCTGCTTCTGCTGGAGCTTCTGCTGCTCGGGCTGACTCTTCTGGTGCTGGAGCTTCTGCTGATGCTGCTTCTGGTGGTGGTGCTTCTGGTGGTGCTTACTCTGCTGGCACTGCTTCTGGTGGTGGTGCTTCTGCTGGTGTTTACTCTGCTGGCACTGCTCCTGGTGCTGGTGCTTCTGCTGGTGCTTACTCTGCTGATGCTGCTTCCAGTGGTGGTGCTTCTGCTGGTGCTTACTCTGCTGGCACTGCTCCTGGTGCTGGTGCTTCTGCTGGTGCTGCTCCTGGTCCTGCTGGTCCTGCTGGTGCTGCTGGTGCTCCTGGTCCTGCTGGTCCTGCTGGTGCTGGTGCTGGTCCTGCTGGTCCTGCTTTTGCTGCTACTGTTGTTGTTGCTGCTGCTGCTGGTGGTGGTGGTGTGGAGGAGCCCATATGGCCCTGCCAGAGGGAGGAAGAGGCAGACGCGTGAACGGGAGAGGAGGCAATACACCATAAAAGAGGAACATGAGGAGGAGGTGCTGGAATGGCTGAGGGAGAATGAATATCTTTGGCGGAAGGGACACAGGCTCTATCGAGACACCAAAAGGAAGCAGGCTGCTTGGAGAGAGAAGGTGGAGAGCCTGGGCTACACTTCGGAGGTGCTCCTCAGCTGGTGGAAGCACATGCACACCTGGTACAGGAAGCTGCACCTCAAGAAATCTGGCCAGGCCACGGTCAAGCTGACGGACCGAGAGACCTACGTGATGGCCAAGTGCAGCTTCCTGGAGGGTGAGATCCACCACCGAGGAGCAGCCCCTCTGACAACCCTCTCTCTCAGGCAGCCCGCAGAGAGCCAGTCCTCTTCTGGCAGAGAGTCAGCTCCTGTGTCCAGCCAGGTGTCTGTGGAGCATCCCACGATGGAGAACCCCCTGAGAGCTGTAATACCCATGGTGGGGTGCATGGAGGACCCCCTGATGCAGAGGGAGAAAGGAGACGGCACTTCCACCACAGCCCAACCCACATCTACCCCCAGCTCCACCTGCACAGAAAGGCAGAAAGCCAGACAGGAGGGGCAGAGCCACACTGTCCTGCTGGAGATAAGAGATACCATCAGAAGCAACGTAGATCTCCTGTCTCAGCTGGTACACACCGACGCCCCATCCTCCAACCGCAAGCCCTTCCTCACCTACGTCAACCAGGCCCTCATGAACATGTCGGAACCACAGTACCAGGTGGTAAAGGACAGGATCACCAATCTTCTTCACAACCCTCCAGACCAAGCTGAACCTGCTCCTACCCAGTCCAGGCCTGCTTCTCCACCCCAGGTGATGTCACTGCCCTTCCAAGGCTTTCCACAGGCCCTCACCTATCAAGGCTACGGCTACCAGGAGGTCCAGCAGCACAGGCAGCCCTTCCAAGTCCAGGCACAGGTACATCGTACGCCACCGGTGCCACTGATTCCACTGATGCCAGCCACACCACAGATGCCACCCATGCCACCCATGCCACCAATGCCACCCATGCCACCCACGCCACCGATGCCACCGACGCCTCACCTCGCTCAGCTGCAGACCGGATAGCCCCACTACACTGCTCCTTCCTCCACCCCACAGTCAAGCCAGGCCTCAGAACATCTGTCATCGGTATTGGGGTTGACACCCCATGTCATGGAGGAAGGGGCTCTCAACATCACGGGGCTGAGCCAGCCCTCTGAGAGCTTCCTCCACACACCGTCCCCTGTTGTCCTCTCGAGCCCAGGCACCCCAATGGCACCTCAGATCAGCACTCCAGCAGCAGCCACCTCCACAGCACCTGGACCCTTCACCCCTGAGACGATGGGAATGCCTCAGACTGAATGAGAAGAGTGCCAGGGACTGGGTGGCTACCTGTTGACTTTATTTTTGCTTTGGACACTTGACTTGGGTCATTTTTCTTTTACAGCTTGTTATTAATAAAGATTATCTTTGCTTCACACACTTGCTTCATTTATTTTTGTCAATAAAGTCTTGGTGGAAACTTTTAGAAATGGTTTAAGCCTCTGCATGCTTGTGGGATGGGTTAAGATAGCAGTGGGATGGGCAGGGAAACCTTTGGGATGGGTAATAGCTGTGGGATGGGCAGGGATACCTGTGGGATGGGTAATAGCTGTGGGATGGGCAGGGATACCTTTGGGATGGGTAATAGCTGTGGGATGGGCAGGGATACCAGTGGGATGGGCAGGGATAGCTTTGGGATGGGTAATAGCTGTGGGATAGATAAGCCTCCAGTGCAAGCATAATGGGACTGTATGGTCCACCTTCCCAGGTACCACACCTATGGCCCTTTATTATCAATAACAATTTAATCATTCATCCACACATGTCAACATAAACACAACTCTTTATTAAATGCCCTGTTCATTGTCGGCCCACCCAACATACATGGCACAATCTCATCAGTGTGATGAGACAGGCTGAAGGAAGCATCCATTAATCATCTATCATCCTGTCTTGCCACTCCACTGCTCCAGGTGGGGAGTTGCACCGGTGTCTCAGAAGGTTGCGCTGCTTCTTCCCTTCACGTGAAGTTCTGTTGGGGCCTTGCACATCCAGAGTGTCTATCAGGTTTCGCCCTTGCCTCCATTCACCAGGCTCCATGTCCCCATTGCCTTGTTGGAGGTCCACGAGTCTGTTCTGCAACACTGGGTAGCGGGTGCGCATGAGGTTGTGCAGGATGCAGCAAGCTTCCACGATCCTCCTCACAGTCTCTGGACGATGCTGCATGGTGGTGAGTAGGACCTGGAACCTGTTGGCCAGGATGCCAAAGGCGTTCTCCACCACCCGCCTTGCCCTGGACAGCCTGTAGTTGAAGATCCTCTCTTCACGGGTGAGGTGTCTGGAACTGTAGGGCTTCATGAGGTAGGTTCTGAGGGAGAAGGCATCATCCCTCACGATGAAGTAGGGCACATCTTGCGTGTCATTGGGCAGGGGGTCTGGATCTCGGAAGCCTATGATGAGGTTGCATTCTAGCCCCTCCTTGAGGTCACTGGCGTTGTATACCTGGGCATCTGAAACTGACCCGTTGCCTGAAGCATTGATGTACATGAACTTGTAGTCAGCATCGACCATGGCAAAAAGGATGATGCTGAAGAAGCCCTTGTAGTTGAAATAGATGGACCCCGACTTGGCTGGAGCTTTGCAGGCCATGTGCTTCTATGGCTCCAACAGTGGCTCCAACGGTGTGGAGGAAGTTCCACTTCTGATACCACTGCTCTGCAACTTTCTTCCATCCTTCTTCAGTGGAGGGGCACTGGAGGAGCTCCTCCAGGTATTCTTCGATGATGGCCTGCACCACTTCTCTGACAATAAAGCTGATAGTGCTGGGTGGCACCCTCCAGCTGTACTGCATGCTCCTGTACGTGGACCCAGAGGCCAGGTGGCAAAGAGTCAGTGCAACCTTCAGCCCAGGGTCCAGGCTGGGACGGAAGTTGGTGTTTGCCTTGGTCAGCCTGGGTCTTAGCCACTCCACAACTTCATCAAACATGGCTGGAGGCATCCTCATGAAGTTCTGGAATGCACGAGTGTCTTCGTTCCTAAGCTCCACTATCAGCTTGTTGTACAGTCCGTACTCTGCTCTTCTCCCGACCCATCTTCGGACCCAGACACTTTTTGGCCACCTTCTTTTCTTCGTGTAGAACAGTTGAAAGAGCCTGTAGATGGCTTCACACTGTTGCAGAAGGATGATGGCTACCAAAAGGAGTGTGATGATCCATGGTGGAGATGACTGGATGCTGTGGAAGAGCAAGAGCCAGATGAAGGCTGCAGAGGTCTGCACAGCAGGGCTGCTGGACTGAAAGTGAGATCCAGGTGAGTTTCTCCCCCTTTTTATAGGAAATATAGGTTTTCCGCTAAAAGTCCTTTTGCATCCTCTAGGCATCCTGCAGACATCCTTAATATCCGACATACGTCCCCTCTGCGAACGTTTTTTCCATTTTAATGCTTTGTATGCGAGCTGCATCCGCTTTCATCCTTTCTCCGTCTGTGCTACTAATGCTTTGTGTCCATTCCGCGTCTGTTTCGCTTCCTCCCTGTGTCCGTTTTCCGCTGGAGCGGATGCGAGTTGCGCGGATGCGCAGGGGATGCGCAGCGGATATAGCGGATGCGTAACTGATGACGACTGATGTAGAACGGATGTTCCCCGTATGCGTTGCAGATGCAGAACGGACGCGTTGGATACATTTTCTGCTCAAAAAGTTTTGAGCAGCTCAAAACTTTTTGAGTGGATGGAACCTCAGGCGACGGATGCTGGATGGATAGAGAGGATGAAAAACGGAGGCAGTGAGTACAGAACGGATGAATTGCGTTAACCAATGGATGACAAGTGTTTCTCTCTGTTTTACATCCTCTTTCCATCCATTGGTGCAGTGTGACATGGGCTTTACATTCCTAACACAATACAGTGCTTTCTCAAGTATGTCTCAAGCATAAAAATGAAACTGTTATTCATGTAACAGCTTAAAGAAACTAAGACAAGAATTTTTTGAAGTTTCCGGTGACAGTGAGGAACAACCTCATAAAATTTGCTGCTAGTAAACTGGAGAAATGGTGGGCTACATCCACCATGGATGTATTACTATTTTGTGAAATACTGAAACATGCTCTTTAAATTTGTACTGTGCTTACTGGCCCAAAAAGTTTGGATCGCCAAGATTGCTGTCCAATCATTTTTTGGAGCTGCAAAGTTTATCTAGGATAAACAGGAGCTGGAAATTAATTGTTGCCAAGCATGTAAAACTTTTACGGTGCTAGCAATTTTGAGAAAAACCCTGAGGCTCCATCAGAATCACAGAGGAAGAAAGTCTGGTTAAATAATCTATGAAGAATGTTACATTTCTTTCTAGCCTCTTGGCTTGGTGAATAATGAAGCTCAGTTCCTCTCACTTGACTGCAAGGCCTACCTCTCACAAGAGTGTTGTATTCCAAACCTATTCCAGCAGGTCAGCACAGAGAGCCTTTCAAATTGATACTGTCATGCCATATCAGTATAAATTCCCAGTTTCCTCTGAAACTGAACTTCTGGCAGAGTTTTCAGGGGTCTCATTAATTTAGGTGAACTACAACTTATTTTATCTGCCCTGAAGGCGTCTCTGTCTTTTTAACCTATTCAAAAATGCAGTGGGAAAGAAAGAAAGAAAGAAAGAAAGAAAGAAAGAAAGAAAGAAAGAA
>BLBF01000018.1:15607671-15635505 GCA_015471245.1 Laticauda colubrina
TCTATCTATCTATCTATCTATCTATCTATCTATCTATCTATCTATCTATCTATCTATCTATCTATCTTCTATCTATGCATGTATGCATGCTGCATATATGTGTGCCTGCATGCTACTGTTCACCAAGAAATCCCGAATGGCTCACATAGAATAACAAAACATACAATATCATGATAAAAATATTGAGCAGGAATACACTGGACAGATTCAAGCGACATCCTGTCCAATGCTGGGGGAAGGGATTAGCTTTTTGAAATGTGCTGTAACCATCTGGATCTAGAGGAGTGCTACAAAGCAGGCATATTGACATGTTTCCTGGATTCCATAAAATAACATGTTATTCAATGAATCCATAATGTGACATGTTGTTTAAAGGGATCTTGAACATGCCAGCCTGGATCATTTTAATTTTAGCATAAAAGTCCTAAATCAACAATTTGGCAGTGATAAATCTATACAGTCTACTTTATAGTCTTCAAATTGAGTGTCTGGTGGATGATTTTGGTGGCTTTTGCCAATTTACTATGTAGCCTACCATGTTTTACCCTTTATGGGTAGTCCTTGACTTACAATTGTAATGGAGTCTAGAACTTCCATTGTTAGTCATTATGGTTCTAAATCAAGATAGTCACGTGATCAAATCCTATTTTACGACTTTTTTTTGCAGTGATCATTGTGAATGCTTCAGTTGTTAAGTGAAAGTGGTGGTCATCAAGCCAATGCTGTTAAGCAAATCAGTATATTCCTATTGGCATTTTTTTTGACAGAAAATGGCCCCCCAAAACAGAAACCCTCAAAAAATGTAGTAAATTATAGTTGCAACCAGGTGTAAAGATAAGCCAGTTGCCAAAGAGTGTGTGTGCAACTGTCGGAATTCTGGATCCAAGTCATAAGTAGCTTTTGTTGAGGTCCATTGTAACTTCAAATGATTGCTAAGCTACTGGTTGTTGAGCAAGGATGAACTATACATTTGATGTTAATCTTTGGTTTCCTTGTTGAGGTGATTGATTCTTGTGTTTTAAAATTACTGTAAAGAGTCTAGAGCTGTGTCAGACTGTGGAGAGCCAGTTCTAGCCTAGGATCCAGGCTAGAAACCAGGAGATTCTAAGTTTTAGTTCTTCCTTAGGCCTGAAAACTGGCTAAATGACATTGGACCACTTTCTATCAGCCCAACTCACTTCAAAGGGTTATTTTTCTGGGGAAAATAAGAGGTGAAAGGAGTGTGAAATATGTTCACCGCCCTGATTTTTTAATAAAAATAATAAAGGTGAGGTAAAAAAAATCTGAAAAAAAAAAGCACCTGGATATCCCAGAACAACTCATTGTTCTCATACAAAACCTATACCTAGGACTGGAAGTTATTGTCTGGATAGAACATGCCAAAACAGACTGGCTTCAGACTGGCAAAGGAGAGAGACTTTATACTTGTTCCTAATTTATTCAACCTATATGTTGAACATACAGGATATCAAGGGAGGGTGTGCTAAAATAAATGGATGGTAGTTTTCAAATCAAAGAAAAAGACATCAATAACTTGTTTTATGCTGATATCTAAAAATAAAAATGTACTGCATCTTCTAGTGATGAAAGTCAAAGAGTACAATGAAAAAAATAGGATTAAGATTAAATATATAAAATACTAAGGTAGTAATAGCAGATATAGTAGCTTGCCTTAAAATTAATAATGAAGATACTGAAATGTTACTTAGTTTCTGTCTTAAGCCCATGTCACACTGGCCAACGGATGCAAAACGGACACAACGGACGAGAAAAATGTTCCATCCGTTGTTATCCGCTCTCAAAAGGGGCAAAAATTTGCATAACTGGAGCGGATAACACGGACGTGGGGAGGACGCAGAGCGGATGGAAAGCGGATGCGGAACGGAAGCCCAGCGGATGGAAGTGGATGGGAGCAAATGGCGCAACTGCAGGGCTTCCGGGGGGCCTCAGCAAAGCGGACGCGGAACGGATACAGCGGATGCACAGCGGATGCGGAACGGATGAAGCGGATGCACAGTGGAAGCCTAGCGGATAAAGCGGATGCACAGCGGAAGCGGAACGGATGTCGAGCGTTAATTGCGCATGCGGGGGGGAAGTATTACGTAAGCCCCCCGGATATAAAGGGAAGCAGCTCGCACGTGGCCAGCATTCCGAGGAAAGACCTGCTGCTGGACACTTCGAGTTCCTTGCCTGCCCTGCCAGCCTGCCGTCCAGCCAGCCTTGGTGCCTGCCTTGGTGCCTGCCTTCCTGCCAGCCTTCCTGCCAGGCTTCCTGCCAGCCTTGGTGCCTGCCAGCCTCCCTGCCAGCCAGCAACCCCACAACCATGGGGAGGAAGCGAAAGCCTCAGCAACCTGCCGCCATCCCTGGCAAGAGGGACAGGGCCAACCTCCCGCACCCTGCCCCTGACTCTGCTGGTGCTGGGGCTTCTGCTGAAGCTGCTCCAGGCGGTGGTGCTTCTGCTGGTGCTGGGGCTTCTGCTGGTGCTTACTCTGTTGAAGCTGCTCCTGGTCCTGCTTGACCTGCTCGTGCTCCTGGACTTGCTCATCCTGCTCATCCTCCTGGTTTTGCTCGTCCTGCTCGTGCTCCTGGTCCTGCTCGTGCTCCTGGACTTGCTGGCCCTGCTGGTGCTTACTCTACTGCTGATGATCCTGGTCCTGGTGTTCCTGTTGCTGCTGCTGCTGCTGCTGATGATGATGATTATGATCCTGCTGGTGAGGATGATGATGCTGATTATGATCCTGCTGGTGATGATGATGATGATGATGATGATTCTGCTGCTGCTGCTGCTGCTGCTGGTGTGGAGGGGCAGCCCCTACTACCTGGGAGCTCCTCTGATGAGGGCCCATCTGGTCCTGCCAAAGGGAGGAAGAGGCGTATGCGACAACGGGAGAGGAGGCAATACTCCATTGCGGAGACGCACGAGGATGAGGTGCTGGAGTGGCTGAGAGAGAACAACTATCTGTGGCGGAAGGGACACCGGCTGTACAGAGACACCAAGCGGAAGCAGGCTGCTTGGAGAGAGAGGGCAGAGAGTATGGGTTACACTTCGGAGGTGCTCCTCGGCTGGTGGAAGCACATGCACACCTGGTACAGAAAGCTGCACCTGAAGAAATCTGGCCAGGCCACTGTGAAGGTGACAGACAGAGAGACCTATGTCATGGCCAGGTGCAGCTTCCTGGAGGGTGAGATCCGCCACTGAGGAGCACCAGCAGCCCCTCTCACTACCCTCTCTCTCAGGCAGTCTGCTGCCACCCAGTCCTCTTCTGGCCGAGAGTCAGTCCCTGTCTCCAGGCAGGTTTCTGTGGAGCGTGCCATGGCGGAGAACCCGCAGACAGGTGTGATAAGCGTGGTGGAGTGCGTAGAGGACTCCCTGGTGTGGTGGGAGAAAGGAGACATTGAGTCCACCACAGTCCTAGCCGCATCCACCACCCCCAGCTCCGCCTCCGCAGAAAGGCAGAGAGCCGGACAGCTGGAGGGGTAGAGCCACAATGTCCTGCTGGAGATCAGGGACACCATCCGCACCAGCATAGATCTCCTCTCTCAGCTGGTACAAACCGACTCCTCATCCTCCAGCCGCAAGCCCTTCCTCACCTATGTCAACCAGACCCTCAAGGAAATGGCGGATCCACAGTACCAGCAGGTGAAGGACCGGATCACCAAGCTGCTTTACAACCCTCCAGACCCAGAGGAACCTGCTCCCACCCAGTCCAGGCCTGCTCCTCCACCCCAGGTGATGTCCCTCCCATTCCAAGGCTTCCCACAGGCCCTCACCTACCAGGGGTACGGCTACCAGGAGGTTCAGCAGCACAGGGAGCAGCCCTTCCCAGTCCAGGCACAGAGTCATCGGGCGACACCGTTGCCACCTGTTTCACTGATGCCACCGATGCCACCCACACCAATGATGCCACCGACAGCGATGCCACCCACGCCAATGATGCCACCCACGACAGCGATGCCACCCACGACAGTCCTCACCCAGCTGCGGACCAGACAGCCCCACTACACTACTCCTTCCTCCACCCCACAGCCAAGCCCGGCCTCAGTACATCTGTCATCAGTACTGGGGCTGACACCCTATGGCATGGAGGAAGGACCTCTCAGCATCGCGGGGCTGAGCCAGCTGTCCGAGACCTTTCTCAACACACCGTCCCCTGTTGTCCTCTCGAGGCCAGGCACTCCAGCACCATGAACCACCCACCACCACAGCACCTGGACCCTTCACCCCTGAGACTGGGCACACCTCCGAGTGACCAAGAAGTGTGCCAGAGACCGGCTAGCTGGCTACCTGTGGACTTTATTTGGACACTTGACTTGGGTCAATTTTTTTTCCAGCTTGTTGTTCAATAAAGTTTATCTTTGATTCACACACTTGCTTCATTTCTTTTTTTTTTTTAATAAAGTCTTGGTGGAAACTTTTAGAATTGGCTTAAGCCTTTGCAAGCTTGTGGGATGGGTTAAGATAGCAGTGGGGTGGGCAGGGATACCTGTGGAATGAGCAGGGATACCTTTGGGATGGCTAATAACTGTGGGATAGATAAACCTCCAGTGCAAGCATAGTGGGACTTTATGGTCCACCCTCCCAGGTGCCACACCTATGGCCCTTTATTATCAATAATAATGTAATCAAACATCCACACATGTCAACACAAGCACAACTCTTTATTAAACGCCCTGTTCATTGTAGGCCCACCCAACATACATGGCCCTATCTCATCCGTGTGATAAGACATGCTGAAGGAAGCATCCATTAAGCATCTACCATCCTGTCTTGCCACTCCACTGCTCCAGCTGGGGAGTTGCACCAGTGTTTCAGGAGGTTGCGCTGCTTCTTCCCTTCCCGTGAGGCTCTGTTGTGGCCTTGCACATCCTGAGTGTCGATCAGGTTTTGCCCTTGCCTCCATTCCCCACCTCCATGTCCCCATTGCCGTGTTGACGGTCCATGAGCCTGTTCTGCAAGACTGGGTAGCGGGTGCTCATGAGATTGTGCAGGATGCAGCAAGCTTCCACGATCCTCCTCATGGTCTCTGGACGATGCTGCATGGTGGTGAGCAGTACCTGGAACCTGTTGGCCAGGTTGCCACAGGCGTTCTCCACCACCCGCCTTGCCCTGGACAGCCTGTAGTTGAAGATCCTCTCTTTATGGGTCAGGAGTCTGGAAGTGTATGGCTTCATGAGGTAGGTTCTGAGGGAGAAGGCGTCATCCCCCACAATGAAGTAGGGCACATCTTGCATGTCGTTGGGCAGGGGGTCTGGATCTGGGAAGCCCACGATGAGGTTGCCTTCCAGCCCCTCCTTGAGGTCACTGGTGTTGTATACCTGGGCATCTGAAGATGAGCCGTAGCCTGAAGCATCGATGTACATGAACTTGTAGTCAGCATCGACCATGGCGAAGAGGATGATGCTGAAGAAGCCCTTGTAGTTGAAATAAGTGGACCCCGACTTGGCTGGAGCTTTGCAGGTCACGTGCTTGCCATCGATGGCTCCAACGGTGTGTGGGAAGTTCCACCTCTGATACCACTGCTCTGCAACTTTCTTCCATCCTTCTTCATTGGAGGCGCACTGGAGGAGCTCATCCTTGTATTCTTCGATGATGGCCTGCACCACTTCTCTGACCACAATGCTGATGGTGTTGTGTGGCACCCTCCAGCCGTACTGCATGCTTTTGTAGGTGGTCCCTGAGGCCAGGTGGCGCAGAGTGAGTGCCACCTTCAGCCCAGGTTCCAGGCTGGGCCGGAAGTTGGTGTTTGCCTTGGTCAACCTGGGTGTCAGCCGCTGCACAACTTCATCAAACATGGCTGGAGGCATCCTCATGAAGTTCTGGAACGCCCGAGTGTCTTCGTTCCTGAGCTCCACCATCAGCTTGTTGTACAGCCCGTACTCTGCTCTTCTCCCGATCCATTTTCGGACCCAAATGCTTCTTGGCCGCCTCTTTTTCTTCCCATAGTAGAGTTCCCAGAGCCTGTAGATGGCTTCGTACTATTGCAGAAGGATGGTGGCTGCCAAAAGGACTGTGGTACGATCCACAGTGGACATGACTGGATGCTGTGGAAGAGTAAGAGTCAGATAAAGGCTGCAGAGGTCTGCACAGGTGGGCTGCTGGTCTGAAAGTGAGATGCAGACGAGTTGCTCCCCCTTTTTATAGGCAGTGTAGGTGTCCCTTTGCATCCTCTAGGCATCCTCTAGGCATCCTCTAGACATCCTTAATATCCGAGATAGATCCCCTCTGCGAACGTTTTTTCCGCTTTAAACGCTTTGTTTCCGTGCTGCATCTGTTCTGCATCCGTTCTGCATCTGTTCCGCGTCCGTTCCGCTTCCTCCCTGTGTCCGGGCGGATGCGAGTTCCGCGGATTCGCAGCGGATGCCTAGAGGATATAGCGGATGCGTAACGGTTGTGTAGCGGATGCGTAGCGGATGCAGAACGGACGAACTGGATACATTTTCCGCGCAAAAGTTTTAGGCAGCCCAAAACTTTTGGAGCGGATGAAACATCCATAAACGGATGCTGGACGGATAGAGAGGATGAAAAACGGAGGCAGTGAGTACAGAACGGATACATCGCGTTAACCAACGGATGGCAAGCTTTTTTGTCCGTTTTAGATCCTCTTTGCATCCGTTGGTTCAGTGTGACATGGGCTTTAGGTTCGTCTATCAGCAGTAAAGGAATTAGTAGCCAAGAAATACAACATAAACTAACACTTAATAGGGTGGTAGCGAAGGCCTTGAAAAAAGTATTTTGATACTGTACTATGACACGTTTTTGCCTCAGAATCATGCAGGCAATGATTTCCCCCATAACATTGTATGGAAGCAGCCATTGGATTTTAAACAAGTAGGATAAAAAGACTTGACATTTCTGAATTTGGTGTTAGAAAAGACTCCTGTGAATATATTAGAAAAATAAACCATCAGACAAATCTATATAGACTTCTCACTCAAGGCAGAAATGGCCAAATTGAAGTTAAAATAATTTTTAAAATTAATTATATGAATATTTAGTTCTATTGAAAAATTGGTAATGCTGGGAAGGGTAGCTGGAAAAATAAAAAGAGAACAACCAGCAACAAGGAGAATGGACTTGATAGCAGTGATGATGGGAAGTACTCAAGACTTAGGGTCTATCTATGCTTTTGCTAAGAGTTGACACTGGCTCAATGGTACATAATCAAATAATTATGAATCATTTATTAAGTGTAAGAATGAGTGTAGTTGATACCGAGACTGAATGATGGACAGTACTATTTGGATATATGCCTTCTAAGACAATTTGAGGTAGTCCACTTCTTCCACTGAGCACTTAAGCTATCACATTCCGTATGCTTTGCATCATTTTTCTAAAACAGCTTTTTCCAACTTGAAAATTGCATTACTGACATGTTGATTACAATTCACTTCATTGTACCAACAATTAGAATTGTGCCGTTGAGAATATTTACAGGAATTCAAACTGAAGATGACTTCTCTTTAACAATAAGGGCTAAAGATTCTGAATAGCAGTGTTTCCTAATTCACACCATTTGTTTTCAATTGCTTCGCAAAAATTGTACCACTGTGCTTCCTCCAATATAATATTTCTAAGAAAGTTTCCCAGAATTGTGTAGTAAAAGTATCTCATAGTTATTGCACAAGAACTAGCAATGCACCCAAGTTAATGATTATGGAAATAATCACAAATATGTCTTCAAACAGTATCATACTTTAAACTGTACCATTGCAAATTTCTTGAAAAAATAGGCCTAATGAATATATTAAATGCAGGTGTATAATAGTCAGAAAGCAACTATGAAAGGAAATGGTTACAAATTGATTTTTCAATAGTCCCAAGTATGAATTCACTCATAATACTGTACATTACTGAGACTAGTATGTTTAATTCCAGCCTTCCCCAGAGGAGAGGCGGCAGCTGGTTGAAAGACAAAAATAAATCTATTTATCATTGTAGAGAAGAATTCAGGCCTAAGATATTGTATACAGACAAAATAACTGACGGCTTTATGAAATCCATAGTCCATGGAGTACTATTCTGTAGGAAGAAATTGTTTTAAATGTTTTAATGACATTCTGTAGTTGCCCACAGAGGGCATACAACAGGTAAGCACAGGAGACCAAGATATCACCAAAAGAGATAATCAAGGACTATAAAGAGAATTTGTCTGGGGGAAAAAATACAATACAGAATTTCATTAGAAGCCTGGTATTTTGTCACTATATTTAGGCTGAAGTATCCTGACTCTACAATACATTGCATTTATATTCTAGTTGGTGGGATGTGGGTAACAGCATGTTTACTTGCAGGATAGTCATGAATTAGAGATCTTAGAAAGTATAGAATACTATATTTAAGATAAAATTAGGCTTTGGTTGAACTTTTGGCATATTAACCAAAATATTTCACTGAATATTGCTAATATTGCAGAGTGGAAATGGCTAAGACCAGTGACTTCACATATCTTATATGAAAACTCAGTTGATCAAAGACATAATATGTAGTGGGGTCAATATTCCTTTGTTGATGATCAGAATGTATGGAAAACAGTGATTTACATGTAAGCAGAATTAATGAACAAAGTAAAGAAAAAATATGAGCTTGTAGAACTGAAATAAAAGGGAAGGATATAGTAAATTTGAATGAAAACAATCTGATTCATTCAATGGAGTTGAGCAATACATTGAAGTATAGGTATAAGCTTATTTATTTATGGTATTTTTATATTGCCCAAAAACTCTTTATTCTAGGAAACTTAGGTATGAGAGAGCTAACAGTCAGAAAATATGAATTGGTATCATCGTGGAATGGACTGTGACCTTGGGGCACAGGAGGAAGAACCACAGGCCAGGCAACTATAATGCAAAAGATATTTCAGTCTACAGAAGTAAAATGATTATGGACCCATCTCAGAAGGGATCATCCCCTAATTTTCTGGAAGTTAAAAGTAAGAGAGGGGAGTGGTGCTTTCAGACTTGCAAGATCCTGTTATTATAATCTTAAAATAAAAGTAGTTTAGTACACTTGGTTTGTGCCTCTTTTCTGGACTAACTTCAATGTTCAGAAGGGCTGAACTTCTATATTGTTCTGGGTGCATGTGAAAAAAGCACTACATTAGATGATTGCATGTTATATTCCAGTGATCAATGTCAATGAAAGAACCAGGGATGTGTTTTGGAAGAAAATGTAAAATATTCTGAATAAATATAACCCAAAGGAAAAAAGTCTATGGTTAGCAAATAATTCAATATTACAAGACTGTTGAGATAAGACTAGAATAAATGGTGATTAATGAATGTGGACAGAATACAAAGTGAATGACCAATGGAAAAATACATAAAACTGATTTTCTCATAGAGAGAAAAAGGATTAAATCTCAAAATAAAAGTGACAGAAGAAAAATGAGTAAGTAGAAATCTAACACTAAGAAAGTTGTGTTAGACTGAGTTAATGAGATCCCCCAAAAGAGAGAATTTTGAACAAAAGGAACTGCATGAAACAGTATATGGATAAATGAAAGCAAGGATTGTAAAAATAATGAGGTATTATGAATGGTATTTCCTTTCCTTTCTCTCTTTAATCTCTTTTGTTTGCAACTTTTTATTCTTTCTCTGAACTTTGTTTAATGTTGCTTACTCTAAAAGGGAATGGTATGATTGGTATGTGTGTATGTATGTATATGTATATATGTAAAGTTGATTTGCAATGCATATTACAGAAATACTTTCAGGCAACTTACTAAAGGGGATCTGTAACTACTAAAGAAAAGTAGATATTAGTTGAGGTTAAAGTTGTTTAAATTCTGAACAACAATGGCATTGAACCTATGCCCCTTAATAATTGGTAAAGTGGAATTACTAAAGTATTTTTAAAGTTTGCAAAACATTTTGTAGTTGTCCTAGATTCAGGATAGTTTATCTCTTGATAAGTTTAATTATTCTTTGTAGGCAGAGAAGTTACACATGGAGAAGTGAGTCTGGAAGATAAATTAGAAGACTGTTTACTTTTCATTAAATGAAAATGTGTCAAATAAATGTAATGCGAGTAACTTCAGGGAATGGGTCTTCAACTTTCTTTATCTGATCAAGTGGGGATTGAAAAATAAGGATCCCTAAAATTCAACAAAATAATCAGTGTTAAAATTTTATTCCAAATTAGCCCTTAGCCTTGGGCTAAAATCTACAGTCTATGTGCATCATCTCTCAAGAACAGTCTTTGTTCCACATTATACACAATTTGTAGTGCTTCCCTACATATATGGACCTTGGACTGGTAACAGTTTGGGGCATTTGCCTGGAAGCATCCATGATGTTTATTAAAAAAAGCACTTTAAAAATGCATATGACATTCTTGGCAGCTCCTCATCTGAAGAAGAGATGAAGGAAGCCCATAAAAGCCTTGTTAGAACCATAGCTTTTAGGGAGAGAAGAATCTGGGCCAAGAAACATTACAGGCAATGAAATTGCAAATGCAATCTTTGTCATTTTCTTAACACAAAAAAAAAATGAAATTGAAGACTATGAGATAAAAGTCTGAGAATGCCACAAACAAAGATTTTGTAAGATTAGAGACTATGCCACAGCACTATATCACTATTTTTCAAGAGCTGGAAACAAAAACTTCCTTTATTAAGCTAGGCAGTGTAAACCCTATTGTGAATTTTCATACCATAAAATTCTCACCAGAATTTTCTGACTTGGTTTTTCAGATCACTGAGTATTAGTTTCTATAATATTTTATTATGAAGATCAGACATGATTGCTTTCCTGGCTTTTGACCAATTGCTTTTGTCTTGGACAGACTACTGATTATTAGTTTGGAGATACAAACTGGAGATGTAATGTGTCAAAAGTGGGAAATTTGTTCACAGAGCAGAACTAATAATAGAGAAAATGCAATAGTCTGTGAATATTACAGTCAGTAATAATGTACTTCATGCATCTTTTTAAAATGTATTTCTATATGTCAAAATACAACATACTTTTTAAATATTGACTTTTTTCATTTTGATTTAATATGACTATGAGATTATTGTATAACTACAAACATCTTCGAACAACTGAAAAATAATTCAAGTATTTCAATCAGAATAGAGCTGGAAGGGACGTTGGTGGTCTTCTAGTCCAACCACTGCTCAAGCAACAGACCCTATACCATTTCAGATAAGTAACTGTCCAGTTTCTTCTTAAAAACCTCCAATGATGAAGCATCTACAACTTGTAATGTCAAGCTGTTCCACTGCTTAATTGTCCTCACTGTTAGGAAGTTTTTCCTTAGTTCCAGGTCACTTCTGTCCTTGATTAGTTTCCATCCATTGTTTTGTTTAAAGATAAATATACATAGTCTTTTTTGACTCATGATTTCATTTCTTTCTCAAGTAAAAGGAAGGATTCAATCTATTGATGTCATCATTATCATCATCATCATCCAACCTATCTTAGTCAACTGTGGCTGTTTCATGAGATTATACTCTAATATATCAAATAGACAAGAAATTTAATCATTTCAAACAAAAACAATCGAAAAAAGTGTAAACAACAATGGGACCAACATGCAGATTTTAAACAAAAATATTAATTAAATCATTTATTCTTGATTAAAATAATACAAATTAACTCATTTAAGCCAATTCTATGATGAAAGCCTCTCAAAATCACTGTATGAGACAGCATACAATGGAATGTTCATAAACAGTATTTTAAAAAGACACGAGTGGCTATTGGAAGGAGAAAGACTATGCATCCAAGCAAATACAAAAATGATGAAGTAGCACTTCTGGATTCTGTGCTTTTATGAGTAAGCAAGTTGGGTTAAGAAAAAACTATAATTGTTTGCTCTTATATCGTGAAAGAACCAGAAGCAACTAATAAGAGCAAAACTCTTTAAAAAGGAGGGAAGAAAAGATAGGAATAAAGAACTCTGGTTCCAAAATATAAAAAAATTCCAGTGCACCTAAGAAAAAGTAATGAAATAAAATAATTCCTAGTGCACACTTTTAAAAATTCTCATTATTTTGTTCCTTTTATTGTTTGTTTCAACCTATATCTACTCTCAGCGCAAGTATTGACTCATATTACCTGGTCAAAAGACAAATTTAGCTGACTCACCTTGCTTTGCGTGGAGCACATGATGCAATCACATTCAAAACAATACTGACGCTTCAGGTTCTGCTGGCGTTCAGGAGTGGGCATTACAGTTTCAGTATAACTGATGGTGAGCTGCATGTGACAAAGACCAGAAAGATTTATATTTTGACAAAGAATGAAAATAAAACTTATGCAGCCATTTGAATAGAAAAAGAAAAAAAAAAGGATTCCAAGATTAAAATACTGGATAATCATCTCAGAGGGACAGCAGAACATTTTTTCAACATTACATTAGAAAATAGGTAATCATTTTAAACCATAAACTTATATGGACATAATCGATAATTCTATATTTGAAGCAAATTTCCAGTGAACACTATAGAGTCAGGGAGAATTACAGGACTTCAACTCAGAGATTGGAAGGTGACTTTCTTTGTGATACAAAGAAAAATCAAGCATGTTCAGTGAGGCAAGTGTCTAATAATAACCAGAAAAATAAAGGATGGCTCAAATATCTTCTCACTCACATAGAACTATATCCATTGCTTTCTGTCAAACTAAAGTAACTCACAATGAGCTGTAAGTACAAAATGAGTTGCAAAGTCCAATTTAATTTGCAAAGTTGCAAATTATACTTGGTCCATTGTTATAGTAGATAATGCATCTAGAGTCTTATAAACTTATTTCACTTTTCCTCTTCTGGTGTATCTGTAAGGACATTGGAAACTTTCACTTCCTTTCGACTAACCAACGTGTTTAACCTCAAGCTGTGATAAAGGTTAACAAAAGGTTGTGCACATTTAGTTGTGAATAACATTGTAGTATTCTGAAAAATGCAAAACTTAGAGTGCATGTAAGTATGTATGTATTCTGATAATTATTTACATTTGGTAGGCGCCAGTGCAAAATAAATATATTCTCCATCTTTCCCAAATGATAATTAAACACAGATTCCTGAGATTTGGAGACAATACTAAACTCTGGGTAGCTAAAAATGCTTTTAGACATTATTGTTATACTGTAGGAGAATACCCCAGTCTTATTTATCTAATGATAAACTACAGTCCTACACTTATTCCTACACTTAGACAAGTGTAAAGTCCTACATTTAGGCAAGAAAAACCAAAAGTACACATACAGACTGGGTGAAAACAGGCTTAATAGCAGTAACTGTGAGTGTGTGTGCAGTGTGCAGCAGCAGCCAAAAAAGCTAATGCAATCCTAAATTGTATTAACACAGGGATACAATCAAGATCAAGGGAGGTATTAATACCACGCTATAAATCCTTAGTAAGACCACACCTAGAGTACTGCATCCAGTTTTGGTCACCACACTATAAAAAAGTTGTTGAGACTCTCGAAAAAGTACAGAGAAGAGCAACCAGGATGATTAGGGGACTGGAGACTGAAACATATGAAGATTGGTTACAGGAACTGGGCATGGCTAGTCTAGTGAAGAGAAGATCCTGGGGAGACATGATAGCGGTCTTCCAATATTTGAGGGGCTGCCACAGGCAGGAAGGGGTCAAGCTACTTTCTAAAGCACCTGTAGACCAGATAAGGAATAGTGGATGGAAATTGAAGAAGGAGAGATTTAATCTGGAAATAAAGAGAAACTTTCTGACAATGAGAACAATCAACCAATGGAACAGCTTGCCCTTGGATACTGTGGGAGCTTCATCACTTGAGGCTTTCAAGAAGAGATTGGACTGCCATTTATCAGAAATGGTGTAGGGTCTCCTGCTTGGGTGGGGGATTGGACTACATGACCTACAAGGTCCCTTCCAATTCTGATTATCTGTTATCTGTTACAGGTTAGTTTTACATTTAAATGGACTCAGAGATGAAGAATTACATTTTATGTCAATAATATCTCATTCCATTAATGTGTTCTACTTCTTTAATGATTTATTTATTGGTTTAAATGATTTACAGTGCTGCCCATCTCACAACAGTGTGGTGCAAGGTTTAAATAAGTACGTTTGAATGAAACTTTACCTAACACTAATGATTTGTGACTACCGATCATAACACTGTAGGTCAGAATGGGTTGTCAACAATCCCCATGAACTACTGGGGATACATATTGGGCATGGTAAAGCTACTACTGAGTGGAGCCAGAGGTAAGATCATTTCTCTCTCCCTTTCTCCAAAATACCTTCTTTATATTTACCACTCTTTATACAATTAGTTGCTGATGGCAAAATAGATTACTTGGAGGGTGGAGGTTTGTACTTCAAGCTTGTGGCTAGTTTTCTGAACATTTCTTTACCAGGTTAGGCAGGGGTGGGATTCAAAATTTTTAACAACCGGTTCTGTGAGTGCGGCTTAGGTGGTGGGCATGGCTTGGTGGTCATGTGACTGGGTGGATGTGGCTTGGTGATGTTAATGGCTGGGCGTGGCCCACTCAATATCACTCACATTGAGGCATGCATCTCCTTGCCTGGCTCTCAGGACTGTGGGGAATGCTACAACAGTCGTAAGTATGAAAAATGGTCATAAGTCACTTTTTTCAGTGCCATTGTAATTTTGAATCGTCACTCCACACAAGCAAAGTACCAGCAAAGGAGGAGAAAAAAAAACCTCCAGAGATGTTCCAGAGACAGGAAGTCTAGTCCTACCAAGAATGTAATAAGGGTTAACGGAGAGGCAGTTTCTGTAAGCAATACCAGAATGTTTCCTTCCTGCCTTCCTTACAGGATTAAGCCAGTAATTACTTCTAACAACCAGTTCTCCGAACTGCTTAGAATGTTAACAACCGGTTTTAGCGAATAGGTGCGAACTGGTAGAATCCCACCCCTGAGGTTAGGTAACATCTTCAGCTGAGTTTAGGAGATGATTAAATCCCCTATAGATTGCTTTTGGCAGAGGACTGAATATATTATGAGAAAAATATTTTCTAATTAGGCTGAAGACCAAATGTTTCTGAGTCACAGCTTGCCATCTCTGTTATAGGCAAATCCTGATTAAAGTTGTTGATTGTGTGCTTACAGTTTAGGAAACTAACTATTATCATACTTGATAAATATTTCTATTGTGAGGGGCATTCCTTGAGAAGACCAGGAATTTGAAAATTTATTTGCAGTGCTAATATGATTCAATTTTATAAAATATAAGGCTCCCAGGGTCTGCTTTAGGTCTTATGGTTTTTTTTTTTTTTAATGATGGCACTTTTCTTGCTAGAAAAGAGTTAATCATAAGTGGTTTGGTAGTGAACTTCTTGTATGAGGCTGTCAGCTCTGATGACTCAGAGGGACTATTCATTTAAAGGTATGAAATGTGACAAGGTTTATTTAATAGGTTTTAATTCTATGCAGTTAGCTTTTAAATTCTCAAGCTTTACAGTATAATCTAATTATTTTTAGCTCTATATATGAACAGTATCAGCTAAAAATGCCAATATTTCTCTACCTGCAACAGGAACTAATCCAGTGCAAGAGATTTCAATAAGCTGCTTTCTAAAGGGAACAGAACTATAGAACTATAAAATCAGCAAAAATTACCTGTAAATTTGATCCTATCTCCAAGAAACCAATGTTTTCTGTCCCTACATTATATTCTTTGCCTCTTTTCCCTCTTGACAAAGCTAATACTGGAGAGGAATAGAGAAAAAAAGTGAGGGGGAAAAAAGTAGTTTTATGCTGCTACTGGACTAATGTGGTATAATTGTTTTGGTGTTATTTGGATTAGATTTGAAGCTCAAGGAGTTTAATTAGAAACAGGCTGTCAGATAAACACACACACACACACACACACACACACACAGAGGGAGAGAAATGCATACAGGCACCATATTCTATTTTGTTCATAAATTCAAATAATTCGATATGGCCATCTTAAAAAAAAGAAAAAGAAAATGGTGTGAAGAATTCTCTGACAAAAACACAAATCATTCAGAAGGATAATTCTTTTTAAATAAAACGTAGGAGAAAACAACTTTTGCCTCATTCGTTCCTTGCAGGAAAGGTTTACTGCTTCAGCATGGCTTTAGTCTGACAAATGCTTATAGTCGCATTGATTTACTGCATGTTGAATTCCACCTACATGTAGTTTTTCTTTGGTTTTGTTTATAAGCAGCACTGCAGTGATGAGGAGACCATACTATTCGAAGAAAAGATTTATTTTGTTATGTTCTTTCTGAAAGCTAAGAAATAGAAATAACATCAATATATTATTAAGATATTCAATCTTTAGATTACTGGGATGGAAGAAGCAACAAATTAATTACCTCTTCTCCCAACTGCATTTCTCGAATAGACCGAAGGTGGAGTTGAGGACCCTCAAAGATAACCACACAATTGGGATCACAACTGTTGTTCAGCAAGGACATGCTAATGAAGAAAACAAAATCCAGATTTGAAATAGATATGCAGGAAAGTATTTATTCTACAAATCTGCCTAGCTTAGTATCTCCCAAGTTGATACTAGAAATTGCACAGGGAGGGACTCAAAGATTAATTGATTTATGAGGTTGCCCACCTTAAGTTAGTAATTCCGAGTGGATTACAATACAGAAAAGCATAAAAGAAGCACAATAAAATTATAACACAATGCAAAGAGATCTCTACATGGAGGTCTCTACTAAATAAAATTTAAATGTCAATAACTTTAACTACATTCTAAAAATAAATAAAGTATAGAAATTGTTAACAAAGAATTCCAATTATCTCCATCATAAAATATAAGCCACAAGTCATTGTGGGTTTATTCATTCTATGGGATAGAATGGGCTTGATGTCTTTTGTTTCTAGATGAAATCTCCTTAATTTCATAACACATGGATAGACTTCTACAGCAAAGAGTGTAAGGACTGCAAAAGCCACAATGTAGGACAAAATAGACAGAAGATTAGCAGCACATCCATGAACATTATGTCAGAAGACATGGTATAAATTTCTTAATTTCACAACACATGGACAGTCCTAACTGTGGTTTCAACTGGGAAACAGATTATCCTAAACCAAGCCAAGTCCAAAAAATGCTAGGGAATTCCTGGATGCCTGGCATTCTGACAAGATTAACATTAGACCAGCAATTAAGAACAAACAATACCTTAATCAAAGAACTGCCAAAGCATAAACAGCCCAAGCAAAGAATCAACAACACCTCCCACCAACAATGTCAGGGAATACAATATGTAAGCAAACTAGAATACAACATGTAAGCAAACACCACTCCTTACTAGTACTGATGATGTTACCTAGCTTGGGTAATGAAACAGCTGCAAGAAAACAACCAAGTTCAGAGAGCATCAAGGACACCTCCATTTTTTTTCAACAATTGAAAGTTGCCCAGGGTTGAGATTGAGATTGAGATGGGCAACTATAGAAATCTGATATATAAATAAATAGAAACAATCAACACAAGAATAGTAAAACTAGCTGTTTGATAATGGATATTGAAATTATCTTTTAAATCTGGATCTGAATTCTAAAATGCCGGGGGGGGGGGAGAAGTGAATAAGGGAATTCCCCCCACTCCTTTTTTTTCTCTGAGTGCAATTCAAAAAATTAATTTTTGCCATTGTCCTGATACCATCATAAGACCGTCAAGGTTTTACTGCCTCTGAGTCAAAAATAAGAGTGTCTTAGTTGCCCCATTCATTTTCAACTGTCGGCAGTGATTTGGGGGAAATCCAGAGGAAAGTCAATCAACGGCAAAATAAGTCCTAAGGGATTCTGGGAAAATGCATTGCAGGACATGCAACATTTATTAGAAGAACTCAGGCATTCTGGAAAATTACAATTTCTAGGATCCTACAGTCCAAAATATTGCCTGTGGTAGAAGGGAGGTGTTCAACTTTTATTCCTCAGAGTGATTCCCCCAGATAATCTCTTTTACTTGCCAGGTGCTTCGTTTTGAGCTCTCTTTCTTTCTCCACATGTGTGGATCCTTCTTTACATTGCTGCTGCTTTCAATCCTAGTTTTAGCCTATTGGCCCATCTGTATCTGCAACTCTTTCTGGTTTAGGCTGCTTTAGCTTATCCTGAAGTCTTTCCAAAAAGCTGAGAAAACTGTTGCTGCCTCCTGTTACGGGAGGTCCCATAAGTCCTACGGGAGCATGACACAAAGAAACAGCTATTGGACTCTTGTTATCTATGAGCAGAAACTCAACAGAGCATGAACAGACAGTCTGGCTTCTTCATCCAGAACTCTTTATAACTGCTAAACAGTTATAAAGCTCTGCTGAATAAGCTGTAGCCATGTTTCCTGGAAATCTGTAAATCCTTGGAATAGAATTCAGCTAAACATAGGGAAAATATGGTTTTAATACTGCAAAGACAGCCAGTTTGGTTCAGGGATTAAGACATCAGGATAGAAACCAGAAGACCATGAGTTCTAGTCCGACCTTGGGTACAAAGCCAGGTGGCTGACTTGGGCCAGTTACAGCCTTAGAAAGGAGACAATGGTGAATCACTTCTGAAAATTCTTGCCAAAAAACTTCATGGACTTGTCCAGGTGGTCTTCCAGAATTGAACAGAAAGAAATAAACTATTGTAGAAGAAAGAGGCAACTGAAAGTCAAAATCAAAGGAAAGTGTATAGATTTGATTGCGTTTCCAAAATTTGCTATGAATTTTTAATTTCCAATATAAAGGAAGAAAATATTAAATATGTGGGAAGTAATTTTATTAATTGCATTAATATCATTAAATTAGAGATTTTAGACTGCAACCTGATCGTGCCAGTCAAGGGCAACCTGGGGTAATCTCTGGTGAAAAGCTTTTCTCATTCACTGTCAGAATAGTCGGATGGTAATATAAAACGCAAATCATCCAAAGTAGCAAGAACAAAATGAAGGTTGGTGTTTTCACTGGGTTGACCAATTTTTGCTCTAGTGGTCATTTTCTATCTTGGTCTCAGCCTCAGCCCTCTTGTGCTCAGGATTTGCACACTTCTTTCATGCAGTTCTGCTACATTTGACATAAGGAATCTAGTCTCAAAATTATCATAGCTCTATTTCCACTACATGCTGTGAATTCAGAGACTTTAGTGCCATATATTCAGTTTGATATGAGTTAAATTTCTTAATGTATTTGTAGAACCTGACATTTCAGCTGCCAAGCTGTAGAGAAAGAGAGAGAGAGAGAGGAGTGAGGGAGGGAGGGAGGGAGGGAGGTGGTGGGAGGGAGGGAAAGGGAGGGAGAGGAGAGGGAGAAAGAGAGGAGGGAGGGAAAGGGAGGGGGAGGAGAGGGAGAGAGGGAGAGAGAGAGAACCACAAAAGTAACGCTTGTCCACTGTACCTGGGATAAAGTCCAACGCCAACATCCTGCATTTCTCCATTGCTTATGCTGAAACAGTTACTGGTCACCTGTAAAAACAAGATTAAGGTCTATGATTAGGATTATTAGAATAATTTAGAAATGTCTTAACCTAATGAAAGCATTGTTTAAAAAGAAGGCAGCTAAGACAAAAGTCAAATAACCAGAATATTTATCCCTAATATAAATAACACCCTTTCATATTAAAATATATAAAGCAGAGACATGGCTTTTATCACAAACCAGTTAGAAACAGAAATGCTAGTGTCTTCAATGAGATGCTGAAAATTAATTTATTTTAATGTAAAAAGTACACAAATACTTTCAGTCTATGGATGCTTGCAAAATTATATTAATCATAAATTAAAATAAAACCTACCCTCAGTGTAATTGCAAGTGCTTTGGCAGCGGAGTTAATTTAAGTGGATACATGTATACACACACACACACACACACACACACACACACACACACACATATATATATATATATATATATATATATACAAACACCCTCTATTTTTTTCTTAAATTACATTAATTAGTATGTCACTAGTTTAACCCAATCAGACAATCCCCATCATTTAGAAAAGCTATATATCTTAATTACTGTATGTTTTTCTACTGCATTTGGAAACATAACTCCAGACAAGACTTGTGAGCTCTGCTTTTTCATTTTAAGCAGCAAAAATATTGGTAACAAAAATATTGACTTTGCAGTTCAGAACACAAATGAACAGCTGTTTGCAGATGGGAGAAAAAATTTCATTTTTTTCTGAAATTCCAAAGAAACCCAGAAGGAGAGATGAAAAAATATACCTTCATTTCCTCAAAATCATTATGATACATAAGTAGATAAAATGCTGCAGGCTAGCATGGAGTGATTGACAGAAGCAGAATATGTCAGGGAGCCTTGAGGGAAGTACCGTAGTAGTTGTTTGAATGCTGTTGATGGTCTATTCACCCTTTAAACTAGCCTGCTACACATACACCCAATGATACTGTCAGCAGAGTTGAGTAGGATTGAACCAGCACACAGCACACACTACTCTCAGACTATCAGCAACAGGGTTGGTCTACTCCACAGCTGAATACTGTGCTCCTGTTTGATTTACAACAAAATTATGAGAAACCCACTTCTTTCTGTGCATGCTGATCTTCCTCATCTATCAATTGGCAGGCTTAAATCTAGGAAGTCCTCTCTGGCACTTGCTCAACAACTGTCTAACAACTTTGACATCAACACACAGTGGAAAGACAAATGGGTGCTGAATGTCCAGATACAGGCAGTTATATAGATCAGTGGTCGCCAACCGGTGGGCTGTGAGGAAATTTTGGTGGGTCTCAGAGAAATCTCACCCCCAGAGTACCCCCACAAAGCAATTAATACAGGCTGCGCTGAAACACAAGGCTGCACCACCCATGTGGCCCCTGAGAACCCCCCTCCCCACTCACTCCTTACCTGGTAAACTTGCCTGGTAAATTGCTATTTTTCCTTTTTCCAACCATCATCTGTTCTGCTGTGCAGGGAGATTTAGATTAGCCAGGAAGCAGGAAATGGTTGGATTTCTCGCTTTCTGGCTAGTCTTTAGATCTTTGGCTCCGATTTTAAGTGTACAGCCGAACCTCCCTTAGGACTGAAGGTTTGCTTGTAAGCAAATTCAGTGCAGACTCACGGCAAGTAAATTTGAGAGATTGAGCTAGCTGATGGCAGATACATAGATCACTGACTGATTCTGTGAGCAACTCAATCTGCCTACTTTGCCTGATTTTGGGTAAAAGTTGCTCTTTTTTAAATAAAAAATTCAATATTTTCATACATGGTGTGTTGTGAGTTAATTTTGTGAGTTTGCTTGCAAACAAATTTTATATGATAGACTGAGCTAGCCAATGGCAGATAGATAGATTTCTGAATGAATCTGTGATTTTGTGAGTAACTCAATCTGCCTGCCTGCTTTGCCCAATTTTGGGTAAAAGTTGCTCTTTTTTTTAAATAAAAAAATCAATATTTATATAAATATTTATAATATTTACATACAAGCCATGCCCAGCCAGTCACATGACCACCAAGCCACACCCACAAATTAGGCTACACCCACAGAACCAGTTACTGATCCCTGGGATTTAAAATTATGAGTATGGTGGTCCCTGAGGTCCAAAAGGTTGGCGACCCCTGATATAGATGATCCTACACAAAAGGCACCAGGTTTTGACCTTCCTCACCAGCATTGGTCAACTCTGAACAGGATCCATAACCAACATGGTGTCTGCCAGGACTCATTGTTTAAGTGGGGTCTTGTCTCTACCCCTCAGTGTGACTGTGGTGCTCCTTGAAAAACTATTCATCACATTGTGTCCAAATGTCCATCAAAAGCTTACACTGGCCCAATGTCTGTTTTTTTCAACATAGATCACCCTGTCCTTGAATGGCTGGGTGGACTGGATATTAACATTTGAACTACTATAAGTCCATGTATTTGCCATATGCTAAATAAATAAAAGCACACAGTAGCATGGTAGGAATCAAAAGCTTGTCACTTATCTTGGGGGAAAAACACATCGTTCTGATGCTACTCTGGCAGAAAGAGAAGGCAAGTAAACATTTGGTAATACTGTAACCATCATCTGCTTAGTCCTTATGGTAGAAGACGAGATTGACTTCATAGAGGAAGATTGTTCCTTGTTCTCAGAATGGCACTATGGTAAATTTGATGCACTGAGGTGAATCCCTCTATATGCTGTTGCCCAGAAGGAAAATGGGAGAATAAAATGTCAGTTCTTGCTATGACCAATCCTTTACACAGAAAAGCACGGAGAAACAGAAGTGGCAATGTTAAATCACTGAGCAGAGGGTGCTGCCTGCTTTCTCTTTTTCTACAGCTTAGTTTCCTTTTAATAATAAGAGAAATGAAAAGAGGATGATTGTCTCCTGTGTGCATGCCTCTTTGCTTGTCTGAAAGGAGGTCACTTGCAGAGAGAAAAATAAAACTCAAAGAAGCATGGCAATGCTGGAAGGCTCCACTCTCTCTGCATCTAATTTCTCTAGAGGATGTTGTGGGAAGAATTGTGCTTGGCCAACCAAGAAGCAGTGGGAAGCTTTAGCTTCTGTTTACTAGGAAGTACAAAGAATAACATAGAATAACAGGCTTGGAAGGGACCTTGGACGTTTTCTAGACCAACCCCATACTCAAGCAGGAGACTCTTGCCATTCCAAACAAATGGCTGTCCAATCTGTTGTTGAAAACCTCCAGTGATGAAGCATCCACAACTTCTGGAGATTATTTGTTCCATTATTGTTTTAATGTGTGGAAATCTCCTTAATTCTAGGTTAGATCTCTCTTTAATGATCTTCTACTTGTTACTTCTTGTTCTACCCTTGGGTGCTTTGGAGGTTCTGTGACAGCCTCTGAAATACTGGAATACAGCTATCATATCACTCCTAATTCTTCTCTTTGATAGGCAAGACATACCTAGTTTCCTTAATTGTTTATCATACAGTTTAGTCTCCAGACTCCTTATCATTTTGTTGCTCTTCTCTACACTTTTTCTAGGAACTCAGTATCTTTTTTTTTTTTTTTTGGTATTATGGCAACCAGAACTTAACACAGTATTCCAAGTGTGGCCTCACTAGTGTACTATCACTTTTCATGATATTGATACTCCCTAGGATTGCCTTGGCTTTTTTGGAAGCTGCAGTAGACTGCTGATTCATATTTAGTGGCGGTCCACCAAGACACCTAGATTCCTTTCAGTACTGTTGAGCCAGGCGTGGTACCCTATTCTATATCTGTACATTTGATTTTACTTGCCTAGGTGCAAGAGCTTACTTTTCTCACCATTGAACTGCATCTTGTTGGATAGAGCCCAATAATAAAATCTGTCAAGATCTTTCTGAATCTCCAGTCTATCTTCTAAGATGTTGGCAATTCCTCCCAGCTTGGTTTCATCTGCAAATTTGATGAGTTTCCATTCTGTTTCCCTCACCCAAATCATTTTTGAAGGTGCTGAAGAGTGCTAGGCCTAAACAAAACCTTGAGGTACTTCCATTTCATGCTTCCTTCCATGTAGATGTAATTCCATTGGTGACTACATGCTGAATGTCAGCCAGTTTTAAGTCCATCTTGTGGTTATCTTGTGTACCCAAGTTTTCTGTCTTACCAAGGAGGCAGCTGTGGTCTACTTTGTCAAATGCTTTCCTGAACTCTAAGCAAACTATGTTCATAGAGTTTGCCCAATCCACTAATTTAGTCATTTGATTAATTTGATTAATCTATGCACATCAAAGTACCATCACTAGGGATAAAGTTCAATGAGTGAGATCATGAGGTGCCTGCTTGCTTCACTTCACTGATCAGAAAGAGAAGGTCTCAATAACTACATTTGTCAATAACTGGAAACCCTTTATGAACTTTTTGCTAAAAATAGAAAAAAAATCAACTTGTGATTTATGAGTTGGATGATTACAAAAGATAGGCTATGGAAAAAAGGGAGTCACAGTCTAACCTTAGAGAGGGTATAAAATATGAATGCATTTATAATTGCAGGTCACTCTAATTTTCTATTTATTTCTTTTCTCTTTCATTGTATTTCTTTTTCATTTACTGATTACTTTCTTTTCTTTATCTTTATTTCCTTTTTTAAAAATTGTATTGCTTTTATTCTGGAAACAATTCTTTAATAAAAATTAATTAATAAAAAAAAGAAAGAAGAGGCCAAAATCTCTGGCAGAGGTATCTACTTTCCTAGATACCTCTGCCAATATTTTTCAATCTCCTTTGCCATTGTGCCTAGGGGATCCAAACAAGAGAGATAAGACAGAAGTATTCAGCTACTGCCATCTTATCTCAATCAACTACTGGAGGCAAAACTTAAGAGAAAGTATGGGAGCAAGGGAAAAAGGTTTTCAGGAAATGACTGACTGGGTGAGATCTCACTTTTCTTGTGCAACTTGTGCTTCGAGGCAGAGAAAGAAGGAAGGGTTTGTATTTAATATTTGCTGATTGGCTGCCTCTCATTATATGGATATGATTTATATGTCTACATGGTTAGAGTTACAGAAGAATTGCCTAGATACCCAAATCACGTGTGAATTCATGAACAAGGTAAAATAGCCATAGCCAACAAAATCCAAAAATGGAAACTATGTTTTTAACCTGAGTCGCTACACCATGATCTTTAGAATATTGGTTTTAGATATGGATAAATCAGATTTAAATCTGTTCAGCTATAACATACACAGGAGGAACAGGACAGGTTGCGATCTCACCACTCTTCAAGATTGTATTGAAACTTTGACATCACTTGAGTACAAAACTATGTTCTAAGATTTGTTGCAAGCATAAGCAAATGATGCCTTTCTTCTCATATTTTAAGTCAAAGTATCCATATGCAGATGGCTAAAATTAAGATTAGAGCTTAATGTAGGTCTACCAGGTAGATATGGAAATAAGCCACCTATTAAGGGAGGCAGAAGAAGAAGGGCTATTAATGATTTATATCTACTGTGGATAAAGAAAAGAAAGTTCTGCTAATTAGCATGTGAGGCACCTTGGATATTAAAGTATTCTTACAATTCACATAACACTACTTATGGTATTGCTTCTAAGACTGCAATTTTTATAGCTGGCTGAAGCAGCCCAGTCATAACATGTCACCCTCATCTGTGGGATTTTTTTTTGCCTGTAAAAGGTTTTCTTCCTTTACTCTATTTATTTAAGAATAAGCAAATAATCCAGAGGTGCTAGCCTATATAAGTTAGCATTTAACCCTTAAAAACATATAATAATATTTGATATAATTTCATATAATACTTTTATTGAGGTGAAAGTTATTTTGAAATTCATATAATTTATCCATCTCTTTAGTACAGGACTCACTATAGCATCTATGGCAGATGACCATCCAACTATTGACTGAAGATCTCTAGTAAAAGAGAACTCATCACTTCTTATGGCAGCCCTGTATACTCACAGATTCCTCCTGACATCTATCACGAACCTTTGTTGCAGTTTTATTCCATTGCTTCTGGTCCTATTCTCTGGAGGAATATAGAAAAATAAATCAGCTCCCTTTTCTATATAATAGCTTTTCAGATATTTCTAAAATCTGGTCCTGTTGCCAACTTCAAAAGCCGATACAAAAATTTATGCCACCAGATAAAAATTGAATGCACCAATTATCACATTAAACAAGAAGAAAACCTTCTACACACCAATTCCACCCACACTTTTTACAATTTTGTAAACAAGAAACAAAAAGACTCAAGGTCCATCCCATCCCTGAAAAAACCTAATGGTAAAGACTGCAACAATGACACTCTTAAAGCCAACCTCTTTAACACATTCTTTGTCTCAGTATTTGTAAACAACAATGGATCATGTCCAATATTTCCTAGTCGAACCACAGACAACTACAATGATCTAATACATATCGATTTTACAGAAGACAATGTTGAAAATGCACCACGCAATCTAAAATCATCTCTTTCTATTTGACCAGACAGAATATGTGCCTCCTTCTTAAAAAAAGCTATCCACTGCCATAGCCGAATCTCTAAGCATAATCTTTGAAAAATCTTTCAGGACCAGCTCCTTGCCAAAACTATGGTCACACCACGGTCATCCCAATCTTCAAAAAGGCAGACCCCAGCCTAGTTGAAAATTACAGACCAATCTCCTTATGCTGCATCACCTGTAAAGTAATGGAATCAATAATTAACCAATTCATCATCCTCCACTTAGAAACAAACAACCTACTCTCCAATGAACAATTTGGTTTCAAAAAAAAACTATCCTGTAATCTGCAACTCTTACACTGCAAAAACATATGGACGACACAACTTGATCAGGGCAAAGCAATAGACACAATCTACATAGACTTCTTTAAAGCCTTTGATCAGTGGTACACGACAAATTACTACTAAAACTAAAATCTTACAACACCTGTATAACTGGATAGAAGCATTCCTATCAAACAGATAACAAATGGTTAAAATTGGAAGCGTCCTATCAAATTCTGTACCTGTCAACAGTGGTGTCCCCCAAAGTAGTGTTCTAGGACCAACTCTTTTCATACTTGACATAAATGACCTCTGTGATCATATCAAGAGCAACTGCGTTCTCTTCACAGATAATGTAAAGCTATTCAACACCACAGACAATACTGCTACCCTTCAAAAAGACCTTGACTATGTATCAGAATGGTCAAAGAAATGGCAACTTCAAATCTCAACAATTAAATGCTCTGTCCTACATATTGGCAAAAAAAAAATCAGAAAATAAAATACAGGCTGAAGACTCAAGACCTTATTGATGATCCAATCTCTGTCAAGGATCTTGGAGTACTCATCTCAGATGACCTAAGGGCTAGAGCCCACTGTAACTACATAGCCAAAAAGGCATTCAGAGTTGTTAACCTAATCTTACATGGCTTTTTCTCTGGTAATATCACACTAATAACTAGGGCATACATATTTGTTGGACCAATACTCGAATACAGCTCATCAGTCTGGAATCCACATTACATATCTGATATTAGCACAGTTGAGAAAGTCCAGAAATATTTCACAAGAAGAGTTCTCCACTCCTCTACTCGTTGCAGAATACCTTATGCCACCAGACTTGAAATTCTACACCTAGAAAACCTAGAACTATGCCACCTTTGGTCCGATCTAAGTATAGTATCTAAAATCATACATTGCAATGTCCTACCAGTCAATGAATGCTTCAGCTTCAACCATAACAACACAAGAGCAAACAATAGATACAAATTCAAGGTTAATCACACCAAACTTGATTGCAGGAAATACGACTTCAGCAACACAGTGGTCAATGTCTGGAATACTCTACCTGACTCTGTGGTTTTTTTCCCCAAATCCCAAAAACTTTAACCTTAGACTGTCTACTATTGACCTCACTCCTTTCCTAAGAGGTCTGTAGGGGGCGTGCATAAGTGCACCAACGTGTCTACCGTCCCTATTCTATTGTTTCTTTTATATTTTTTGAAATTTTTCTTATATGTATCCATGTATTCATAACTATGTTTTCACTTATACCTATTATCTTGTAAGCAATTGACAAATAAATAAATAAAATATTCCCCTCTCAAATGTCTTTTTAACAAACATACCCTTCCTCATAGTCATAGGTTCCAGACTTTCATTATTTAGAATGTCCTGTTCTGAGAGATCTTTTCTCTATGCAATATGTTCTGATTTGTTACTATTCTTTTTGAATTGTGATGCTTGAAACTAAATGGGATCTGACTAGATTAGAACAATTGCTTCCCATAAATTGAGCTCTTTCCATTAATCTACCTTGAGCATTTTTAGTAGCTACATTACACTGCACATGTTTATATGGTAGGTGATGAGTTTCTCAGTTCCCTCCCCTTTACATGTATTTTACATATATTAGTAAAAAGCCAGGCATACTTGTGTCCATCATCATTATCATCAACCACTATCATCATGTCTGATACTAACATGTGGAATTTTATTTGGTGTGA
>BLBF01000018.1:15635515-15686732 GCA_015471245.1 Laticauda colubrina
GATCTCTCAGAAAGTATAAAGTATAGAGCACACAACAGATATAAACTAAATGTAAACCACTCCAAACTCGATTGCAGGAAGTATGATTTTAGCAGCAGAGTGGTCAATGTCTGGAACTCACTACCTGATTCTTTTGTCACCTGCTCAAATCCCCACTCCTTTACCCTGAAACGAACCTCTGTTGACCTCATCCCATTCCTAAGAGGTCTGTAAGAGGCATGCATAAGTGCACAACCATGCTTACTGTCCATGTCCTATTGCCCCAATTATTAGTTCCTATTTCTTGTATTTAAACTTATGTTTATTCTTGTTTCTGTTATATTGTAAGCTTTTGACAAATAAATAAATAAATAAATAAATAAATAAATAAATAAATAAATAAATAGGCGTGCATAAACGCACAATCATGCCTACCATCCCTGTCCTATTGCCCCCAATTATTAGTTCCTATTTCCTGTATTTAAACTTATGTTTATTCTTGTTTCTGTTATATTGTAAGTTTTTGACAAATAAATAAATAAATAAATAAATAAATAAATAAATAAATAAATAAAAGGGCGTGCATAAGCGCACAATCATGCCTACCATCCCTGTCCTATTGCCCCCAGTTATTAGTTCCTATTTCCTGTATTTAAACTTATGTTTATTCTTGTTTCTGTTATATTGTAAGCTTTTGACAAATAAATAAACAAACAAGCAAACAAACAAACAAATAAATAAAAAATAAAAAGCTAACTGTGGCTTTGGTAAGGAAATAGTTTACAATACTCCCTATACATTTTAAATGCTGTATCATCATTTTTATTTTATTTTTTATTTTATGAGATTTCTCAACCACGCACAAAAATGTTTTCCACCATTCTTTAAAACAAAACAAAATGGAATGCATCCTATTTATAATCACATACTTCTTTTACATTGCTGTTTATTATATACAACCCATTTTTACAACCTATTTATATTATGCATTTGAATCTCTCTTCATTCTCAAAATCAAACCCCATCAATGATTAGTTATACCCTGAACTATAATGACATTAATCAATACTCGGCCTGTTTTTATTTTTCTCCTGTAGAATTGTTTAGGATGGGGAGGAGGGAGACAGGCACACACATTTTTTAAATTATTTTGTGATGACCCGGGGCATGCCACAAAAATAACAAAGTCACAAAAGTAGAATAAATTCCCTTTAATGCCTCCAATACCTCCCACTGTCCAATTATCCTCAGCTGGATAACAAACTCTTCAAAAAACAGTCTACGAAGGGCAGAAATGCAGTCTGAATCCAAAGTAAAGATAATTAGAAATAAAAACAACAACACAAACCACACTGAAGTAATTAACGTGGTAGGCCAGGATGATAAATTGCAGACTTTCAAAGGATAACGCAGTACCCACAGTTGGGAGGATGCCAAAACCCAGATAAGCCATGACCAAGATAATGCACGCTTTGCTTCCAGCAAGGAGCTGTGTGCAAATGGCTGCACTTATATCCTGTTCACCCAGCTGCAACTAATGAAAGGGATCAGGACCCTTTTCTCTCTCATAAACCATATTGCTCCCTTCTCCATTCCTCCCTGCATGTCCTAAGATGAAGAGGGGATGGCTCTGGGTCGTCCTCTGAATCCTCAGCCAGACTGTGCCCTTCCCCCATTTCTTCCACAGCCACCGGAGCCACACTCCCACTCCTTGTCAGGTGCTCAATCTCCCCCTCAGAATCAGATTCCAACAAGGGCATGACTATATACCAGATAACTGGCATATCCAAGTCCCACCAAAAGTGGTTCAATTTAATTATGTGCCAAATAAAAGTGCATAAGCTGATGGTCATAAAAGGAAAGCATTCAGAATACTGCAACATTTTTTATATGTGCATGTGAACTCAGAAGAATAGAGTGAGTTGCATCTATGGCCATGAAGTTAGAAGAAAAATGATAAAAAAACGGAACTAGGATTTTTTTTTTCCATAAGTAAATACTTAAGGGTCTTTTTCTAGATTTCCCACCATCACCTCCAGTTTCCTGGTCAGATTTTGCTCATTTTCAAACTCTTGTCTTTTGCTGGCTCTTCCCTCCATACTATGAGTTGGTCCTATACTATCAGTGGTGGGATTCAAACATTTTTACTACCAGTTCTGTGGGCGTGGCTTGGTGGGCATGGCTTGGTGGGCGTGGCAAGGGAAGGATACTGTAAAATCTTCATTCCCTTCCCACCCCACTAACCTGCTTCCAGCTCCTGTGCAGGGTAACCAAAGAATATCCAGTCAATCAGCTGGGTCTTGGGAGGCAGAGAATAGTGGCAGGGCCAATCAGAGGTGGCATTTGCCGGTTCTCTGAACTACTCAAAGTTTCCACTACCAGTTCTCCAGAACTGGTCAGAACCTGCTGAATACCATCTCTGTATTCTATACATTTTGTGTTTGGAGTTTCTTCATATTTTATTTCCAATTATAAAGTAGCTATCCCAGCAAACGTTGGAAGCTCTAATACTGTTATGTTTTTAGAATTGCTATGATAGATTTAGAAGGGAAAGGCATAATGTTATACGTTTTTCACTGTAGATTTAGACTTAGGACTTAGAATAACTTTATTGTCACTTTTAATGTATACTAATCAACATATATTAAAATGAAATAAGTAGTATTTTAGTTTCCCATTCAACCATTTATACTCTCCACCCACCAATCTTTTGCATACCTCCTCACTTTTTAAATAGGATTTTCTTCCCTTTCTCTCTCACTTTCACAGTTTTCTATTATTGCTCTGATTTTTAGTCCTCTTTCCCTTCTGATCTCCACAGTATTTTAATATCTCCTGGGCTTCAAGAAGTAGGTTAAATGTATTAATTTCAGTTATTTGATATTTGGATATCACTTGCATCTTACATTTTTTGTCTGTCTCTTTTCTTTCTTTTAAATTTATCTTAATTTAGACAGTAATGTGATGTTTTAAATAATTTTCTGTATGAGGCTTAGTTATTATAGACACACTGTAATTATTACAGATACAGATAAGCATGGGAACTGTAAAAATGTGGGAAATAAGATTCTCAGGTTTCATATTTTTCTAACGAACAGATTCCAGTGGCCTCAAACTAGCAAAATGGGCCCCTTGGTTCTTTTAGATTTTAGATTCTCTTTCACATTTACATATAAGTCCTTATACACATGAAGAAAGGAATGCCTGTACTGTGTTCAGGAACTATTACATTTAAATAAGCTGCATTTTACTGATGCCGGTGCCAATAATTCTAAGAAAGTTAAGAAGAACTGGGAATATAATTATCATCCCAGATCAGCTCTCGAGGCTTCCCTAAAATCAAAATACATTTGATCTACAGTTTAGTTTCTGAATTGTGAGATACCTTGCTTCAATTAGGCAGTAGATTAAACAAAAATTCATGGCTGAAATTCTATTTATATTAGACCTGTTTAGTCTCAAAGGAACCCAACTCTAGTTAGCCTATGATGATATACAGTGTACATATTTCTATTCTGAATCATTTGAAAAGGATAGGACCAGCATTTAAAATAGGTTAATAGGTGGACATAATAATCAAGAGAGGAAAAGGTGAGAAAGGGATTGTGAAAAAGACTCATAATACCCTAAAGAAAATATTTGGTGTTTCTATTCTATTTGGAGGGTGCATGCGTGATCACCAAACCGATTGTTATACCAGTGGAATCTAACCACTGAACAGCATGTTTAGCATGATTGTTTAACATAGGTTGAGCTCAGTTTTCAAATACGTAAATGGTTTCTCCAGTTAATTATTATAACAGATAACAGATAATCAGAGTTGGAAGGGACCTTGTAGATGATCTAGTCCAACTCCCCACCCAAGCAGGAGACCCTATACCATTTCTGACAAATGGCAGTCCAATCTCTTCTTGGAAGTCTCAAGCGATGGCACTCCCACAACTTCCGAGGGCAAGTTGTTCCATTGGTTGCTTTTTCTCACTGTCAGAAAGTTTCTCCTTATTTCTAGGTTAAATCTCTCCTTGTTCAGTTTCCATCCATTATTCCCTGTCTGGCCTACAGGCGCTTAGAAAATAGCTTGACCCCTTCCTCTCTGTGGCAGCTCCTCAAATATTGGAAGACTGCTATCATGTCTCCCCTGGTCCTTCTCTTGACTACACTAGCCAAGCCCAGTTCCTGCAACCGTTCATTGTATATTTTAGCCTCCAGTCCCCAAATCATCCTGGTTGCTCTTCTCTGTACTTTTTCTAGAGTCTCAACATCTTTTTTATAATGTGGTGAATAAAACTGGATGCAGTACTCCAGGTGGAGTCTTACTAAGGCTTTATAGAGTGGTATTAGTACCTCTCTTGATCTTGATTGTATCCCTGTGTTAATATAATTTAGGATTGCATTAGTTTTTTTGGCAGCTGCTGCACACTGCTGGCTCATATTTAGCTGATTGTTCACTAAGACTCCAAGATCCCTCTCACAGTTACTGCTGTTGAGCCTGGTTTCACTCAGTTTATATCCGTACTTTTGGTATTTCTTGCCTAAGTGTAGGACTTCACTTTTCTCTACACTGAATTTCATTTTGTTAGATATGGCCCAGTGTTCTAGTCTGTCAAGATCCATCTAAATCTTGAGCCTATCTTCTTGGGTGTTAGCTATTCCTGCCAGCTTAGTATCATCTGCAAATTTGGTAAATTCCCCTTCTATTCCCTCATCTAAGTTGTTAATGAAGATATTGAAGAGTACTGGGCCTAAGACAGAACATTGTGGTACCCCACTGTTTATTTCCCTCCATGTAGACTTAGACCCAATTAAGGACCACTCGTTGAGTACGGTTTGTCAGCCAGTTGCGAGTCCATCTAGTGCTTGTGTTGTGCCTGCCTGCCCCTACTTTCTTGCCACTTGTTTGGTTAATGTACATTGTATGGCACTCACTATTAAATTATTGGTTTTGGTTGACAGCAAGGTTGATTATCTTACCTGCACAAAGATCTTTTTGCATGCACTCGTATCCTTATTAATTTTAGGTTTCTGGGGACAGAAATGTTCTGTATCCAGAAATTCTCTATCCCCGCTGTTCAGTTTAAATATTTATCCAGGAAATCTGTGAATTTAATGCCAAGTAACTCAGTCCCTTTCTTTGATGGATGCAAACCATCTCTTTTGTACAATTTTCATTGGACCAGCTGCAGGCATCATGACTAATAAAACCAAAGCCTTCCCTTTTACACCACTCCTTTAGCCACACATTAAACTCCGCTATACGCTAGCCTTTCCCTTTTTGTTCCTTGTATACTGGTAGAATCTCTGAAAAGATAAGCCTATAGCCATATTACTAAGTTCATACCCCAAGCTCTGGAAGTGTTTCTGAATAGAAAGTACATCTTCTGGAACAGATCATTTGTACCAAGATGTATAATAGCATCAACATTATCTTTTTCAGTAGCATGGATTAATTTGCCAGGAATGCTTCTAAATTCAGTTTGGCCAAGATCAGGTATTTTCCAACCTGGTGCCTCCAGATACAGTAGGATTATAACTGTCAAAATCTTCAGAGTTGCAAACTTACTATACTAGGCTACAATAGAATCTATGGAAGAGCAAATTAGAGAAAAAACTTTGGGAAGGCCTTCAGGAATGACTTCGCTTTAGTGTGACAAAACTTTCATGACTACCTGGTAACTGATTACTGTCCGTTGGATTAATCTGTGTTTACTGCTATTGTTATTATCATTAAGCCACTTTGAAATAATTTTATGTTTTAAAATAATGAATATACATACTAGCCAGGATAGTCAATAATTTTTAGTCTGGTGAGCATATTCATTTTGCAACTGACAATGATAGCCTCCTGTCATGTCAGAGATATTTTGTGAAAATATCTCTTCATTAAAATGGTTGACTAATGGGGACACTCAAGCACCAAACATTCAGAAGACAAAGGTCTGCAGCAACCTAGCATTTTTATGTTCTATGTTCTACGAGGGGCACATGTAGGGCTACCATATATGAGCAGAAAAATCAGATCGCTATCAAATAGCAAAAAAGAGGTCAGAAAACTCTAATAGGCTGTTGTCATTCAGCAGCCACCTGATCCCTGCAATCTAGATGGGGCAAGTCTAGATCTAGCTGACATTAATAAATGCCCTTCATCATCATCATCATCATCTCCATTTAACGACCCCCTAATCCCTTGTGGGGTGGAGTCTCAGCAACTGAATGGAGGTGAGTGTTTACTGGCTGGATGCCCTTCCTGTCACCAATGCAGAGTTATATTCAGCGGCTATATTCTCAATATGCCCAAGGAGAAAAATATCTGCCTCTATCTAGGATTGAACTCACAGCCTCCTGATTGTAAGGCGAGACCTCCACCTCTAGGCCACTGCAAAACTCCTACATTAATGAGTGGCCTTAGACTTTTAAAAATATAGTTTCACTTTTAAAAAATACATTTGAAAGAATAAATATATGTATTAAAAGTTATCCGTTCTGAGAGGACTGAAGCTAAATTTCTGGCAACATTAAAATCTGCTATGTTTATGAAAGTGAATATTGGCCTGGTAAGGTTTAAGAATTCTGCACTTTAACATGGGTTGCTACAATAAGCACTAACATGATTTCACCAAGTGTCATTGACAATTGATATTATTTTATGCTTGTGGAAAGGTGATTCAGTTTACTTTGTATTGCCTGTAGCAGCAATATGTCAATGGTTGCTCATATCGACACATATTTCTTTTTATTTTTGGATAAGAATCTCAGTAACAGTTTTGGAAAATGTGACTAAAAGCTGTTTTTTTGTTCTCAGACCAGCCTAACAGCCAGCAGAAGGAAATTATTATACAAATCAACTATGTAGGAAAGAATAATGTTCTTACAGAGTACCTTAATTTCTATAATTTCTATGGAATGTCTAACCAACTTTTTATGAAACAAGGCTACTTTTATGTATTATGGGAGTGTAAGATAGGTATGAACTATATGATGTTTTGGGAGGAGTATGTATCACTCAACTCTTCAACCAAGACTGGTTCTGTCCTCCCCAGCTGACCTAAAGAAAATGCAGAAAACCCATCTGTTAGCCATTAAATAAATTCTTATTGGGCTAGATATATGGATGATGGCCCAGAAATAAGAACTGAGATGTAGATATAAAGCAGAACTTTTAAAAACAATTAGTAAAACAACAGAGGCTTTATTTGTTGGCTTGAACTTTTAGGTTGCTTTGTGAAATAAAAATACAGAAAATAAAAAGGGAAAAGGAGATGGATAGCTGTTTCTCTTATCTACATTAACTGATCAGTTCCAGCTAGGAAAGAAAATATATTTTATACTGAAGTGTTTCCACCAGATGTCTTGAAAATATAACAAAAATGACGTCTAAGTTAGACAAACATTATGTTAAGCTTATAGATGAAATACTTGCGGGTCGACTATCGAAGTTCAGAGATCTGTATCTAATCACTATCTACAGGAAATTCTTAAGGAAATATTTCTCTGATTAGCACTCCAAATCCAATTCTACCCTGTTTACTAGCTAATAAAAATCTTGACATATTTCCTTCTTTGCCCATTTTATTTTATTACGTTCATTCACTGTTATCAGAAATGGTCTGATGACTATTCAAAAAATTTTAATTTTAGCAAATATATTCAAATTATTTAACACCTCTTCCTTAAAGCCATTTTTTTTGTTCAAATGTTCTCGATTGAAGAGACTACAAATGCATAGCTGCCTGCAACCAGAGCATTATAGATAAAGCAGGAAAAATAAGCATTAAGGCACTGAGTTAACATTTCTCATGTTTCCTACAGGAAGTTGAATTCTGAGCTATCTTACTTGATAAGCAACATCTCACCAATAACATGCCATTGAACAGTTTAAAGTGTAGTCTAGCTGCTGATTTCTTATACAATTGTATAGCTTATAGATTTGCTTTATTAGTTTTCTAGCACATTTTTTCCATCTGACCAAGATAATTATAGCAGCTACAACAAAAAGAAATGCAGAGGAATATTTAAAAGGATGTCTGTCCTTAGAAATATATACTGTATGTTTTATTCGGAAAACACACGAGGTAGACCGGGTTCCAACAACAAATACTTTATTGTAAACTAGTCAGTAAATAGGAACGCTTGGCTGAAGCCGGGGCCAGCCTTTTATACAGGCTGGCTTGCCTACTTGCAGCCAATGGCAGTTGTTTAGATTTGCCGCCTTTTTGGCAGCTCTTTGGATTGGTTCCTAGTGAACCAATCCAGTGTTCATTTTATTAGCCAATCAGGTTTGTAGATTTGGAGTCATCCACTTTACATACAAAACACCCCTCCCCCCTTAGTTCAGTCCTACGTGGTGACGTAGTCTCGCAGGTAGGTGGGGCTTTTCCGGACTCGACTTGACCTGCGCGGTTCATTGTCAGTGAAGACTTCGACCGGTTCGGATGGGGTTGCTGTGTCGTCCGTCCTTCTCCCTGGAACCGTCTGGAAGGGTGAGTCAGCCATTTTACCGCCGCCTGAGTTTCTTAGGCCGGCGGTTTTGCCGCTCCCTCCGGTTTCCTCTGGGCAGGTCGAGCTGGCTTGGCTGGTCCCTTCCGATGGGCTCTTTCCGCAAGTCTCTTCAAACAGTGAGTCTTTTATTTGCTCTTTTTGTTCGTATTGTTTGTTAGGTTTAGTTTTAAACAGTTCTTTATTTGTTTCTCGCCTTTCCCCCCCCACCTTGGTTTGCATTTCGCCGGTTTTTTTGGTGAATGTTTGTAAGTCTGTGGTTCTTTCTATAATTCGAGATCGAAGCTGGTCTATGTGCCGCTTCCATTCCCTGCCATCGTCTAATTTTACTCGGTAGGATTTGGGGCCTGTAATTTGGATAATTTGTCCTGGTAGCCATACCGGGTCCCCGGTGAAGTTTTTGGCGTATACCAAATCGTCTATTTCGAATTGTCTGAACCGTGTGGAGGAGTCAGGGGGGTTTTCTGGGGTAAAATTTGGGTGTAACCTATCTAGGTGAGATCTTAATTTTCGCCCCATGAGTAATTCTGCTGGTGACTTATTTGTTATAGTACTGGGCGTTATGTGCTGGAGTGTGAGTAAACGGTTTACTTTCTGTTGGACATCTCCAGCATCCATTCGTTCCAACCCTTCTTTGGTAAACCGGACCATTCTCTCAGCCCTGCCGTTCGCAGCCGGGTGAGCCGGCGCGGTTAGTGCATGTCTTATACCTAGGGAGGCTAGGTATTGCTCAAATGGTATGCTGGTTAGCTGCGGCCCGTTATCTGAGACGAGAACGTCCGGTATGCCATGGGTGGCAAAAAGGCTGTCCAGTTTTTTTATTACAGCTTCTGTTGTCGTTGATGGCATAATTTTTACTTCAAGCCAATTTGAGTAGGCATCAACGACAATCAGAAAGGTATGCCCTTTGGTAGGCCCCGCGAAGTCAATGTGTATTCTTGACCATGGTCCTCGAGGGGTTTCCCAGTCCTTAACGGGTGCTTTTGGTGGGGATGGTCTAATTGCCTGGCATTTGTGGCATGAGCTTACCCAATACTCTATGTCCTTATCAATACCCGGCCACCACACATAACTTCTGGCAAGGCTTTTCATCTTAACCATTCCCGGGTGCCCTTCATGTAACAGCTTAAGTACCCTGGGCTGTAATTTGGCAGGAATTACTACCCGATCACCCCACAACAAACACCCCTTTTGGATAGAAAGTTCAGTCTGTCTGGACCGGAAAGGTTTAAAGTTTTCAGTTTTTTGATTCTCCGGCCAGCCTTTACCTACCCAGCTAAGAACGCGGGCAGTCAATGAGTCTTTCGCGGTGGCTCTGGCGACATCATACGCCGATATGGGTAGATCGGGGCAAGTCTCAATTTGTAGCGTTGTCATCGCTGGTGCCGGGTCTGCGTCGGTTGCTGGTAAGGGTGCTCTGCTCAAAGCGTCCGCATGGGAAATTTGTTTCCCTGGCCGATGTGTCAGAGTGTAGGAATAAGCTGCTAGGAACTCTGACCATCTCGTCATTCTTGGGGACAGTATATTAAGTGTTGGCTTGTTTCCCGCCAAAATCCCCATTAGCGGTTTGTGATCCGTTATGATTTGAAAAGTCCTCCCATATAAGTATTCGTGGAATCGTTTTACTCCAGCGACAATTGCTAGAGCTTCCCTGTCCAATTGGCTATAATTCCGCTCGGTTTTTGATAGAGTCCTAGAATAATATGCGACGGGTGCTTCTCTGCCATCTGGTAGTTGGTGGCTCAGGATGGCACCTACTCCATATGGTGAGGCGTCGCAGGTCACTGTTAATGGCAGAGTGTCGCTAAATTGGATGAGAACGTTTGTTGATGTTAGCAAGCTTTTAATATTTTGGAAGGCTTTTTTTTCTTTGTAACCCCAAGTCCAAGTTGCCTTTTTGTCTAGCAGACGGTGTAACAGTTCTGCTATAGTGGCTTTGTTTGGCAGGAACACGTTATAAAAATTGATTAATCCTAAGAACGCTTGTAGTTCTGTTTTATTTCTTGGTTCAGGGGCGTCTTTGATCGCTTTAACTTTTTTATCTGTGGGGTGGATACCTTCTCCGTCTATTGAGTAGCCCAGGAATTCGACGCTGTTCTTAACTAAACAGCACTTTTCTCTTTTTACCTTGAGGCCAGATTCCCTAAACTTAGTTAGAACCTCTTTCAGTCTGTTCCTTAATTGAGTTTCATCTCTGGCCGAGATTAGGACGTCGTCAAAATAGGGAACGACTCCTTGTATGCCATTTAGAAGGCGTTCCATCAGACTTTGGAAGACGCCAGGGGCTACGCTTACTCCAAATTGGAGCCGGTGGCATTTGAATGCGCCCTTATGGGTGACTATAGTCTGTGCTTCTGCTGTTTCTGGGTCCACTGGGAGTTGTTGATAGGCTTGTGCCAAGTCGAGTTTGGCGAAAACTTTGCCTTTTCCCAGGGAATGAAGCAAATGCTGGACTACTGGCACCGGGTATGCGCTTGGTTGTAATGCGTGGTTCAGGGTAGCCTTATAGTCACCACAGATTCTGATGGACCCGTCAGGTTTAATGGGTGTGACAATAGGCGTTTCCCACTTGGCATGGTCCACAGGTTCTAACACCCCTTGGGCTACTAATTTGTCCAGCTGTTCCTTTATTTTTGCCTTTAGTGCAAAAGGAACTCGCCTGGCTTTTATTCTTCGTGGGGCTATTTGGGGGTTTAGATTGAAAGAAATGGGGTTTCCCCGATACTTGCCAAGTGAGCCGTCAAAAACGTCCTGGAATTCTCGGATGAGGTCGTCTTCCCAGCCGGTTGTAGTCACTCGATCGACCCCGGTCATCCCGATGCCCAATGGCGCGAACCACTCGATGCCCAGGAGGCTTGGTCTGTCTTGGTTGACTATGGTCAGCGGAAGCACCTTGATGTGATTTTTGTAGGCGACTCGGAAATGTCCCATGCCAATCACAGGGATTTGGTTTCCCTGATAGTCCTTGAGGGTTAGGTGCTGCTTCTTCAATTCTTTGGTTTTGATACCTTGGACTAGCTGTTTAATTGTGTCCCACGATACCATGGAGAGGAAGGACTCTGAGTCCACTTCCATCTTGCAGTGTTTTCCCTCGATTTCCACGATGACTTTAATTTTTCTCCCACTTTCCGTCTGAGCGCTCTGTATAATGACAGTTTGGTGTGTATTGGCTCGCTTCTCTTGTTGCCATTTTCTTTCGGCTCGTTTAGGCTCGGCTCGTGTCGGGGAATTTCTGTGTCTCGTCGGGCTGTAGAATTTTTTGTTTCTGCAGACCTTCTCGATGTGCCCTCATTTTTTGCAATGTCGGCAGATGGCATCGAGAAATCTGCATTCGGCTCGTGGATGGTTTCCTCCGCAGCCAGCGCATTCCCGCCAATTTCTCCTTTCGCGCTCTTTTTTGTTCGTGAGCAAACGGTGGACATCGTCGTCCTCTTCGCTCGATTCATTTGTTTCGCCCGACTCTTCGTAGTGGGTTATGGTGGCAGGGTGCTTTCTGTCTTTGGCTGGTGTTTCTTCGCTGTGTGTGTTCATCTTTTTAATGGCTACCGCAGATTTTTTCGCGGCTTCAGCGGCTGTGGCTTCCGCGATGGCTTCGGTAACGGTGATGTTGGGCTTGTTGAGCATTTTACTCTGTGCGGTCGAGTCTCTCAGGCCTAACACCACGCGATCTCTCATTGCCTCGTCTATGTTCAAAAATTCACACTCACCCCCTATTTGTCTGAGGGCAGCGATGAAATCGGCGACGGTCTCTCCCTCTCTCTGGTCTCTGCGGTAAAATTCGTGTCGCTTTATTAAGTTAGACACCATCGGAGCGTAGTGTGCTTTGAGGAGTCTCTGCAATTCTGTCCACATTAGTTGTTTAACGTCCCGGGGCTTCGCGAGGGCTTTTGCCATTTTAAAAACTGTTGGCCCGCAGTGCGTCAGGAACACAGCTCTCTTGCGTTGCTCGGAAATGCCTTCCATTTCATTGCTCTCCAAGTACATTTGGAAGCGATCAGCATAGGAATCCCAATCCTCTTCGTTGGGATTGAAGGGTGCGGGCGGTGCGTTGTTTCCAGACATCTTGCTTGTAGTCTGGACTTCTTATCACCGCGTGCAGGTTTTTTCCTTCAGGACGATCCCACCTTCGTCGCCAGTGTTTTGTTCGGAAAACACACGAGGTAGACCGGGTTCCAACAACAAATACTTTATTGTAAACTAGTCAGTAAATAGGAACGCTTGGCTGAAGCCGGGGCCAGCCTTTTATACAGGCTGGCTTGCCTGCTTGCAGCCAATGGCAGTTGTTTAGATTTGCCGCCTTTTTGGCAGCTCTTTGGATTGGTTCCTAGTGAACCAATCCAGTGTTCATTTTATTAGCCAATCAGGTTTGTAGATTTGGAGTCATCCACTTTACATACAAAACACTGTATACAATTAAATCATTTCAGAGGGCCAGTTTGTGTCTCTGTTTATGTGTGCGTGTATATGTATGCATATGCATGTGTCTTGGTATTCTTTCTAAACAATAGGACTAGTGATAATCTAATTAAAACATCAGAGTTTTTAAATTTTAGAAATAGATGCCAAGTTAGAACAAGGAAATTTGAACAAGGAAATTCTTTTTTGCTGCATCACTGCTGATGTTTCTTTCCATTGGCACTGAGCATTCTGAGACAGACCAGTCTAAAAGTCCAATCACATATCTTAGAACCAGAAGCAGAAGGCACGAGAATCTCAAAGTCAAACTTGCCTTCCAAGGAAACTGGGTGCAGGGGTCAGTAGATGATGAGATTATTGGTAAAAACATTGATCTCATAATCTATTGGTCCCTGCCTGCACCCAGTTTCCTTGGGACGCAAGTTTGACTTTGAGAAGTAACATAGGCATTTTTGGGAGTCCAGAAATATAGAAAGAAAGGAAACTTAATGGATGGTTCAGTATCTTCCTTTAGTTCTTTATAATAATTCTGAAGCAACCTTATTGTTCATACAATAATTCTTGACATTAGGACTTGCTTTTGGAACCTGAGACTTGTTGAACCTCACACGTTCATGGACAGTCTGCTGACTCTGCTGTAAATCACTCTTTTGTCTCTGTTACACTGGTGGGTTCATGTTTTCCTTTTAGTTGACATGTCTAAAATGCTGAGGTCTTCTTGAACAGAAAACATCACCTTTTTAATATTCAATTTTCTCTAAGAACTTGTCCATGAGCGCTGATTATTGCCCAGTTTTTATTTTTTTGACATACTGGTAGTTGTGGACATTTTAATATGATTATTCTTGAGAAAAGTACAGGTTGGTTGTTATACAGTTTTTGTTTAAAAAATACTGTTTTTATTTTTCACTTCTACACTGACTGAATATTCTTCTTTGTGCCACTTTGGTTGTGAGTAACTCTTGGGGGAATTAAAGTTTAGACTGTATAATTATAACATTGCCACTCCCAGCCCAAACTCTGATGAAGGACAAGACACACGCATGTACTTGCATCAGAACTCAGCCACATTTACCACAACAGAAACTGCAAGTCCTTATTTTCTCTGACTGAACATAGTACAAACCACTGAGAAATCCATCAGCTGCTACCTAATTCCACTGATATCTTTGTATAAACTTGTTCTAATTTTTATTTCCTTTGCTATGCTACAATTTACAGAATATTGAATGCTGACTTGTTAATACTTATCAATTCAAGTCTTTTTACATTTTCTTGTGACTAGAAAAAACAGACTTTCAAGTGACTTCTTAAAAAATAGTATATGGCTCAGTTCTTTCTTTTTTTTTTTCAAAAAATGTACTTTTAAAGCTGTAAGTCTTAAATATTTAATACTTTATATTTTTAAAAAAACATAATTCCCATTATTTTCAAAAGGTCTCTCTTAGATTGGATGCTGAATAAAATGAAAAGCAAAAAGTCTAAGAAGACTTTTTATATCATCATTTCTAAGAAGCTTTAAGTTGTTTTTGTTATGTTTGTAGTTTCAATGCTTAAGATGATTCCTTTTCAACGCTGTTAAAAATGTGTGAGAATTCTCGATGGCTAAATTATTTATAGGAAATAGCACACTATGGATTATTTAGCAGTCTTTATGATAAATCATTTTGCTAGATGAAAGTTTCAAAATATCTACGTTTAGATTCCTAGCAACCGATGAGAAAGCAGCAGGTACTATAATATACTGCAGCTACTGCATATTTCCAACCACATCTAAATTTTGCATGGCAGGGGACTGAAGAGTGAGTAGATTAAGGACCATCTTAATATATTTTACACCATCCTTTGGCCTCTCATGTAAATATGTCCACGTTATCTCTCCTTAGCCTGGGCAGTAATATCAGTGAAATAACTAACAATTTTGCTCACAACAAGCAAAACATTCATAACATCCAGAATCAGTTTCCTGAGGCACCCTTTTCACTCTGTCTAAATTGTGACACTGGTCCTGAGCAAACCACAGATGTGAGAACTGTAGTATCTGGCTCACTGTTTTGACCTGAGCTTCTATGGACTGAATTAGGGCGTGTGTGGGAAAGGTAAAGAATGTGATGAATGTGATGGGTACACTAATAGAGAGAGAAGAAAGTAAACTTAGAATCTCAGGATAGATTGTGAAGAAAGAGATAAAGTTCTATAAAGAATGAAAAATAATTAGCTACTTTTAAGAAGAGCAGCAAACTTCAGAAATGTTTCTAAAGGGACAGAGGGAGCAGAGTAGATTTGAGAGTGCAGAAGCACTTGTTTTAAACTTGTGTCTTCTGGAATAATTTTCAAGTGATTTAAATGATGTTTGGTGACATTTAGTGTGTAATTCCTAATAAGTAACTCCCAAGCAAGCCAAATATTATGCAAGTACTTTATGTATGATTTTAGCAGAACAAAAGATACTGGTAATGGATTTGTTTTGAAAATGTAGTCACTTACTTTGGAACTGCTGCTTGTACAGACGCATCCAAGCAAAGAAAAACAGAGACAAAATAACCCCTGGCTAGGTTCAAAGGCCAACACATGCTAGTGTTTGTTCAAGGTCAAGGTGATCAAGTGGGAAATCAGAGACAAGGAAAAAGAAGGCCAAACACAAGCCTCCAATTCTTATGGAAAGGTGATTTTCTGCTTCTAGGATGACAATCATAAAGGTGTTCATCACCAAGACTGTTCTGTATGGAACTTGGTAGGTTCCAAGTACTTCATTCTGATTAGCCAAAAAGGCTACTTACAGATTGGTTCGCTAGGAACCAATCCGGGAAACCGCCAAACGGCGGGAAGAGTTAAATAACTGTCATTGGCTAAAGCCGGCAGGCTAGCCGCTATATAAAGGGCTGCTGCGGCTTGGGCTATGTTCCGTTTCTTTACCTAGCAGTTTGAAATAAAGAGTTGTTGTTTGGAACCCGGTCTCCCGCGCTTCTTTCCGGACGGAACACTGGCGACGAGGATGGGATCGTCGTAGAAGCAGAGACCGAAGCACGCGGCGATCTGGACCGAGCGAAAGAGATGGTTGGAAACAACGCGCCGCCCGCACCCTTCAATCCAGACGTAGAAGATTGGGAATCATATATCAATCGCTTTCTTATGTTCTTAGAAAGCAACGAGATGGAAGAAATCTCAGATCAAAGGAAGAGGGCTGTCTTCCTTAAACATTGTGGACTGGCCGTATTCAAAATGGTGGAGGCGCTGGCGAAACCCAGAGATGTCAAGCAGATGACCTGGTCCGACCTGAATGGAATGCTCCGAACACACTACGCACTGGTGGTCTCAAATCTCATCAAATGACATGAATTTTACAAAAGGGACCAGAAGGAGGATGAAACCATAGCAGACTTTGTGGCGGCCTTGAGACACATTGGAGGGGCATGTGAGTTTCAAAACATGGATGAGGCTATGAGAGATCGCGTAGTCCTCGGCCTGAAAGACTCTACCCTTCAGAGCAATTTCCTCAACAGGCTGAATATAACCGTGGCCAAGGCCATTGCTGAGGCAACCGCCGCCAAAGCAGCGAAAAAGTCAGCAGCCACCATGCGACAAATGAACGTGGTTCCCGACCTGCTGACCCAAACGAGGGAGAAGAAGGCAGAGGGAGGAAAGAAACAGCCCACATCGACAACCCACCATGAGGACGTTGAAACCCAGAGTGACACCAAAGACAACGACGAAGATGTCCATAGACTCTATTCAGATAGAAAATGGTGCAAAAAGAGGAAGAATCAGCGGGAATTTCAATATGCGGGCTGCAGAGGCAATCACCCGCAGTCTGAATGCAGGTTCCTCGACGCAATATGCCGGGCTTGTAATAAAAGGGGGCACATTGAAAGGGCCTGCCGCAACAAAAAGAGCTACAGTCCAAAAAGACACAGCAGCACCCCCCCCAGACACGATGACAGACAAGCCGACAACCGATGGAACTGCAATAAAAGAATCAGTGACAGAGAAGAAATGCATCAGACAGTCACCATCGATAATGCCAGGGCGGAAAGCAGAAAGAAGGTTCAGATAGAGGTGAGCATCGAGGGGAGACCCTGTGAGATGGAGGACAACACAGGGTCATTCTTATCGATGGTATCCTAGAATACCATCCGGCGCCTAATTCCAAACATCAAGCAGAAAGAACTAAAGGCTAGGTCACACTGGCCAACGGATGCAAAACGTATGAAAAAGGACACAGCAGACGAGCAAAATTTCAGGGATGGTTCCATCTGTTGTTATCCGCTCTCAAAAGTGCCCCAAATTTGCATAAACAGAATGGAAAACAATGGAAAGGAATGGACGTAGGTAGTACGTAGCGAGGATGGTAAGCGGATGTTCGTAGGAAGCCTAGCGGATGGAAGCGGATGGAAGCGGATGACACATCTGCAGGGCTTCCGGGGGAGAATAGTGAAGCGGACGCATAGCGGAAGGAGCGGATAGGTAGCGGATGACGCGGATGCATCATGGATGCCTATAGGATGCATAGCAGATGCGTAGCAGATGCATAGTGGATGCAAAGCATTCACTGTGCATGCGGGGAGGATGAATTGCATCAGCTCTGCAAATATAAAACCATGCAGCTGCCAAGCAGTCACCATTCAGAGAAAAGACCTGCTGCCAGGGACATCTTGAAAGAACACCATGGTTCGTCAGTCAGGGAAGAAGAGGAAGCCTGTGTCTACTCCTGCCACCCCTGGCAAGAAGGACAAAACCACCATCCCACCCCCTGGCGCTGACTCTGAAGCTGCTGGTACTTCTGCTGCTCGTGCTGCTGCTGGTGCTGCTGGTGTTGCTGCTGCTGGTGCTTCTCCTGCTGGTGCTGCTGTTGCTTCTCCTGCTGGTGTTGCTGCTGCTGGTGCTTCTCCTGCTGCTGGTGCTGCTCCTGCTGGTGCTGCTGGGGCTTCTCCTGCTGCTGCTGTGGTGGACCAGCCCCAAGGCCCTCAAAGCCCTGCTGCTGAAGGCTCTGAAGCCCTTGCCAGAGGGAGGAAGAGGCAAGGCAAGGAGAACGGAGAGAGGAAACAGTACTCCATTTCCAAGGACCATGAGGAGGAGGTGCTGGAATGGCTGAAGGAGAACGAGTACTTGTGGAGAAAGGGCCACAGACTCTATTGCGACACCAAGAGAAAGCAGGCAGCGTGGAGAGAGAAGGCAGAGAGCCTGGGCTACACTGCAGATGTACTTCTGGGATGGTGGAAGCACATGCACACCTGGTATGGCAAGCTGTACCTGAAGAAATCTGGCCAGGCCGCTGTCAAGCTCACTAACCGGGGGATGTACATCATGGCCAAGTGCAGCTTCCTGGAGGGTGAGATCCGCCACCAAGGAGCAGCCCCTCTGTCAACCCTCTCCCTCAGACAGCCCACAGACAGCCACTCCTCTTCCAGCCAGAAGACAGCTACCGTGTCCAGGCAGGTGTCTTTGGAGAGCCCCACGGCAGAGACCCCCCCGACAGCTGCACTCCCCATGCCAGAGGATGTGGAGGATCCCCTGTCTCAAATGGAGCAAGAAGAAGCAGCAGCCATAGACCAACCCACCTCCACCCCCAGCTCCACCTCCATAGAAAGCAGGCAGAGAGGCAGACTAGAGGGCCAGAGCCACACTGTCCTGCTGGAGATCAGGGACACAATCAAAACCAGCACAGATCTTCTCTCTCAGCTGGTCCACAGCGATATACCATCCTTGAACCGCAAGCCCTTCATCACGTACGTGAGCCAGACCCTCATGGACCTGCCCGAGGCCCAGTACCAGGTGATGAAGGAGAAGATCACAGCACTGCTGTACCACCCTCCAGGCCCAGCTGAACCTGCTCTGACCTACTCCAGGACTGCTCCTCCACCCCAGGCGATGTCACAGCCCTTCCACGGATTTCAACAGCCCCTCACCTACCAAGGCTACAAGTGCCAGGACTTCCCATAGCAGAGGCAGCCATTCCCAGTCCAGGCCCAGGTACATCGCATGACACAGACGCCTCACCTGACCCAGCTGCAGACCAGACAGCCTCACTACACTCCTCCTTCCTCCACCCCACAGCCAGGCCCCTCAACAGAAAATCTGTCATCAGTACTGTGCCTGACATCCCAGGTCCTTGAGGAAGGGCCTCTCAACCTCACGGGACTGAGTCAGCTCTCTGAGAACTTCCTGAACACACCATCCCCTGTTGTCCTCTCAGGGCCAGGCACCCCAATGGCGCCTCAGACCAGCACTCCAGCCACAGCCACCTCCACAGTCCCTGGCCGCTCGACAGCTGAGACCATGGACATGCCTCAGAGTGACTGAGAATAGTGCCAGGAACTGAGTTGTTACCTGTTCACTTTATCTTTGCTTGAAGACACTTTACTTGGTTCATTTTCCTTTTTTAATAAAGTCATACAGTTTACTTAAGACAGTTGTTAATAAAGGTTATCTTTGCTTCACACACTTGGTTCATTTTATTTACTTAATAAAGTGTTGGTGAAAACTTTGAAAAAAGGGTTAAGCCTTTGCATGCTTGTGGGATAGGTAAGGATAGTTGTGGGATGGGTAAGAATAGTTGTGGGATGGGTAAGGATAGATGTGGGATAGGTAAGGATAGTTGTGGGATGGGTAAGTATAGCTGTGAGATTGATAAACCTCCAGTGCAAGCACAGTGGGACTGTATGGTCCACCCTCCCAGCTGCCACACATATGGCCCTTTTTTATCAATAACAATTTATTCATTGATCAACACATTTCAAAATAAACAAAGCTCTTTATTAATGCCCTATTCATTGTAGGGCCACTCAACATACATGGCACAATCTCATCAGTGTTATGAGACAGGCTCAAGGAAGCATCCATTAATCATCTATCATCCTGTCTTGCCACTCCACTGCTCCAGCTGGGGAGTTGCACCAGTGTTTCAGGAGGTTGCGCTGCTTCTTCCCTTCACGTGAAGCTCTGTTGGGGCCTTGTACATCCAGTGTCTATCAGGTTTCATCCTTGCCTCCCTTCACCAGGCTCCATGTCCCCATTCCCTTGTTGACGGTCCACAAGCCTGTTCTGCAACACTGGGTAGCGGATGCGCATGAGATTGTGCAGGATGCAGCAAGCTTCTACGATGCTCCTCACAGTCCCTGAGTGATGCTGCATGGTGGTGAGAAGTACCTGGAACCTGTTGGCCAGGATGCCAAAGGCGTTCTCCACCACCCGTCTTGCCGTGGACAGCCTGTAGTTGAAGATCCTCTCTTCACGGGTGAGGTTTCTGGAACTGTAGGGCTTCATGAGGTAGGTTCTGAGGGAGAAGGCGTCATCACCCACGATGAAATAGGGCACATCTTGTGTGTCATTGGGTAGGAGAACTGGATCTGGAAAACCCATGATGAGGTTGCATTCCAGCCCATCCTTGAGGTCACTGGCATTGTATACCTGGGCATCTGAAGCTGACCCATTGCCTGAAGCATCGATGTACATGAACTTGTAGTCAGCATCGACCATGGCAAAGAGGATGATACTGAAGAAGCCCTTGTGGTTGTGATAAGAGGACCCTGAGTTGGCTGGAGCTTTGCCAGCCACGTGCTTCCCATCTATGGCTCCAACGGTGTGGGGAAAGTTCCACCTCTGATACCCCTGCTCTGCAACTTTCCTCCAGCCTTCTTCAGTGGTGAGGCACTGGAGGAGCTCCTCCACGTATTCTTCGATGATGGCCTGCACCACTTCTCTGACCACAATGCTGATGGTGTTGTGTGGCACCCTCCAGGCATACTGCATGTTTCTGTATGTGGTTCCAGAGGCCAGGTGGCGCAGAGTCAGTGCCACCTTCAGTCCAGGGTCCAGGCTGGGATGGAAGTTGGTGCTTGGCTTGGTCAACCTGGGTCTGAGACGCTCAACAAGTTCGTCAAACATGGCTGGTGGCATCCTCATGAAGTGCTGGAATGCACAAGTGTCTTCATTCCTCAGCTCCACCCTCAGCTTGTCATAGAGTCCAAACTCCACTCTTCTCCCGATCCATCGTCGGACCCACACAGCTCTTGGATGTCTCCTTCTTCTCCTTGCGTTGAAAAGGTGAATCAGTCTGAACAGGGTTTGGTTCTGGTGATGAATGATCGCAGCTACCATACGGATTGTGTCATGATCCATGGTGGAGAACAATGGATTATGTGGAAGCGTAAGAGCAAGGGTGAAGAGGTCTGCACAGCAGGGCTGCTGGACTGAAAGCGAGATCCAGGTGATTTCCTCCCTCTTTTTATAGGAAATATCGGTTTTCCGCTAGGTGTCCTTCCACATACTCTAGGGATACTCTAGACATCCTAAATATCTGAGATACGTCCCATATACAAACGTTTTGTCCGTTTTAATGCTTTATATACGAGATGCATCCGCTTTCATCTTTTCTATTTCCGTGCTTCTAATGCTGTGTGGACGTTCCGTGTACCTTTCGCTTCCTCCCTCTTTCCACTTTCAGCTGTAGCGGATGTGAGTTGAGGGGATGGCTAGAGGATGCAGAGAGGATACAGCAGACGTGCAACGGAGGACAATGGACATAGAACATTTGTTGCCCATATGTGTAGCGGATGTACATCATACGCAGCGGAAAGTTCATCCGCTCAAAAAGTTTTGTGCAGCTGAAAACTTTTTGAGCGGATGAAATAGTAGTAGATGGATGTTTGACGGATAGAGAGTATGAAACATGTACACAGTGAGTACACAACGGATGCATCGCGTTTTCCAATGGATGGCAAGCTTTTTTTGTCTGTTTTACATCCTCTTTGCATCCGTTGATGCAGTGGGACATGGCCTTAAAGAAACAAAAACTTGTACTAAAAGACTATCAGGGAAATCAAATCCCGGTAATTGGCCTTGGACATTTTTTAGTTGAATTTAAACAACACGCCGAAGTCTTGCCCCTAACTATCGTCGACCATGACCTCCCTAGCCTGGTAGGAATCAAATGGTTCGCGCTTCTTGGAATCGGGATGACCGGTATCAACCGCATCACCACTACCAACTGGGAGGAGAACCTACTCCACAAATTCCAAGGTGTATTCGACGGGACTCTAGGCAAGTACCAGGGGACCCCAATCTCATTTAGCCTAGACCCAAAAATAGCCCCCATTCGCTTAAAGGCCAGACGCGTTCCATTCGCGCTTAAACCAAAAATTGATGAACAGCTGAATAAGTTAATAGCGCAAGGGGTTTTAGAACCAGTCGACCACACCAAGTGGGAAACCCCTATTGCAACACCGGTAAAGCCAGATGCGACAGTGCGCATTTGTGGGGACTAAAAGGCAACCCTGAACCACACGCTCCAACAAAGCGCATACCCAGTGCCAGTAGTGCAACATTTATTGCACTCGCTAGGGGGAGGAAAAATATTTACAAAACTCAACCTAGCACAAGCTTATCAGCAACTCCCCATTGATCCAATAATAGCAGAGGCACAAATGATAGTAACGCATAGAGGGGCATTCAAATGTAACCGCCTCCAATTCAGTATTAGTGTTGCCCCAGGCATTTTCCAAAGCCTCATGGAACTCCTACTAAATGGAATGAAAGGTGTCCCATACTTCGATGATGTACTGGTCTCAGCAAAAAATGCCAACCAGCTAGAGACCAGGCAAAGAGAAGTCTTAACTCGCTTTAGAAAATCAGGCCTAAAAGTCAAGAAAGAGAAATGTGAACTGGCCACTAACTGGGTCAAATTCTTGGGCTATTTAATCAACGAGCAAGGCATTCACCCAACTGAAAAGAAGGTGAAGGCTATCAAAGACGCTCCCAGACCAAGAAACAAAACCGATCTCCAGGCATTCCTAGGCCTCATAAACTTTTACAATGTGTTCCTGCCCCATAAGGCGACAATAGCAGAACCCCTAATTGGTTGCCAGATAAAAAAACCATTTTGGACTTGGAGCCACCGGGAACAGAAAGCTTTCCAAGGTATTAAGGACCTATTAACATCAGACACTGTTCTTATCCAGTTTAGCAACACCCTGCTGCTGATGGTCACCTATGATGTTTCACCTTTTGGGGTCGGTGCCATCCTGAGTCATTAGCTTCCAGACGGCAGAGAGGCACCGGTCGCCTTTTACTCAAAGAGGCTCTCCAAAGCGGAATGCAATTACAGCCAATTTGATCATGAAGCCCTGGCAATTGTTGCTGGGTCAAACAATTCCATGAATACCTTTACAGTAGACCCTTTTCTATCGTAACCGACCACAAGCCTCTCCTTGGAATCCTGGCGGGAAACAAGCCAACCCCAAACATTCTGTCTCTGAGAATGACGAGGTGATCTGAATTCCTCGTTGCCTACTCCTACATGCTACTCCACACACCCGGCAAAGACATCTCGCACGCTGACGCCCTGAGCCATTCCCCGTTGCCCGTCACAGAAGACGCCCCTGCTCCAACTACCTCCACATTCCAACTTGAGACCTGCCCGGAGCTACCGCTGACTGCAGCCGACGTCGCGAGAGCCACAGCCAAAGACCCTTTGACAGTGCGTATACTGAACTGGTAGGTAAAGGCTGCCCGGAGGAAAATAAAAAAACTGAGGCTTTTAAACCTTTCCGTGCCAGACAGACCGAGCTGTCTATCGAAAAGGGGTGCATCTTATGGGGTGACTGGGTGGTAATCCCAAGCAGCCTCCAAGAAACCGTCCTAGGCATGTTGCACGAAGGTCACCCGGGCATAGTCAAAATGAAAGCCCTGGCCAGGAGTTACATCTGATGGCCAGGGCTGGACAAAGACATAGAATGCTGGGTTCAACATGCCACGCCTGTCAGAAAGTGAGACCTACCCCCCCACAGGCACCTATATGAGACTCGGAAACTCTCCGGGGTCCTTGGTCTTGGGTGCACATTGACTTCGCGGGGCCCACGAAAGGGAACACCTTTTTGATTGTTGTCGATGCATACTCGAACTGGTTGGAAGTCATCCTCATGGCTTCCACAACCACCGAGGCTGTCATGAAACAGCTCGACAAACTATTCGCGATGCACGGGCTACCAGATATACTGGTTTCAGAAAACGGGCCTCAGTTTACTGCTTTGCAATTCGAATAATACCTAGCTGCCCAGGGTGTCTGTCATGCATTAACCGCGCCGGCCCATCTGGCTGCAAATGGCAGGGCTGAATGCATGGTTACACATTTCACTTTGAGACAAACTCAACTGTTTACTAACATTGCAACAGATCACCCCTCGTACCACTACGAATAAAAGCCCGTCTGAACTATTAATGGATAGGAAACTATGGTCCTACCTGGACAGGTTACACCCCACATATACATGGGACAAGCCCCCCAACTCCTCTAGCAAATACCATATCTTCGAAATCGGTGACCTAGCCTACGCCAAGAACCTTACCAGGGACCCCCTATGGCTTGCCAGCCACCATCACACAAGTCACAGGCCTCCGGTCCTACCGACTAATGCTAGACGATGGGAGGGAATGGAAGCGGCACATAGACCAACTTCGTTCCCGCAACCTCGAAAGAAAAACCGCCACAGAACCGAAAATAATAAATTCCGACGAAAAAACAAACATGGGGGGGGGAAGTACAAATAAATAAAAAAGGGAGAGATAAACCTCCCATAACAAGACTACAAACTCTGCAAAACGACAATCTAACCAAACAAAAAGAGCACTCACAGTTAGATGAACCCCAAGAAAGAAGTCCGGGAGGAGGAGAATGAAGCGAGGCCTTCCTGGAAGGTGGCAGCCAGGCCAGCTCAACCAACCCGGCTAAACCAGGAGGGAGCGGCAGAGCCATCTCAACCGGCCCGAGAGACTCAGGCGGAAGCGGCATGGCTGACTCACCCTTCCAGGAGGTTCCATGGAGAAGATCGAGAGAGGCAGCGATCCCGACCAAACCGCTTGAAGACCAAAACAAGACTGAGCCGCGCAGGTCAACTAGAGCTCGGAAAAGCCCCACCTACCTGTCCAATGTCACCCACATTGGACTGAACTAAAGGGGGAGGGGTGTTCTGTACGGAACTTGGTAGGTTCCAAGTCCTTCATTCTGATTGGCTGAAAAGGCTACTTATGGATTGGTTCGCTAGGAACCAATCCGAGAAGCCTCCAAACGGCGGGAAGAGTTAAATAACTGTCATTGGCCAAAGCTGGCAGGCTAGCAGCTATATAAAGGGCTGCTGCGGCTTGGGCTATGTTCCATTTCTTTACCTAGCAGTTTGAAATAAAGAGTTGTCGTTTGGAACCAGGTCTCCCGCGTTTCTTTCCGGATGGAACAAAGACGATTCCTCAAATAAGTCTGAATTTGACATAGAAACAAAATCCCTATACCACATTCAGCAATATCTGTGTTTCTGTTTACATCAAGTCAACTGAAGCTTGGTTGAAAATCATGCACACAGAGAAATTATTGCAAAACCTCTCTCTGTCTCTGGCAGAAATTGGGAAGCAACATTTGGGGCTAATTTTATCTTTCCAGCAACTTTTGAACTAGATTCTCTTGAATCTAGAGGTAAGTCTGGAAATAACTGAGAGAGAGAGAAACGGGTTTCAGAAACATGCATTTATTAATTTGAAACATTTATAACGCCATCCATCTGATAACCAGTTCTTATATAGAGCTGAACATTTAAAACATTTATATAGCCATCCTTCTAATAACCAACTGTTAATCAAGAGTTGAAACAGTATAAAAGTTTAATTATAAAAGTTTAATTATAAAATTAAGTACAATAAAACTATTAAAAACAACAAAACCTGGCACCACATAAAACATCTTATGTGCAGAAGTCAAAGAGTTTGACTTCAAATCCATCCATATTACCATTGCACTGTTTTGCAAATGGTCAAGAAAGTAATGGCACACTTCAGACTGCCTATATTGGCTCCATTTAAATGTGAAATTTAAGTCATCATTTAAATTCATAAATGGTGTAATCATAAATTTGGGAAACATATAGCAGATTCTCTTTTCCTTATTTGATGGAATTTTCTTCTGCAACATTTTCTGCAATGACATTTACAGTAGTCATAATGTTGAAATTCTCATGATCTCACAGATTTTGCAGTTTATTCATCAGAGTTAATGAGTAATCTGATTTTTGCAGTAATATGGTATCTCATGTTCAAAAAGCACTTCAGATAAAATACAAAGCTTATCTCTCTCTTTGGTTTAAACTTTTACACATATTGCAGAATTTGATTCACTGCTGCTTGCAAAAACAATGCAGTTATTGAAAGTGCTGATTTAACAGCTAAGCACAATGCAGTATGTCATACCAAGTGAACATGTGACAATTTAGTCAACACAGTAATTCTGCTGTATATTTTTTGATGTTTATTTTTTTACAATTCAGAAAAACTGTATTTGGAGAAGAATGTGATATAAATGGAAAGAGTTCTTGATAAAAATAAAGAAATTTGCAATTCTACCCATGTTTTCAAAGGCAAAAGCAAATGTCAAGTTCAAACTGCTGTTGTAGCAATGGAGATAGATAACTTTAGAAACTGCATGCCATTTAGTGTTCCATTTGTTATACCAGTATTATCATAAGACTTGTACTATGCAAGCTTTTATTTCTATGCCACAACAGTTATTATTTACATAATTTAGTGGCATCTTGTGAGTGACACTGATATTTTAAACAAATACAATATTTAAAATGTTGTTTCTGTATAAATAACAGAGGACCATATAACTTGTCTCTGCTTATATGTTACACCAAAAGTTAATGTAAAAAAAACCCCACTAGCTTCCTTAAGTTCTTGGAAAATTAATTCCAAAATCATTCTGCAAATGATAATGAACAATTCATCTTGAGGTCAATGATGTGTATACTTGTATTGCAAGGTAAACGGTTTTGCCCTTGAATTCCAGGGTCATGGTTTACTACAAGAGTTCAAGAAAATTTCTTTTGTTATAATTTACTGAATCACTTTCTCCAGTGCCTGCAGTTTATTTTCCTATGTTCACCTGCAATTCTCCCACCATCATGCAGTCTTTGTTGGCATTTCTGTTATGCAACCTCAGATGTGAATCATTCTCCAATTGATATACCTCTTATATGTAAACATATGTTCACCACTATTTGCATTCTTTTAACTGAAATAGCAACAAGAAAAGGATAACATTTTCCACTGCACTGTATTTATTAAGGCCCGGTCCCACTGCACTTACGGATGCAAAGAGGATGTAAAACGTTAAAAAAAGCTTGCCATCCATTGGAAAACGCTATGCATCCGTTGTGTACTAATTGCATACGTGTTTCATACACTCTATCCGTCGAGCATCCATCCACTGTGATTTCATCCGTGCAAGAAGTTTTGAGCTGCACAAAACTTTGTGAACGGATGAACTTTCCACCGTGTACGATGTAAATCCGAGACATACGAGCAACAAATATTCTATGTCTGTTATCATCCATTAAACGTCTGCTGTATCCTCTCTGCATCCTCCGGGCATCCTCGCAACTCACATTCGCTGCAGCTGAAAATGGAAAGAGGGAGGAAAGAAAAGGTACATGGAATGTCTATACATCGTTAGTAGCACGGAAATAGAAAGTATGCACAGTGAACGGTTTGCATCCGATATACATCCGTGCAGCATTCCCTTTCTTTCCTTTAGGTGTACGTGATGCATCCGCTTCATCCGCTATGCGTCCGCTTCGCAATTATCCCCCGTAACCCCTTCGGAGGTGTCATCCCCTTCCATCCGCTTTCATCCTCTAGGCTTCCGATGAACATCCATTTAACATCCCTGCTACATACTACCCACGTCTGTTCTTTTCCGTTCTTTTCTGTTCTGTTTATGCAAATTTTTGCCACTTTTTGGAGTGGATGACAACGGATGGAGCCACCCCCAAAATTTTGCTCATCCGCTGTGTCCTTTATGCATACATTTTGCGTCCGTCAGCCAGTGGGACCGGGCCTTATTAAGTAGGGGTAGAAGTTATATTATGTTGGGGGAAGTCTTGGCTCTACAGGACTTTTCACTTACATTCTGCAATGTCATATGGCCTAGGAAATAAATAAGTCAGTCTGCCTGTCCGCTACCTACCTACCTATCAGATCTGTATAGCCACTCATCTTATGCAACATAACCCTGGGAGGCTCACAAGCAATAATAAAAAAATGTAAAAAATGTAAAAACCAACAATCAGTACACAACTTCAGGTTAAAAAACCAGCACATAGTATCCTTAATCATTTTTCCCAATCTATTTATCCTCAAAATCCTCACTTTTAATTCAGCACAATTCCTCCTTCCAACAAGGAGCACTCATTATATTAAAACTTTTTGAAGTTCTAATAACACAAAAATACAGGGTAAGTGTTGAGGTAATTCCCCGTTAGGAGAATGAGCGCATACAGGGAGACGTAGTAAGAGAAGTATTTGAATAATACACACAGAGCACACAGATACACTGTACAGTTAATGTAGGTTTTTACTTTCAAGAAATGTTTAAGCAAAGTCCACACACAGTCCAAGATAAGCAGTTCAATTCATTCACAGGTAAAGCAGTCAGTGTTCAGTCCAGGGATAATTCCAGTATCAAAGTCCAGTATCGAAAACAGTTCAGTAACAGCCTTATATCAATGATTAGTAACAGTCATTTAGAAGGAATGACAAAACTCTCTAACAGAAGTAAACAGAGACTCACTCACTTCACTGAGACTTCCTGAGACTATACAACTCAGGTTTCTGGCTCCATCTTATGGCCATAGTACTAAATGTCTATCCTGGTTTATATATTTCCATCCCAAATAGCTGTTAGGTGACTCACATTCCTAACAGTAAAGTTATTCAGAAAGGGTCTGTTGAACCAAACATTTATTGGAAGGAGGCTGCACCAAGATTTTTGTAGGACAATCAGCTTTGTGGCTCATTTTAATGCAACCAATATTTATGTGAGATGTTTTGGATTATTTCACAAAGACCCTGTGAAAAATGCCTGACTCTTAAGTCCCTTTTCCTTCAGTCAGATGAACCAACCAGACTTGAGGATTCTTATCTCTCATATCTGTCCTCCCCCACCCAGGCACTGCCCAGTGGATTTAATGAAAAGCTGCAAGTACTCATAATTCTGCAACAAATTCTGCAACAAATAGAAGAGCAAAGACTAGAATGATTCTTAGAAAAGTCCTCTAATCAAAAAGTAAGTGTAAAACAATCTGGGTGTGTGTGAGCTTTTATGAGAAAGCCCCACAATTAGTCTATTTTTGCTACTGTAACTTCATACTTCAGCAAACAGCTGCATTGTACATGGAAAGCGCTAAGAGTGGATTGATTTTGATTTTTTAAAGTTATTTAATTTAGAAATCTCTCTTTCACAACACTATATATTCACTCTCTCTGTATGTGTGTACTTACACACACACACACACACACATATATACACACACACACACACACACACACACTGTATATATGTATTTGTTTTCATAGATTTTGTAGATATACATACACATATATGTATATACATACACATATACATATGTTTGTATGTATGTATACATATATACATAGGATACAGTATATCATAGTGATAAGTTCAAAGTTAATGCAAGAATAGTAATTTGAAAAAAATCTAAACTTACTCAACTGAAAAGTGTGTATTTGAATGCAACTGATATTTATGTATTATGCCAAACAAGAATTGTGATGTAGGAATATGCCCTTTAGCAGAAATGTTACCCAAGCAGTTATACATCTAGCAATCCAAGTATCCATAGAAACAGTCTTTACTATTTATCGGTTGTTAAAAATATTCACAAATGAATGTAACTACTATAGACCTGAATTCACATATGAGCCTGCTCAGTTGTTTTTCATTTGAATGAATAAAAATGTTTAGCCTAATTAGCACTGGGGAAATTATTTGCACCAAATAATTTTCCTCATATACTTAACTTTTCCAATTTTGCTTTTAGAATGTATGAAAGGTAGTTTAGATTTCTGAAATATATTAAAAATTCTTTGTCATTTTCTTTTATTTTGGGATAATAGGAGGAAGCCCCAATTCATATATACTCTATGTAAGAAGATCTGAGATTACAAAATGATATCTGAAAGTCCTTGCTTTAATAATCCAAACTTGCATTTAATCAGCTATACGTACTCATAAAACCCAAGATCCAGAGTATATATGAGGGGAATATTAGGAGCTATACCCTAAAACCTAATACCCTCCACATAAAATTGGGGAAGCAGTGTATACTGTTTTATTTAATATATTTTCATATAAACAATATTTTTGGCCATCCTTTATCAGAAGCTCTGAGAAGAACGTACAAATGGAAATAAGACTATAAAACAAAAAAGTGGAACACGTTACAAAAACCAAGAAAACAATCATTACAAAATCACCCTGGGAGTATAACATTTATACTAGTTAATAAGAAGACCAAAGAATTTTGCAGAGAGAGAATTCTACAGATGGAAGAGGCACAATTTAAAAAGCCCATCTGGACACTGAGTAGGTCTCAAGCCATTTAACACTATACAGATCAAAAACAGGATTTTAAAATCGGCATGTATGGAACAATGAGATATGCTGCACAAACACAATTCTATTTTATATGTACCAAACTCTCCATACATTTAGCGTATACGAAGAACATACTATGTGTGTTATTACAAGGAATTCATTATATTTGTATGAAATGTGTTGAAAACCCCCATTCTCATTATGATTCAGTGAGCACATAAGAATATCTTTTTCCCCCTTCCACGTAATTGTTTTTATTATAATTTCCTTATTTTGATTGTTGTGAGCTAAAAGCCATTGGGAGTCAGCAGCACAGCAGTTTGATAAAAAATAAAATAAAATATATGATACATATATCAAAGAAGGGTCTGGTGATTGGTGTCCTGACAGAATATTCTGGAATTTTTCAAGATGATGGGGCCCATCATTCATTTATATTAGAGCTACCTTCCAGGGCAGTAAGTCCTGGATAGCCTATTTGTCTTAAGATGTTATCAGAAAAACATGTAAAATACTTGTCACACTGAGAAATATTTTTAAGATGGCTAAGAATTTTTTAACAGAAAATCAACGCAAAAGTATTTATTGGCAGATATATTAGATACGTATCTATTGTTCTATTTTCTTTTTTGGCAAACACTGCTACTGTATGCAAAGCATACCTACCCTCCAAAAAGTAAGCAGTAGTAAGCAGGGGATAAGAAGAAAAAAAAGAACATTTCACTAAATCTAGTTCATCCTTTCCCCCCTTTCTTGTAGATAGTCCCTGCTTTCATTATTTTCATTTGATACGTGTGTGTATGTATTGGTAACCCACTCAAGTTCCAAAGGACTCTGGCTGATGTACACCAAGAAAAATAAAGCAAGAAGAAAAGAAGATTTGGGGACAGGCAACCCAATGTCTATGTTATAAAATATTCTATGCTAGTAGTATTGCTTTTTAAATTGTGATTATTTTATCCTGTTTTTAATTTGCTTTTAATTGTTAGCCACCCAAGTCATATGTATGAGATGGGTAGCGATATACCCTAATTAACTGATCATTAAATACAAAACTATATATCTATTTTGATAAAGTTAAGAACAAATCAAGGAAAATATATTTAATTATTCAAAAGGATCTCACCTAACTATATTAAAAGTGTAATTTTTTGGGGGGTAGATACATACGGGTAGTCCTCAACTTATGACCCTCAGTTTAACAATGTTCGAAATTTGTGCCAAAAAAAGACTTATAACCAATCGTCTCATTTATGCAATAGCCGTGTCCCTCATGGTCATGTAATAAAAATTTGGGCACTTGACAATTGGCATGTATTTATGATGGCTGCAGTTCTGGGGTCATATGATTGCCATTTGTGATCTTCCCAGGGGCTTCCACTTCACAAAGTCAATGCAGGAGCCTAGATTTTCTGAATAACCATATGATTTGCTTAATGATGGTAAGGATTCATTTAACAACCGTGGCAAAACAGATTAAAATCACGCACAACTCACTTAACACCTGTGTTGCTTAATGATAGAAGTTCCAGTCCCAATTCTAGTCATAAATCAAGGACCAGTTATATAATGTTTGTGTATCTATATCAAGAGTGTCAAACTGGCAACCCGCAGGCTGGATATGTCCCATGTAAGCCACACCTACCCAGCTCTGCAAAGGTAAAAAAACATCATGATACGTCATGTGACACAATCAAGTTCATGCATATATAAAGGTGTGGGGCTTTAAACCATAACTGCATGTATCATTTTGTTTCCACATTACAAGTGACTGTTTCAGATATTAAGCAACCTTTTATTGTTACAGGAAAGATAAAAAAATTACTTAAGATTACTAAAAAAAAGTATTTTTTGATTAAATGATTGGTGCTTTACTGGATCAGGACAGAAAATATGAAACATCTAAAAGTAAATTATTGGAAACCTACCAGAAATGTGCTTATCTTGATCAAAGACTAAATTCAGTATGTATTAGAGGTTTCTGACCTAATATTCTTTAAAAATCAGATGGCTTTCTTGACTGAAAATTGAATGTTTTTGTTGCTCAATGCAAACCTTTATCTCATCATCATTTTAGCCATTATTTATCCACTGCAGGATGAAGGCCTCTTCCACATGTTTCCAATGTATATGGTCCTGATCTCTCTTTTGCCAATTGGGCCTATAGTATTTGTTGATGTCGTCGATCCATCTTGTTTTAGATATCTTTCATGGATGGTTTTTATCAAGTAGGATCCATTCTATGACTGCCTTGGTCCATTTCCCATTACTTCTTCTTGCTATGTGATCAGCCCATGTCCTTTTCAATTATTTTACTATCTTGATGGTAACATACAATTTCATTTGTTCTCTAATCTATGTGCAGATCATTCTGTCTTGTCTTTCTTTCTGTCTTGTCTTATAATGCTGAGCATGTATTGTTCCATGGCTCTTTGGCCACTGGTTGCTTTTTAAAACGATTGTGAGGTTAGTGTCCATGTTTCACTGGCATATGTTAGAGCAGGTAGCACACACTGATTTACATTTTTCTCTCTAAAAGCATAGGAGGAGGGTTTCTTGAAAATTATGCTTAGCTTGCCGAATGCCTGCCAACCACATTTAACACGCCATTCAATTTTCTTTATTGTATCACCTTCCGTTGGTCAAGGTATATGTAGCGGTCTACCACATCTAATTCTTCTCCAGATATAAAAAGACTTTATCTACAGTTGTATAAATTTAAAAGGAAAACTGGAAAGACTTTACACTCTTTCCAAATGGGGTCTATAAAAACTCTTCTTCTGCTTTCAGATTTAAATTAATTTTTTAATATATTATGTATTTTAATATATATTATATATATAAGTATTGTATAACAAAACTTTATTTTTGAAGTTTTTCATTTGGTTGATTCTAGGATCTGTCCTGAATGTATTTCACAATGGCACTACCATACAGTATAATTTTTTTCACATCAGCCATAACAGACTGTAAAATAAAAAGGAGGAAGTATGTATTCAGTATTTACAATGCATTTAATAAGGGTGAACAAAAGGACATGTATGAGTAAAATAAAAATGATATATAGTAAAATGTCACATTTTAAAGCTATGTCACACTGCCCAATGGATGCAAAAAGGACACAACGGACGAGCAAAATGTTCCATCCGTTGTTATCTGCTCTCAAAAGGGGCAAAAATTTGCATAAGCAGAGCGGATAACACGGAAAGCAACGGACGTGGGGAGGACGCAGAAGGGATGTATAGAGGATGCAGAGAGGATGTATAGAGGATGCGTAGAGGATGTGTAGAGGATGCAAAGCGGATGGGTAGAGGATGCGTAGAGGATGCAGAGCGGATGCGTAGAGGATGCAAAAGGACACATAGTGGAAAACCTATATTTCCTATAAAAAGGGGGACGAACTCACCTGGATCTCACTTTCAGTCCAGCAGCCCTGCTGTGCAGACCTCTGCAGCCTTCATCTGGCTCTTGCTCTTCCACAGCATCCATTGATGTCCACCATGGATTGTAACACACTCCTTTTGGCAGCCACCATCGTTCTGCAAAAGTGCAAAGCCATCTACAGGCTCTTTCAACTGTTCTACGGGAAGAAAAGGAGCCGGCCAAGAAGTGTCTGGGTCTGAAGATGGATCAGGAGAAGAGCAGAGTACGGACTGTACAACAAGCTGATGGTGGAGCTGAGGAACAAAGACCCTCGTGCATTCCAGAACTTCATGAGGATGCCGCCAGCCATATTTGATGAAGTTGTGCAGCGCCTGACACCCAGGTTGACCAAGCAGAGCACCAACTTCCGGCCCAGCCTGGACCCTGGGCTCAAGGTGGCACTGACTCTGCGCCACCTGGCCTCAGGGACCACCTACAAGAGCATGCAGTATGGCTGGAGGGTGCCACACAACACCATCAGCATTGTGGTCAGACAAGTGGTGCAGGCCATCATCAAAGAATACCTGAAGGAGCTCCTCCAGTGCCCCTCCACTGAAGAAGGCTGGAAGAAATTTGCAGAGCAGTGGTATCAGAGGTGGAACTTCTCCCACACCGTTGGAGCCATCGATGGCAAGCACGTGGCCTGCAAAGCTCCAGCCAAGTCGGGGTCCACTTATTTCAACTACAAGGGCTTCTTCAGCATCATCCTCTTTGCCATGGTCGATGCTGACTACAAGTACATGTACATCGATGCTTCAGGCAATGGGTCAGCTTCAGATGCCCAGGTACACAACGCCAGTGACCTCAAGGAGGTGCTGGAACGCAACCTCATCATGGGCTTCCCAGATCCAGACCCCCTGCCCAACGACACACAAGATGTGCCCTACTTCATCGTGGGGGATGACGTCTTCTTCCTCAGAACCTACCTCATGAAGCCCTACACCTCCAGATGCCTCACCTGTGAAGAGAGGATCTTCAACTACAGGTTGTCCAGGGCAAGATGGGTGGTGGAAAATGCCTTTGGCATCCTGGCCAACAGGTTCCAGGTACTTCTCACCTCCATGCAGCATCGCCCACAGAACGTGAGGAGGATCGTGGAAGCTTGCTGCATCCTGCACAATCTCATACGCACCCACTACCCAGTCTTGCAGAACAGGCTCATGGACCTCCAACAAGGCAATGGGGACATGGAGGCTGGGGAATGGAGGCAAGGGCGAAACCTGATAGACACTAAGGATGTGCAAGGCCCCAACAGAGCTTCACGTGAAGGGAAGAAGCAGCGCAACCTCCTGAAACACTGTTGTAACTCTCCAGCTGGAGCAGTGGAGTGGCAAGACAGGATGGTAGATGCTTAATGGATGCTTCCTTCAGCCTGTCTCATCACACTGATGAGATTGTGCCATGTATGTTGAATGGCCCTACATTGAATAGGGCATTAATAAAGAGTTTTGTTTATTTTGAAATGTGTTGATCAATGAATAAATTGTCATTGATAATAAAGGGCCATATGTGTGGCAGCTGGGAGGGTGGACCATACAGTCCCACTATGCTTGCACTGGAGCTTTATCTATCCCACAGCTATTACCCATCCCAAAGGTATCCCTGCCCATCCCACAGCTATTACCCATACCAAAGGTATCCCTGCCCATCCCACTGCAATCATTACCCATCCCACAAGCATGCAAAGGCTTAAACCATTTCTAAAAGTTGCCACCAAGACTTTATTGACAAAAATAAATGAAGCAAGTGTGTGAAGCAAAGATAATCTTTATTAATAACAAGCTGTAAAAGAAAAATGACCCAAGTCAAGTGTCCAAAGCAAAAATAAAGTCAACAGGTAGCCACCCAGTCTCTGGCACTCTTCTTGGTCACTTGGAGGCGTGCCCAGTTTCAGGGGTGAAGGGTCCAGGTGCTGTGGAAGTGGCTGCTGCTGGAGTGCTGGTCTGAAGCGCCACTGGGGTGCCTGGCCCCGAGAGGACAAGAGGGGACGGTGTGTTGAGGAAGCTCTCAGACAGCTGGCTCAGCCCCGTGATGTTGAGAGCCCCTTCCTCCATGACATGGGGTGTCAGCCCCAATCCCGATGACAGATGTACTGAGGCCGGGCTTGGCTGTGGGGTGGAGGAAGGAGCAGTGTAGTGGGGCTCTCTGGTCTGCAGCTGGGTGAGGACTGGCATGGGTGGCATCGGTGGTGTGGGTGGCATCGGTGGCATCAGTGGCACTGGTGGCATCCGATGCACCTGTGCCTGGACTGGGAAGGGCTGCCTGTGCTGCTGGACCTCCTGGTAGCTATAGCCTTGGTAGGGTAGGTCCTGTGGAAAGCCTTGGAAGGGCAGTGACATCACCTGTGGTGGAGGTGGAGGAGCAGGCCTGGACTGGGTGGGAGCAGGTTCATCTTGGTCTGGAGGGTTGTGAAGAAGATCGGTGATCCTGTCCTTCACCACCTGGTACTGGGGTTCCGCCATGTTCATGAGGGTCTGGTTGACATAGGAGGAAGGGCTTGTGGTTGGAGGATGGGGCGTCGGTGTGTACCAGCTGAGAGAGGAGATCTACGCTGCTCCTGATGGTGTCTCTTATCTCCAGCAGGACAGTGTGGCTCTGCGCCTCCGGTTTGCCTCTCTGCCTTTCTGTGGAGGTGGAGCTGGGGGTGGATGCAGGTTGGGCTGTGTTGGAAGTGCCGTCTCCTTTCTCCCACTGCGTCAGGGGGTCCTCCACATGCTCAGCCACGGGTAGTGCAGCTGTTGGGGGGGTCTCTGTCATGGCACGCTCCACAGACACCTGCCTGGACACAGGAGCTGACTCTCTGCCAGAAGAGGACTGGCTCTCAGCAGGCTGCCTGAGAGAGAGGGTTGTGAGAGGGGCTGATCCTCAGTGGTGGATCTCACCCTCCAGGAAGCTGCACCTGGCCATCATGTAGGTCTCTCTGTCCGTCAGCTTGACTGTGGCCTGGCCAGATTTTTTGAAGTGCAGCTTCCCGTACCAGGTGTGCATGTGCTTTCACCAGCTGAGGAGCACCTCCAAAGTGTAGCCCAGGCTCTCCGCCTTCTCTCTCCAAGCAGCCTGCTTCCTTTTGGTGCTGCGATAGAGCCTCTGTCCCTTCCGCCATAGATACTCGTTCTCCCTCAGCCACTCCAGCACCTCCTCCTCATGTTCCTCTTTTATGTTGTATTGCCTCCTCTCCCGTTCATGCGTCTGCCTCTTCCTCCCTTTGGCAGGGCCATATAGGCACTCATCAGAGGGACTTTGAGTTTGTAGGGGCTGCTCCTCCACACCACCACCAGCAGCAGCAGCAGCAGCAACAACAGTAGCAGCAAAAGCAGGACCAGCAGCAGCAGGACCAGCAGCAGCAGCACCAAGAGCAGGATCAGGAGACCAGCAGGACCAGGAGCACCAGCAGGACCAGGAGCATGAGCAGGACCAGGAGCACCAGCAGGACCAGCAGGACCAGGAGCAGCGCCAGCAGAGTAAGCACCTGGCAGGACCAGCAGGACCAGGAGCAGCGCCAGCAGAGTAAGCACCAGCAGAAGCACCAGCAGAAGCACCAGCACCAGTAGAGTAAGCACCAGCAGAAGCACCAGCACCAGGAGCAGTGCCAGCAGAGTAAGCACCAGCAGAAGCACCACCACCAGAAGCAGCATCAGCAGAAGCACCACCACCAGAAGCATCATCATCAGGGTAAGCACCAGCAGAAGCACCACCTCCAGAAGCAGCATCAGCAGAAGCACCACCTCCAGAAGCAGCTTCAGCAGAAGCCCCAGCACCAGAAGATCGAGCCCGGGCAGCAGAAGCCCCAACAGAAGCAGAGTCAGGGCCAGGGGGTGGGAGGGTGGCCCTGTCCCTCTTGCCAGGGCTGGCAGCAGATGGCAGAGGCTTCCGTTTCTTCCCCATGGTTGTTGGGTTGCTGGCTGGCTGGTTGGCTGGCTGGCTGGAGAGCTGTGTCTGGAAGCAGGTCTTTCCTCTGAATGGTGAGCTGCTTGGGAGCTGATTCCCTTTATATCCACGGGCTGACGCAATGCATCCTCCCTGCATGCGCAGTGAATGCTTGGCATCCGCTAGGCTTCCGCTCTGCATCCGCTTCATCCTCTCGGCATCCACTCTGCATCCGCTCTTTCCATTCCGCGTCCGCTTTGCTGCGCTCCCCCGGAAGCCTTGCGGATTGCCATCCGCTCTCATCCGCTTCCATCCGTTAGGCTTCCGTGGAGCATCCGCTTTCCATCCGCCCTACGTCCTCCCCCCGTCCGTTCCTTTCCGTGTTGTCCACTCTGGTTATGCAAATTTTTGCCCCTTTTGAGAGCAGATAACAATGGATGGAACATTTTTCTCGTCCGCTTTGTCCTTTTTACAAACGTTTTGCATCCGTCAGCCAGTGTGACAGGGCCTTTAGCTATTGCTTAACTTGTGCTTTATTATTGTTGTGACTATTTGAATGTTGATACATATAATACATATAAAACTAAAAATACCATATTAAAATAAAGATATGATTCTCTGTCTTTGCTCCCAAAACTGTTCACATTCATGCAGAATGACAACATAACTTTTCACCTTTTAAGGAAAAGTCAGAAACTGATGCTGTTTTATTAAGTGGCCGTTGACTTGAGAGAGTATTACCCTAAATATCTTAAATGGCTTGTGATTCATTCCTCAAGTCTGCTGACCCATATATGACTAAGCCTGGGAACCGTGTCTCTTTATTTTAAAACAAAAGTTCTTTGACTAAAACAAGACTATCAGTGTGAAATAGGGAAAATAATATTTTCCAATATTTAGTCATCCTCCAAAGGATAAAAGAAAATGACATTATCTTATAGACAATTTCTTACTCTTTTGTCGGAATCTGATTCCGAGGGGGAGGCTGAGCAGCTGACAGGGAGTGGAAGTGTGGCTCTATTGGCTATGGAAGAAACCGGGGAAGGGCAAAGTCCGGCTGGGCAGAGCAGGGGAGAAGTACAGCAAGGCAGAGGGAATTTGGAGAAAGACCCAGGCCTACCCCTTCTTTATCCTAGGTGCCGCAGGGAAGAACGGAGAAGAGAGCAACATGAGTTGCATGGCTTACTGGGGAGGAAAGGGCCCTAATTTCCTTCAATAGCTGCAGCTGGGAACATAGCGTTTAAAAAGAGAAATTGCACACAGCCAATTGTTGAGAGCAAATCGTGAATTATTTGGTATTGTTGAGGCCTATCTGGGTTCCTGGCATCTTCCCAACTGTGTGTGTTTTGCTGACCTTTCAAGTCTGCAATTCCTTCTCTTGCCCTGTCAAGATAATTACTGCAGTGTGATTTGTGTGGATTTTTATTTACAGTTTGTATATACTTTGTTTTTGGACTGAATTTGCTCCACAGATTATTCTTGGGAGAGTTTTTTCTCCAGCCAATAGTAACCTGGACATTGGGAGCAAAATTGGAGGTATTAAAAGGACTCTTCTTACTTATGTGACTATGTTGCCTTTGTGACACGCCCCGGGTCATCACATCCTTATTACAAACCAAATCTCATTGCCTTTGCTGATTATGCCCTAACACAGTTTTAAGATCACATTCCTCAAACTATGGATTTGAAGTATCATTGACTACCAGGGTGATTTTCAGTAATACACTTCTTCTTCAATACATTGAATATACAGGTAGTCCTGTAGTTATAACATTTCATTTAGTGACTATTGGAAGTTACAATGGCACTGAAAAAAGTCATTTATCACCGTTTTTCACACTTATGACCTTTGTGGCATTCAAAATTTCAGGTGCTTGGCAAGTGGCTCATACTTATGACAGTTGCAGTGGCCCAGGGTCAAGTGAGCACATTTTGCGGCCTTCTGACAAACAAAGTCAATGGGGAAGTCAGATTCACTCACAGCTGTGTTGCTGATTTAACAACTGTAGTGATTCACTTAACAACTGGGCTAAGAAAGGTTATAAAATGGGGCAAAACTCACTTAACAACTGTCTTACTTAGTAATATAAATTTTGGGCTCAATTGCGGTCATAAGTCAAGGACTGCTTCCCATTGTTGTAAATCTTGATGCAGTTTACAAAGAATATTTTAAGATGAAATAATAACCTAATTAAAAAGATGGAAGAAAGTAAAAAAAAAAAACACCAAAAATAAGACTGAAGCATTCATAAAACTCGCATAGGAATTGCCTAATGGAAGAGAAATATCTTCCACAAGTACCTAAAGATGCCATAGCTCCATATCTGAGAAGGCCCTTCCACAAGTAACCACTTGGTGGCACTCTCTTATCCTCAGTCCTTTCAGGAAGTCCTCCTCTGATGATCCAAGGATCAACCAAAGCTGTACAGCGAAGTGTCAGTTTCAAGCTGTTAGGGTTTTATATATCAACAGCAAGATCTCAAATCAAATTCAGCAGTTTACTGGCAGCTTGTACATGTGTTTTAGCAACAATGTCGGATATGCAGGACCAGATACTCCAATCCACAACCCACGTGTATACACTGTCCTGACACACTATCCTTCAAACTTTTCAAAATATTACTAGTACTTCTCAAAGAAAGGCTGTCACAATACAATACATTTTATGCTCTTTGTGTGCCTCTTCATTTCTCACTTCAGTGACTTTTTCATATCCTTTCCAATCAGATGCTGTTTCCAGTTAGACAAATGAGGGAATGGAAGCTTTGTGTTTACTGTATCCAGAAACAGACAGTTTAACACTCTAAGTAGTATATTTTTTATAATTGCTTCTACTTGTGCAAAGAATGTCTTCATCAAAAAAAAAAAAAAAAAAGACTGTTTCTATCTATGCTGCATTTACATTTGTGGGAAAGAAAAGTCAAATATTTAACCAAAGTAGAAGACTGGAGCTATTTCACACAAGCATTTCTCTCCTAAAATGCAATCAACACTTCATGAGACCTGTGTATTGTGCTGGGTATGATTCCCTGAGATGCTGTATTTTGTAGATGGGGAAAACTCTGCCTTTCCAAAGCACTGCTGATCTTCTTCAATCAGCTGCCCTGATTTAACAATTCAACAAGTAAGAGACCTGCACAGGGGACCCTTAGCAACTCAGAGCAAAATAAAGTGGAGACTTCACTGTTGGCCATTTCGCAGGGGCGCTACGAAGAAGCTTTAACTGAACAGAAATTCCTCTTGGAAGAGTTGCACATTCCTAATTATGATCCTGCTGATATTAATTTATACAGGTAGTACTTGACTTATGATCACAATTGAGCCCCAAATTTCTGCGGCTAAATGAGATGGGTGTTAAGTGAACTTTGCCCCATTTTGCAACCTTTCTTGCCACAGCAGTTAAGTGAATCACTACAATTGTTAAGTTACACAGTTGTTAAGTGAACCTAGTTTCTCATTGACTTTGCTTGTCAGAAGGTTACACATGACCTCAAAGCACCCCAAACTTCATGTATCTCAATCATTTGCCAAGCATCTGTATTTTGATCATATTCATAAGTGTGAAAAACAGCCATAAAGTCATTTTTTTCAGTGCTGCTGAAACTTCAAATGGTCACTGTGGAGTGGAGGACTACCTATACTATTCTTCATAATGATGACATGGACAATAATTTGAAAAATTCAAGGAACGTGATAAGAAGAAAATAATTTGCAATATATTTGATCCAAGGACAATGTTATCCCTCCAAAACAAGATAAACACTTTTTTTAATAACCATGCATCATATTTCCAGCAAAAAGGAAATAATAATCCAACCTACTATTCAAGTGATATCATTTTAGACTATCAGTCTGTACATGGATCCAGAAGCAGAACATTCCAGTATCAAAGCACATATGGACTGATAATTAGAAGAAAACTGTTCTTTGACACAGTCCTATGTTAGAGAATTATATATAACAGTATCAACACTTTCACAATTTAGTAATTACAGACTGGCCATGCAGTACCATAAGAGCTATGCCATTCCCCTTTGGTGCCTCATATACTCAGTTGTATCTTCCAAGGGCATACAAGTGGTCCTCACTTACTGACTGCTTGTTTAGTGAGTGTTCAAAGTTATGACCATGCTGAATTTTTTTTTTTGACAGGTCCTCAAACTTGTGGGTGTTGCAGTATCTCACAAGTCATGTGATTGCAATTCAGGCACTTGATAATCCACATGTATTTACAACAGTGACAGCATTCTGTGGTTTTGTGATCTCCCCAAGCCAGCTTCTGAAAAACAAAGTCAACGGGGAAGCTGGTAGGAAGTCACAAGTTGCAGACATGTGACATTGCTTCTAATAACCACAGGTGATTTGCTTCACAACTGCAGCCAGAAATGATTCCTAAGTCCAGAATAGTCATATGATGATTCACTTTATGACTGCATCAATTAATGACAGAGTTACTGGTCCCAATTGCAGTCAGTAAGAAAGCTATATTGTTGTATTGTTATAGCTGTATTGTTAATTGTGAAGTTATAAAGGCAAGAATATCCTCGTGCAGGAAATGAAATAGAGATCAGCCAAAGCAGGCCTAGCCACTGCTCACTATGATGAGTAAATCCCACTGAACAAGAAAGGCATCTCTATTAGAGATTCACTGATCTTCTCGATAGACTGATCATGATATAGACAATTACCTCCATCCAGCTATGGCCACTTACTGGTTTTGCTTATTCTATATCAAATCTTGGCTAATGTGAAGGCACAACTGGGTCTAGAATAGGATACAAGGGTCCTATTCTACATGATGTTCACATTACATAGAGATAGGCAGCCTTAAGAAACGTGCCTACTCAATGTGGCTTCTTCTCCAATGGAATGCTTTAAATATTTTGGAAATTTGTTTGATGGAAAAGAGGTTCTACATTATCCCCATCTCTTCCCTTCCTTTTGTGATTAAAGATGAAGAATAACGTAAATTGGATGTTCAAAAATACAGGTCTTTTGTGTGTTAAAAATACAAAAGTAATCTACATGGGTTATTTTGGTCTAATTTTAACTTTTAGCAGATTTGTAAAGGATTAATATTCATCTATTTCTTGGATGTAAAAACTATAATTCTTTGCTCGTTTGTCCCTTTGAACTTTAATGGACCTCTATTGAGAAGCTGTGTATTTCGAGACAAAGTGTAGAAATGGGAGGAAATCATATCTCAATCATTTCTGGTGCAGCTTTTCATTATAAAGAACAAAAGAATGCAGGCCCTGTGATGCTGTATGTAGAAGCCCTTTGTGCTGAGTTTGCAAAGAGTCAGAGCATTTTTTCTCGATTTGATAAAAAGAATCTTTTTCTTTCCCATTTTGCCTTTTCTGACATTTTATATTATTTTTTTAAAAATAAATGTATTTCTGCATTATGTAGTTGCATTCATTTTATCTGTATAATAGAATCTTCAATAAAATTATTGGGGGGAACGATCGGGCAAAAACAATCTTTCATTTAAATTTATTGTCTTTCTTCTTCACGCCAAAGACTAAGAATCTCACATTTCCACCTGTTAGGAAGTGTAGATATGCCCCAGATAACCATATTCTTCATGTTGATCATTGTTTTAATTAACCTTACTCAGTAGCACATGACATTCAATCACTTCAGGTTATTATTTTCTTCATGCAACGCATATTCTAATTTTATTCCTCCCATAGTGTACAGCTATTCTGCACTCGGTATACTATTTTATACAAGAAGAAGGGGGAAAGCAGGATTGCATAGCATACCAACACAATTAGGCACAACAAAATAGCCATGTCCATACATTTATGTTCTTTAGGTCAGTGGTGGGCCGTGAGAAAATTTTGGTGGGCCACAGAGAAATCTCACCCCCAGAGCACCCCCAACAACGCAATTAATCCAGGCTGCACAGAAACACAAGGCTGAGCCACCCACATGGCCTGTGGGAACCCTCCCCGCCCCCTCACTCTTTACCTGGTAAACTTGCCTGCTAAATTGCTATTTTTCCTTTTTCCAACCATCATTTGTTCTGGTGTGCAGGGAGATTTAGATTAGCTAAATTTAAAGTAGATTAGATCTACTAATTAGGAATTAGTAGATCTAATCTACTTTAAATCTACGAATTAGATTTCCAAGCAGGAAATGGTTGGATTTCTTGCTTTCTAGCAAGTCTTTAGATCTTTAGCTCAGCACAGCCGAACCTCCCTTAGGACTGAAGGTTTGCTTGCAAGCAAATTCAGTGCAGACTCATGGCAAGCAAATTTGAGAGACTGAGCTAGCTGATGGCAGATAGATAGATCACTGAATGATTCTGTGAGCAACTCAATCTGCCTGCTTTGCCTGATTTTGGATAAAAGTTGCTCTTTTTTAAAATAAAAAATTCAATATTTACATGCATGGTGTGTTGTAAGTTAATTTTGTGAGTTTGCTTGCAAGCAAATTTTATGTGACAGACTGAACTAGCCAATGGCAGATAGATAGATTTCTGAATGAATCTGTGATTCTGTGAGCAACTCAATCTGCCTGCCTGCTTTGCCTGATTTTGGGTAAAAGTTGCTCTTTTTTAATAAAAAATTCAATATTTATATAAATATTTATAATATAAGCCATGCCCAGGCAGTCACATGACCACCAAGCCAAACCCACAAATTTGGCCACAACCACAAAACCAGTTAGTGGTTCCTGAGATCTAAAATTATGAGTTTGGTGGTCCCTGAGGTCCAAAAGGTTGGCGACCCCTGCATTAGAGCAGGGGTGTCAAACTGTCGGCCAGCAGGCCATGCCCACTGTCGGTATATGCAGGCCATGCCCACCCCAGCTCCACAAATGGGAAAAACATTCTGAAACATCACGTGACAGCAACATGACACCATGAGTTTGACACCCATGCTCTAGAGTATGTTGTTTTTATTTGAAGATCATGCTCACACTATTCTATATACAAATATACAAAAAAGGCCTCCTTATAAGGAAAAAGAAGACAGAATAATAGAGTTCAAAATCTTCTAATCTAGCCCCCATGCTCAGACAGGACACCCTATTTCATTTGAGACAAATGGTTGTTCAATCTCTTCTTAAACCCCCCGCCCCCCATATTGGAATGTCTACAATGTCTGGATACAAGTCCTTCCACTGATTAATTGTTCTAAAATAAATTTCTTATGAGGCCTAGGTTGGTTCTCTCCTTGATTAGTTTCCATCCATTGCTTCTTATCCTGTCTTCACAATGCCTTTTTAAACAATAATGCTTTTTGAATGGAACCTGCCTACTCCTGCAACATACTTACATACAGGGGTGGGATTCTACCGGTTCTGTCCACCTCTGTAGAACTGGTAGTTCTGAAGAGCAGCAGACAGAGAGCATACATAGAACTGGTTCTATGTCTGCTGCTGTTTTGGCCCACCCGCCCGATCAGACTCTTACCTGACCTTTATTTCCTGCTTTTTCAACCTCAGCTGCTTTGCGCAACACAGCTGTGGTTGAAAAAGCAGGAAAAAGGGGCTTTTCCAACTGCTGCACACTTGCACGCAGCGCTGCTCAGCTGTCCAGGCAACTCAGCAGGTTGTAAATTGCACTCACGCGAGCAGAGCAACTGAAGCGGTAGTTATCCCGGTCGGATCCCATCCCTGCATACATACATACATACATACATACATACATACATATATACATACATACATATATACATATTTACTTTCTAACTTATTTACTTCCGATCTTTATTATTTTTATAAACAACTCATGGTGGCAAACATATTCAACACACTTTCCTCCTCCTAAAAGTTTAAGGAAAATTAAACAGAATTGTCATGCAAAATACTGAGTTCAACTGAAATATTTATAAAGAATAAGGTTACAAAAGACTACTTCCAAGTTCAGAAACCCCGGATCTTGTTTAGTTCCCAATGCTGGGAAGCAAAACTTCTTTCCTGATTGTGAGATTGTCAGATGTCTGGTTGCCCACTTGAAGGGAACAGGGTGAAAACCTGGTGAAAACCTGATCTGATCTATGAGAGTTCCTGATATGTTCTTATGATCTAGTGTTCTGTTTAACAGTTTTATATGAAGTAATTGTTTACATTGTTTTACTCATTATATGATCAGTTCTTCCTTTGAAAAAAGCAGGGCAGAGTAGAATTTTATAAGAAGCAATCAACAGATATAATATTTCATAGCCTGATGCGAAAGTTTTTAAAATCTAAAGAAAGACTTTAATTTATTCATCTAATGTAGATGCTTTTACTCTTCCCTGCACCAAATATATTCACTTACAAAACAAATTCTCCTTTGGAGACTTCACACCAAGATGGATAATATTCTCACAAGCTGATCAGGCAGTGTTAATAAGTCACTTTTGTGATGGAAGTGTTTCAGTTCAAAACCTAATGCTGCCTCAGATGCAAAGAATGGAATTGACAGTATGAAGTCATGAATACTTCTGTAGTATTTGCATAATGCCATGAATGTGCCCTTGGGGAATAATAAATATAGCATAAGAAAAAGAATATATCAGTTTGCCTCTTTTAAAGAGTATCCATAAATTTATTGCAAATGCAACTCACTGTTGTAATATGTTCATGGTTGGCAATATAGTTTTTGCTGACTAACTTGATTACAGCACAGTAATTCATGGAATACTGTGTCTAGCAGTAACTGTGAGAGGGATCTTGGAGTCTTAGTGGACAACCAATTAAATATGAGCCAGCAGTGTGCAGTGACAGCCAAAAAAGCCAATGCAATCCAAAGTTGCATTAACAGAGGGATATAATCAAGATCAAGTGAGGCACTAACACCACTCTATAAATTCTTAGTAAGATCACACCCAGAGTACCACATCCAGCTTTGTTCACCACACTATAAAAAAGATGTTGAGACTCTAGAAAGAGTGCAGAGAAGAGCAACCAAGATGATTAAGGGACTGGAGGCTAAAATATATGATGAACGGTTGCAGGAACTGGGCATTATTAGTCTAGCGAAGAGAAGGACCAGAGGAGACATGATTGCAGTCTTCCAATATTTAAGGGGCTGCCACAGAGAGGCCAGACAAGAAATAATGGATGGAAACTGAACAAGCAGAGATTCAACCTGAAAATAAGGAGAAGTTTTCTGACAGTGAGAACAATCAACCAATGAAACAGCTTGCCTTCAGAAGTTGTGAGAGCATCATAACTTAAGACTTTCAAGAAGAGACTGAACTCCCATTTGTCAAAAATGGTATAGGATCTGCTTGGGTGGGGAGTTCGACTAGATGACCTACAAGTTCCCTTCCAACTCTGTTAATCTGTATCTATCTTAGATCTTCTAGATCAGGGCTGTCAAACTTCTGGCCCATGGGCTGAATGCGTCACACACTGGCCACTTCCATGCCTGGTTTAGTGACTGACGCTGCTGTGACAACACCTTTGTTCTAGATAATTGGGGCTATAACTCACATAAACCTCAGACAGCATAGAATCAAATCTGAGAGCTGTAATCCAAGACAAATGAAAAGTTCTAGTTTGCCAGTCTTGGCAAAGCATGGAACCTGTATACCAGACCAATTTATGTTTTATTTTGTATCATATCATGGCCACCACGCAACATCTTCTCTCATGGTGTTTCAATAATACTTTATGAAAATTCACAAAATATGTTTCCAAAGGTCTCCTCAGTCTAAATTATTTTGGTTTACAAAGTGAGGCTGAAGCTTGAATAATTCTTTCCTGTTATATTTCAGATATCTGGGTTTAGTACAGAGCATTGTGCACACAAATTTTCCAGCAGTTTTTTTTTTCAGTATTGTTGGTAACAAATCAATATATTTGTAAACATAATTGTATCAAGGACATAAAAAAATATAAGTATTTGCAAGCAGTGAAAGAAATCACTGCCAAAAAGGCAAGTGAACAAATGGAGACAAACATGATCTACATTTAAACCTTAAGATGATACCTCTTGTTTGCATCAACTGCACACATTGGCATTAGCAATAGTAAAAAAAAAAGAGTGTTAAATCACTCACAGAACTGGATAATAGCTGTAAAACAAACAAAAGCCAGTATTGTGACTTGCACCCTCTCTACCTAGTTCCCAGACTATATTTCCATAAAAAATAATGTTTATATTTCCTAACAAAATACTACATAGAGAAAAAGAGTCACATGCAATGCAATGTAGAGAGGGCAAAGATCTCTGCCTTATTCTTGCATTGAACAGGTTCTAAGAGTTCTATAAGAAGTCACCCATAGACTGCCAGCAGGGTTGAGGAAAGCCGCATCTCTCCTCCTCAGCTGGCCATTACTTCCTTTCCCGAAGGCGGTTGTAGCAGTGGTCAGAAATGGCCACCTCAAAGAAGACCTTGACTGGAAAAGAATGTGCAGGAGGAAGATAAGAAGAGAAAGTTTTGGTTGACTGGGTTAAACTGCAAAAGCAACAGCGTAAGGTACCCTGGAATTTAAATTATTAAAAAAATAACATTGTTCCCAAAGAAGATTTTGAAGCAGCGAAGGAGAGACGGGGGAAAGGATTTTGGGTTTTTTTTTCTTCCCTTCCTTATACTGACAGCTAAGAGACTTGAGCAAGAAATTGAAAAAAAAATCCACTTTGACATCAATAGGCATTTAAGCTGAAAAGAAAATGTCAAAGGGATAATAAAGATTTCTGGATATTTAAAAGCTTTTAAAAGCAGGAAAGGAGAGAAAGAGAATAAAAGGGCAGAATCTGGAAAAATGGAGGAGACTGCCTGGAACTAAAGAAATTTACAGTGAAACCTCAGCAAGATTCCTAAAAGATACATTTTAACTGAAAGTTGGCAACAAAATAATAGAACCCCGGGAAGAGAAAGTGGAAAAAAGAAGCAAGAAGAAACAGCTTTGGATTATTTGGATTACTTGGTAATCTTTGGGTTTTTGGTTTTTGCATTTAAATAACTAAAATCAATCGGGTGGCTGTTTAAAAGTATTTAAAATGGAACCACTCTTAGAAGAACTGAAAATGGAACTTAAAAAGTACAAAGAAGATGCACAAGAAGGAAGAGGTTCTTTTGGCTTCGTATTTCAATTCTTAGAAATGGAGATCTGGAACTATGAGAAACAACAAGAAACTCTTACAGAACAAGAAGATTGTATAAAAGAAGAAGCCATCTTTTATGATCAAGTAATTTTATGTGGGGGAAAAAAAGGAAAGGGGGGAAAGAGAATGAAAAGTTTAAGATTTGAAAAAACAACAACAAAAAAAGAATAGTTTGAAAAATAAGTATGATATAAGAAAGCAACAGAAGAGGGGATTACAGAAGAGAGAATTAGAAGTAGAGAGACAAGAGAGTAAAAAGGGGAGGGAGAAGAAGAGGGGGAAGAAGGAAAAGAAAAGAAGTTATAAAGAACAGAAACAAGATATAGAGAAACAGGGAAAAGGTATAAGAATTGAAAGTATAAGCCTGTTTAGAGATAATGGCTGAAAACTTAATTGTAAAAGGGATTCTGCAAAGGTACATAAGATAGTATTGTTATATTACAAATAGAAATAATTTTAGAAAATATGATTAAAATGATGGATAAAATATTTATCGTAATCTAGTGGAATATTTGTTGATAAATAAAATAAAGTGAAAAAGAGAATTAAATTAGGAAAGGATGGGAACATTTTAATTATTATTAATGATTTATAAAATATAAGTGAAGAGAAATATGGGGGAAAAAAAGAATTAATTATGGAAAGTTTACAAGTGTTCCCAAGGAAATATGACATTTAACTGAAAAGAAATGTTAAAAGTGTTAAGATTTTAATGAATATTAATGATAGAATTGAATTGGAATGAGTACTTTGTTCACACACACACACACACACACACACACACATATATAGCATGAATAGAAGAGATGATTCCAGCAGACTGCCAATCATTTGGAAGCCTGCACTCTCAACTAGAAAGATCTTCACACCACAAAACAGACAAACACCTGAGCACAACAGACTCCCTCTGATGCCTCCAACTCAAACACCCCCCCATCAGGCACCCAGGTGAAACCTAGCTTCCTAATGGATAGCAGCCGTCCTTTCACACGAAGCCAAGCTGCACCGAAAGCCTCCAACACAGGAACAGAGTATTGCCAGCCAATCAAAGCCACAAAACAGACAGAAGAAACCAGAAACACCAATCAATCAAACTCCAAGTCCAGTGAACACAGACCTAGACTCTTAACCAATCATAATAGATCAGCCTCGAATTTGAAACCAGAAGCTGTGAGACCCACATCCACACAGAAGCCTGATGATGGCAGATGAGATTCTGCTGAAACATTGCTACAACTTTAACACTACAATGACGTGGGATAATACCCGAGGAAAGCTGAACAACACACACACACACACACATACACACACACACACACACATATATGTGTGGGTGTGTGTGTGTGCTGTTTAGCTTCCTTCGGGTATTATCCCACGTCATTGTAGTTCTGTTAAAGTTGTAGCAACGTTTCAGCAGAATCTCATCTGCCATCCTCAGGCTTCTGTACAGAGTTAGTTCCTGATTTCAAATTTGAGGCTGGTCCATTCTGATTGGCTGGGAGCCTGGATCTGTGTTCATTGGACTTGGAGTTTGATTGATTGGTGTTTCTGGTTTCTTCTGTCTGTTTTGTGGCTTTGATTGGCTGGCAACACTCTGTTCTTGTGTTGGAGGCTTTCAGTGCAGTTTGGCTCCGTGCCATTGAAGTTGATGTTGTGACCTGAGGAACCCCAAAGACAAAATTGACCTGGAAAACCAAGGCATATACGAAATTCCCTGTACATCATGCCCGGCCACATACATTGGACAGACCAATAGAAGAATAAGTGCCCGCCTAGATGAACACAAAAATGCAGTAAAAAAGCTGGAACACACCTCCTCACTAGTCCAACACATGAAAACCACAGGTCACAACATCAACTTCAATGGCACTAAAACCCTAGCCACTATAGAAAACCCCAACCACAGAATCATCAGAGAAGCCATAGAGATTGAAAAAAGACCTGACAGCATGAATAGAAGAGATGATTCCACCAGACTGTCAATCATTTGGAAGCCTGCACTCTCAAATAGAAAGATCTCCATGCCACAAGCCAGGCAAACACCTGGGCAAAAACAGACTCCCTCTGATAGCTCCAACCCAAACACCCCCCCACCAGGCACCCAGGTGAAACCCAGCTTGCTAATGAATAGCAGCTTGCTAATGAAGAGCAGCCGTCCCTTCACACGGAGCCAAGCTGCACTGAAAGCCTCCAACACAAGAACAGAGTGTTGCCAGCCAATCAAAGCCACAAAACAGACAGAAGAAACCAGAAACACCAATCAATCAAACTCCAAATCCAATGAACACAGATCCAGGCTCCCAGCCAATCAGAATGGACCAGCCTCAAATTTAAAACCAGGAGCTGTAAGACCCATATCCATACAGAAGCCTGAGGATGGCAGATGAGATTCTGCTGAAACGTTGCTACAACTTTAACAGAACTACAATGACGTGGGATAATACCCGAAGGAAGCTAAACAGCACACATGTAAGTACCCGCGAAAGCCTAAGAAAACAAATATATATATATATATATATATATATATATATATATATATATATATATATGTC
>BLBF01000018.1:15686832-15718168 GCA_015471245.1 Laticauda colubrina
AAGAATATAGTGTGTATATTAAGAATGTACCAACCAGAATTTGATTGGAAGTTATGTGTTATATTGAATGTTGTAATCTTAAAGGTATACATTGAAGGTTAAATAAGAGTTGAATGGATAAAATTAAAAGATATAAAGGTGTCATACTCCAATTAGTAACTACAACGGAAAATTTGTTCAATGAGGAAAGATAATATGAAATTGAAACAGGACAGACAAAAGTATAATTATAATGATTTGAATTGAGATGAGATAATCAAAATAAAGTTGAGAAAATTAAAAGAGGGGAAAAACTATGTAGAAAATGTAAAACAGTAATAAGATATGGAATAGAACACAAAAATGAGCATGAAATTGAGTTTGTGTCTGTATTAAGAAGTGATAACCCGGGACCATGCTATTTTCAAACAAAAAAGGTGTTTTATTTGTATTATGTTTTTTTGTGTATGAAAACCCCAAAAAAAATTCAAAAAAAAAAAAAGAAGTCACCCATTTTCAGAAATACAGATGATAGAATAGAATTCTTTATTGGCCAAGTGGACACACAAGGAATTTGTCTTGGTGCAAGTGCTCTCAGTGTACATATAAGAAAAGATACATTCAACAAGAGTCAAGAATCATAAGGTACAATACTTAATAATAGTAATAGGATACAATAAGCAATCAAATGATACTAGGAAACAGTCAATATAAATCGTAAGGATACAAGTGACAAAGTTACAGTCATACAGTCACAAGTGGGAGGGGATGGGTGATAAGGAGTGATGAGAAGATTAATAGTAATAGTAGTGCAGACTTTGTAAATAGCAGGACGGTGTTGAGGGAATTATTTGTTTAGCAGAATGATGGCGTTTTGGAAAAAACTGTCCTTGTGTCCAGTTGTTCTGGTGATCCTCCATAAGCTGGCAGAGAAGTGTGTAAGAATGATCTTTGTTAAGTATGTCCCTACAGATTTCAAAATAGCTAATTAGTGGGCTGCCAGGAACATGGAGCAGGGCATCATGGCTTGAGGATTGAGGCAACTGGAGGGGAAGAAGAGATGCTTCTGGAAGACTAGACTATAACCTGCCAAGAATCAATTATTTCAATTGCCCGTCCCTGTCCTCATTTTTGAAGAATTCATGTAGTTATACATGAATTAATAGGAAATAGAAAAAGCCACATCAGAACACCATCGAAGCTTATGGATATTCCTTCTTTCCAGCAAACATCAATAATGATATGTGCTAAGAAGTCTGACATATCTCTCTATTTCTTTCCTCAGCATATATGCAGATTACCTTCTATTCTTAGTCAAATATTGATTTACTTCCATTCTTAATGGCTTAAAGGCATTAAAGAAAACTGTCAATATTAGTAGTGTTAATATTTCCTGAGACTGTACATTTCTGTGGTAGGACTAACATGTACTCCTTTTGCTGAATATATGGGCAAAGATGTGATAAGGTTAGCCATTTCTAATTGTCTAATGTTTCTTTGGGCTGAGAAGAAAGTAAATAGATCTCAAATAAAGAAAACAATAGGTGTATGAATCTTGAAAGAATCAGATCTGGTAGCATCTTACAGATATTATCTGAGTTATTATTGAACAATTCAGTGGTGTATCATTCAGTCATTCCCCTGCATGAAAAAATTCATTTCATTCACAAGAGGTTATACAATGAAGATATTAGGCAATGTAGGAGACCATTTTTCCTTCCCCTGCTGCTTCCTAAATATTTCCCATTCGATTCTGAAGAATCCCTGTTATCCTCCAGAATAGCTTTTAGAAAGCACAAAAAGAAGACGAAATCAAGAGCAGAATTCTACTGAAAAACAAAATGGACCCAAACCATATTGCCTTTTCATAATACAAATGCCATGGCACAAACTTGGGGCATCTCTGTAGGAGAGGTGGTCCCATGTTAAGTGCACAAAAGTTATGCACCCCATGATGAATGCAAACATCAAGAATATACTGATTTCATTATACAGTAATGCCTCAATTTCATTGACCCCCACTTACTGGAGTTCAGGCGCAATAGAGGAAATGTGTATCGATGATGACTGTCATTATGTAGTAGATGCATTCTATTACCCATGAAAAATAACCTGCCCTCCATGGAAGCCTCCTCTGATTAAAGAGGCTTTCATAATGAAATTTTACTTTTGGATACAATCACATTATGTCTTTATTATAAATCCTATTCATGCTCAGAAAAAAAGATATGATTTTTTAAGAAGAACAAGAATTGACAAAAAATTGAAATCACACACACAAAAAGTTTTAAATGTCCAGAAATAGATTATCAAAGCACAATACAAAGAAGAAATCAGACATTAATATTCATTAGTGATGTTTCAGGTTTTTTTCCCCCTTTCTTTATAGTCTTACAGAACAAAGAGTGGAGATTTTATTACTTAGCTCAGAGATTAAAATTCTTACCAGGCTGTGAAAATACTTTAATGTACTTTGATGTGATTTAATATTTTACAGTTTATTTCTAAATATATATATATGTATATATACATATACATACACATACACACACATATATACATACACATATAGCAAGCAAAATGAAAAAAAGGGGAAACACACACTTTCCCCATTTTTTCATTTTGCTTACTTGATCAGCTGTTTTTCAAAGATAAATAATTTTTAGAAGACATTTATGGCTTAAAGCCTGAGCATTATATTGTTATTACAGTTGCTTTACTTTTGTCTTGTAATGTGTAAATAGTAACCATACAGTTAACCTGTATGTTCAGAGTGATTTATTCATTCAGTGGTCATTCAAACTTATGTCAGAGCTAAATGAAGGAACTCATAATTTGTGACCAAAGTTACAGCTGTTGCAGTGCCCCTGTTATCTGATGATTGTGACTTGGGTACTTGGCAACTCATCCACATTTATGACCCACTGCCAAGTATCCTACAAACATGTGATTACCATTTGCATTTTCTCCTTCTGGCTTCCCCAGGAAGTCAATGGGGAAGCTGCAGGGAAGGTTGTCTCCTTCTGGTCTCTGGGGACTGACTGAAAAGAGTTTGTGCTGAAATACAAGCAGGAGTGTGACAGTTTTTATATTTACTGAAGAGTAACTGGAGCCTGTCATTTAGGACAATTTTATCCATAATATGTCATGTATTTTGCATGCATGTGCAACACAGCATAGCCAAACATACAAAATAATTAATTTAAAAAACTGAATACAAAATCAAATTGCTAAAACCAAGGGCATAAACCTGAGTTCTGACAACTAGAAGATTACTCATTTATCAGAAAAAAGAATCATTATAAAGTAATCAAAATGCAGTCACTCAACCAACCTATAGTACAATCTTTTTTTAAGTAGAAATCTATTAGTGTTTTTAACAGAAATAAATCCCTATGAAATTAGTTAGCACTCACCATTCAGCAACTTATTTCAGTAACTAAGCTGTGGTGGTGCTGTGGTTAGAATGTAGTACTACAGGCTACTTCTGCTGACTGCCGGTTGCCTGCAATTTGGCAGTTTGAGTCTCACCAGCTCAAAGTTGACTCAGCCTTGCATCCTTCTGAGGTTGGTAAAATGAGGGCCCAGATTGTTGGGGGCAATATGCTGACTCTGTAAATCGCTTAGAGAGGGCTGTAACATACTATGAAGCAATATATAAGTCTGTGCTATATTGCTATGGTATTAAGATCTAGTTCTCAAACTAGACAAGCTGCACTATGACCCAGTATATTTATGCAACTCTCAAATAAGTTATTTAAGAATTCTGCCCCAACTACAAACACCTGGAGAGAATAAGATAACCTTCATTGTTTCTTTTTGATATTTCCTTCATATGTGGTGAGTAGTAGTTTGAAATACTGAGTCACCTCTACTCATGCATGTCCCATAGAAATCTGATGGTGCCAATTGTAAGAGAAATACTATTTTCATTGTTATGCCATAGGCATACACATAGAAAGAGCTAATCGCACTAGAAGATTTAATGAGAAATTATTTAGGGTTGCATCTTCTGGAATGCAAGTAAAGCAGAGGTTAAAAGACACCATTTTTCTCTGGCAATGGAATGGCTGTCCAGCAGGAAAAAGGCTAGAGTTTGTGCAATGATGATTTTTGAAGGGTCATTATAATTTAAGACTTTCCAGAGAGCATTCAAGTCATCAGTAACTACTATGCCATCTTTTAGTTTTCTATTTGTACGGTTACAGTAAATATATTGCTAATATATTTGTATTCTCCCTTTATGTTGATTATGTGCCATCCAGGTGATGTCAACTCTGATGACAATGAATTATTTTCTTTGTCACAATGTTTATGTTGCTCACAATTTAATTTTATTGTGGATGGTTTATTATTTTTCTTTTTTTCCATGTTTTTATTTATTTATTCAATTTGTACAGCTGCCCATGTCTACAAATGACTCTTGTAGTATATTTCTAAGAATCAAAGATATAAATTCAATTTGCAAATCAAATTCCGATGGCCAGGTGAATTAAACATTTTGGGGAAGCCAAGTTGTTTAAAACATTTGTGAGAGTTCCTATGATGAAGGAAGAACTGCAATGTGTGGGGTTTTTGGCATACAAAATATTTCAGATCTGAACTTTGCTCCCTAGCAAATGTAGGAAGCATCATGAACAACATGGAGGTTGATAAACAAGGAATTGATATAAGGCTGTTTCTTATAATTCTGGCATTGGACATGAGACCCTTCTCTTGAAAAACCTTATGAAATTGTTAGAATTATAGAAATGGTGAAAAATAATAAAATAGTTCAAACAAAATTAAAATGGACGGTATGCTGTAGCAATGACAGGTGTATATATACACACACACATACTATAGACACAAATTACATGGTATTTTTTAGTTTTATATCCCAATCTCTGAGAAAATTTTCTAAACGCCATGACTCACCAGGTTTGAACAGTTCAATAGATTGGAGAATTATCTCCCATTAATTAAATTCTAGATCTGAATTTTGCTCAACATGGTTGCACACTTTCTTTCTCTTTCTAGGGTTGGTGTGTGCGCTTTTTTAACAGTGAGCATGGACACTTGGTGCTAATTTACAGACTTGTTTTTATAACATTTTATCCCTGTAGGTGCTATGTAAAACTGCCAAATCAGCAGCAATGTCTTGTTAACACTGGCATTTGTTTAATCTTCAGAAGCTGATGAGCAGACAATATATTACTTCCAAAATGGTAACATAGTTTTTTCTTGCTTATTGTTCCTCTAAAAATGTGCCACTATATACTGCCATGATTGTTTAACTCAATCAGATAAGGGTGCCTTTAAGAAAAAATAAAAAAGAATTGGAACAAATTTTCAGTTTGCTGGATTATAAGTGTAACTAAATACTCTGGGCAAGACAAAAATTGTCTGGTGGGCAGGTTGGCAGGCATTGTGGGTGGGGCACAATGGGATCTGGTACACCACAGCAAAGTTCTTCGAGGGAAAAAGTGACAGAAACTACTTATGGAAGTGACTTGCAGCATATCCTGCTGGCTTCCCTATTGATTCGGCTTGTACAACACTGGCAAGAAGGTGGCAAACGGTGATCTTATGACTCTGGCTTATTGTCAATGTTTTAGTAATCATAATTTGAGCACCTAGCTCATGATTACTTGGATCATGGGGAAACTGTGATGGTTACAATTCACTGCATTTTGACACAAAATCCACAATAAAGTTACACTGGGATTAGATATGAATAAATCGAGTGAAAATTTCTATAGTTCCTCATTCCTCTTAACAGACGATAACAGATAATCAGAATTAGAAGGGAATTGATAGGTCAACTAGTCCAACCCCCCGCCCAAGCGGGAGAACCTACACCATTTGACAAATATCCGTCCAATCTCTTCTTGAAAGTATCAAGTGATGGCTCTCCCACAACTTCCAAGGGCAAGCTGTTCCATTGGTTGATTGTTCTCACTGTCAGAAAGTTTCTCCTTATTTCCAGGGTAAATCTCTCCTTGTTCAGTCTCCATCAATTATTCCTTGTCTGGCTTTTGGGTGCTTTAGAAAATAGCTTGACTCTTTCCTCTCTGTGGCTGCCCCTCAAATATTGGAAGACTGCTATCATGTCTCCCCTGGTCCTTCTCTTCACTAGACTAGCCATGCCCAGTTCCTGTAACCATTCCTCATGTTTTAGTCATCAGTCCCCTAATCATTTTGGTTGCTCTTCTCTGTACTTTTTCGAGAGTCTCAACTTTTTTATAATATGGTGACCAAAACTGGATGCAATACTCTAGGTGTGGTCTTACAAGGACTTTATAGAGTGGCATTAGTACCTCACTTGAACTCGATTTATCCCTCTGTTAATGCAACTTAGGATGGCATTAGCTTTTTTAATGGCAGCTGCATACTGCTGGCTCATATTTACCTGGTTGTCCACTAAAGCCCCTGTCACACTGCACCAACGGATGCAAAGAGGATGTAAAATGGACAAAAAAGCTTGCCATCCATTGGCTAACGCGATGTATCCGTTCTGTACTCACTGCCTCCGTTTTGCTTCCTCTCTATCCGTCCAGCATCCATTTATGGACGTTTCATCCGCTCAGAAAGTTTTGAGCTGCTCAAAACTTTTGCGCGGAAAATGTATCCAATTCGTCTGTTCTGCATCCGCTAGGCATCCGCTAGGCATCCGTTATGCATCCGCTATATCCGCTAGGCATCCATTCCGCATCCGCGCAACTCGCATCCGCTCGGACGCAGGGAGGAAGCTGAACGGACACGGAACGGTTGCAGAACGGATGCCTAGCGGATGCCGCACGGAAACAAAGCATTTAAAACAGAAAAAACCTTCGCAGAGGGGACCTATCTAGGATATTAAGGATGTCTAGAGGATGCGTAGAGGATGCAAAGGGACACATATACTGCCTATAAAAAGGGGGAGCAACTCATCTGCAGCCTTCATCTGACTCTTCCTCTTCCACAGCATCCAGTCATGTCCACCGTGGATCGTAACAAAGTCCTTTTGGCAGCCACCGTCCTTCTGCAAGTGTGAAGCCATCTACAGACTCTATGAACTCTACTAGGGGAAGAAAAAGAGGCAGCCAAGAAGCGTCTGGGTCCGAAGATGGTTCGCCAGAAGAGCAGAGGATGGACTGTACAACAAGCTGATGGTGGAGCTCAGGAACGAAGACACTCGGGCATTCCAGAACTTCATGAGGATGACTACAGCCATGTTTGACGAAGTTGTGCAGCGGCTGACACCCAGGTTGACCAAGGCAAACACCAACTTCCGGCCCAGCCTGGAACCTGGGCTGAAGGTGGCACTCACTCTGCGCCACCTGGCCTCAGGGACCACCTACAGGAGCATGCAGTACGGCTGGAGGGTGCCACACAACACCATCAGCATTGTGGTCAGAGAAGTGGTGCAGGCCATCATCGAAGAATACAAGGAGGAGCTCCTCCAGTGCCCCTCCACTGAAGAAGACTGGAAGAAAGTTGCAGAGCAGTGGTATCAGAGATGGAACTTCCCCCACACCGTTGGAGCCATTGATGGCAAGCATGTGGCCTGCAAAGCGCCAGCCAACTCAGGGTCCACTTATCACAACTACAAGGGCTTCTTCAGCATCATCCTCTTCGCCATGGTCGATGATGCTGACTACAAGTTCATGTACATCGATGCTTCAGGAAACGGCTCATCTTCAGATGCCCAGGTATACAACGCAAGTGACCTCAAGGGTGGGCTGGAACGCAACCTCATTGTGGGCTTCCCAGATCCAGAACCCCTGCCCAACGACACGCAAGATGTGCCCTACTTCATCATGGGGGATGACGCCTTCTCCCTCACAACCTACCTCATGAAGCACTACACCTCCAAATACCTCACCCGTGAAGAGTGGATCTTCGACTACAGGCTGTCCAGGGCAAGGCGGGTGGTGGAGAACGCCTTTGCCATCCTGGCCAACAGGTTCCAGGTACTTCTCACCACCATGCAGCATCGCCCAGAGACCGTGAGGAGGATCATGGAAGCTTGCTGCATCCTGCACAATCTCATGCGCACCTGCTACCCAGTATTGCAGAACAGGCTCGTGGACCTCCAACAAGGCAATGGGGACATGAAGCCTGGGGAATGGAGGCAAGGGCGAAACCTGATAGACACTGAGGATGTGCAAGGCCCCAACAGAGCTTCACGTGAAGGGAAGAAGCAGCGCAACCTCCTGAAACACTGGTGCAACTCCCCAGCTGGAGCAGTGGAGTGGCAAGACAGGATGATAGATGATTAATGGATGCTTCCTTCAGCCTGTCTCATCACACGGATGAGATTGGGCCATGTATGTTGAGTGGCCTTACAATGAACAGGGCATTTAATAAAGAGTTGTGTTTATGTTGACATGTGTGGATGATTGATTACATTGTTATTGATAATAAAGGGCCATAGGTGTGGCACCTGGGAGAGTGGACCATACAGTCCCACTATGCTTGCACTTGAGGTTTATCTATCCCATAGCTATTACCCATCCCAAAGGTATCCCTGCCCATCCCACTGCTATCTCAACCCATCCCAAAGCTATCTTAACCCATCCCACAAGCATGCAAAGGCTTAAACCATTTCTAAAAGTTTCCACCAAGACTTTATTAAAAAAAAGCAATGAAGCAAGTGTGTGAATCAAAAATAGACTTAATTAACAACAAGCTATAAAACAAAAATGAGTCTCTGGCACTCCTCTTGGTCGCTCAGTCTCAGGGGTGAAGGGTCCAGGTGCTGTGGAGGTGGCTGGTGCTGGAGTGCTTGTCATCAGCTCCTTCAGAAGCAGAAGCAGCAGAAGCCCCAGCCCCAGAAGAGCGAGCCCGTGCTGCAGAAGCCCCAGCAGAACCAGAGTGAGGGCCAGGGGGCGGGATGGTAGCCCTGTCCCTCTTGCCAGGGCTGGCAGCAGATGGCTGAGGCTTGCTGTGCTTCCGCATGGTTGTGGGGTTGCTGGCTGGCAGGGAGGCTGGCAGGAACCAAGGCTGGCAGGGAGGCTGGCAGGGAGGCAGGCACTAAGGCTGGCAGGAAGCCTGGCAGGGAGGCAGGCACCAAGGCTGGCAGGCAGGCTGGCAGGCATGCACCAAGGCTGGCAGGCAGGCTGGCAGGCAGGCAGGCACCAAGGCTGGCAGGAAGGCTGGCACTAAGCCTGGCAGGAAGCCTGGCAGGAAGCCTGGCAGGGAGGCAAGCACCAAGGCTGGCAGGAAGGCTGGCAGGCAGGCAGGCACCAAGGCTGACAGACAGACATGAACCAAGGCTGGCAGGAAGGCAGGCAGCAAGGCTGGCAGGCAGACTGGCTGGCAGCAAGGCTGGCAGGCAGGCAGCCAGCAAGGCTGGCAGGGAGGCTGGCAGCAAGGCTTGCAGCAAGGCTGGCAGCAAGGCAAGGATGTCAATCCGTCCGGCAGCAGGTCTTTCCTCTGAATGGTGACCTGCTTCCGAGCTGCTTCCCTTATATCCGCGGGGCTTATGCAATGCATCCTCCCCGCATGCGCAATTAATGCTAGGCATCCGTTAGGCTTCTGCTGTGCATCTGCTAGGCTTCCGCTGTGCATCCGCTTCATCCGCTCGGCGTCCATTCTGCATCCGCTGTATCCGTTCCGCGTCCGCTTTGCTGAGGTCCCCCGGAAGCCTAGCGGATGTGCCATCCACTCCCATCTGCTTGGCTTCCGTTCTGCATCTGCTTTCCATCCGCTCTGCGTCCTCCCCGCGTCCGTTCCTTTCCGTGTTATCCGCTCCGGCTATGCAAATTTTCGCCCCTTCTGAGAGCAGATAACAATGGATGGAACATTTTTCTCGTCCGTTGTGTCCTTTTTACTAACGTTTTCCATCCATTTGGCAGTGTGACAGGGCCTTAAGATTCCAAGATCCCTCTCACAGTTACTGCTATTGAGCCTGGTTTCACCCAGTCTATATGTGTGTTCACCCAGTGTTTTAGTCTGTCAAGATCCATCTGGATCTTGAGCCTATCTTCTTGGATGTTAGCTATTCCTGCCACCTTAGTATCATCTGCAAATTTGATAAGTTCCTCTTCTATTCCCTCATGTAAGTCATTAATGAAGATATTGAAGAGTACCGGGCCTAAGACAGAACCTTATGGCACCCCACTGCTTACTTCCCTCCATCTAGACATAGACCATTAAGTTGAGTACACTTTGTCAGTCAGTTCTGAGTCCATCTAGTGATGGTGCAATCTATTCCACCTTTTTCTAGCTAACTAAGAAGTAGGTCGTGGTCTACTTTGTCAAATGCCTTGCTGAAAACCAAATATGTCAAGCCCCTGTCACACAGCACCAACGGATGGAAAGAGGATGTAAAATGGAGAGAAACACTTGCCATCCGTTGGTTAACGCGATGCTTCCGTTCTGTACTCACTGCATCTGTTTTTCATCCTCTCTATCCGCCCAGCATCCCTCTACTGCACACAACTTTTTGAGCGGAAAATGTATCCAACGCATCCGTTCTGCATCCGCAACACATACGGGGAACATCCGTTCTACATCCGTCATCATCCGTTACGCGTCCGCTATATTCACTAGGCATCTGCTGCACATCGCGCAACTCGGATCCGCTCCAGCGGAAAACGGACACAGGGAGGAAGTGAAACGGATGCAGAACGGACACACAGCGTTAGTAGCACGGACGGAGAAAGGATGAAAGCAGATGCAGCTCGCATACAAAGCATTAAAACGGAAAAAACGTTCAAAGAGGGGACATATCTCAGATATTTAGGATGTCTGCAGGATGCCTAGAGGATGCAAAAGGACACCGAGCGGAAAACCTATATTTCCTATAAAAAGGGGGAGGAACTCACCTGGATCTCACTTTCAGTCCAGCAGCCCTGCTGTGCAGATCTCTTCAGCCTTCATCTTGCTCTTCCTTTTCCACAGCATCCAGTCATCTCCACCATGGATCGTCACACACTCCTTTTGGTAGCCACCATCGTTCTACAACAGTGCGAAGCCATCTATAGGCTCTTTCACCTGTTCTACATGAAGAAAAGGAGGCGTCCAAGAAGTGTCTGGGTCCGAAGATGGATCACCAGAAGAGCAGAGTACGGACTGTATAACAAGCTGATGGTGGAGCTGAGGAACGAAGACCCTCATGCATTCCAGAACATCATGAGGATGCCGCCAGCCATATTTGATGAAGTTGTGGAGTGGCTGAGACCCAGATTGACCAAGCAGAGCACCAACTTCTGGCCCAGCCTGGATCCTGAGCTCAAAATGGCACTGACTCTGCGCCACCTGGCCTCAAGGACCATGTACAGGAGCATGCAGTACGGCTGGAGGGTGCCACACAACACCATCAGCATTGTGGTCAGAGAAGTGGTGCAGGCCATCATCGAAGAATACCTGGAGGAGCTCCTCCAGTGCCCCTCCACTGAAGAAGGCTGGAAGAAAGTTGCAGAGCAGTGGTATCAGAAGTGGAACTTCCCCCACACCGTTGAAGCCATAGATGGGAAGCACGTGGCCTGCAAAGCTCCAGCCAAGTCAGGGTCCACTTATCACAACTATAAGGGCTTCTTCAGCATCATCCTCTTCGCCATGGTCGATGCTGACTACAAGTTCATGTACATCAATGCTTCAGGCAACGTCTCATCTTCAGATGCCCAGGTATACAATGCCAGTCATCTCAAGGAGGGGCTGGAACGTAACCTCATCATGGGCTTCCCAGATCCAGACCCCCTGCCCAACAACACACAAGATGTGCCCTACTTCATCGTAGGGGATGAAGTCTTCTCCCTCAGAACCTACCTCATGAAGCCCCACACTTCCAGATGAAGTCAACACCCAGTTTCTGGCACTCTTCTCAGTCACTCTGAGGCGTACCCATAGTCTCAGGGGTGAAGGGTCCAGGTGCTGTGGAAGTGGCTGCTGCTGGAGTGCTGGTCTGAGGCGCCATTGGGGTGCCTCGCCCCGAGAGGACAACAGGGGATGGTGTGTGGAGGAGGCTCTCAGACAGCTGGCTCATTTCTGTGATGTTGAGAGCCCCTTCCTCCAGGACATGGGGTGTCAGCTCCAATCCCGATGACAGATGTTCTGAGGTCAGGCTTGGCTGTGGGGCAGAGGAAGGAGGAGTGTAGTGAGGTTGTCTGGTCTGCAAGTGAGCGAGGTGAGGCGTGGGTCGCATCTGTGGCATGGGTGGAATCTGTGGCGTCGGTGGCATCTGTGGCGTGGGTGGAATCTGTGGCGCCGGTGGCATCAGTGGCATCTGTGGCACTGGTGGCATACGATGTACCTGTGCCTGGACTAGGAAGGGCTGCCTGTGCTGCTGGAGCTCCTGGTAGCCGTAGCCTTGGTAGGTGAGGGCCTGTGGAAAGCCTTGGAAGGGCAGTGACATCACCTGGGGTGGAGGAGCAGACCTGGACTGGGTGGGAGCAGGTTCATCTGGGTCTGGAGGGTTGTGAAGAAGACCGGTGATCCTGTCCTTTATCACCTGGTACTGTGATTTGGACATGTCCAGGAGGGTCGGGTTGACGTAGGTGAGGAAGGGCTTGCGGTTAGAGGATGGGATGTCGGTGTGTACCAGCTGAGAGAGGAGATCTATGCTGCTCCTGATGGTGTCCCTGATCTCCAGCAGGACAGTGTGGCTCTGCCCCTCTGGTCTGCCTCTCTGCCTGCTTTCTGTGGAGGTGGAGCTGGGGGTGGATGTGGGTTGGTCTCTGGTGGAAGTGCCCTCTCCTTGCTCCCACTGCATCAGGGGGTCTTCCACGTGCTCTGCCATGGGCAGTGCAGCTGTCGGGGGGGTCTCCGTCGTGGCATGCTCCACAGATACCTGCCTGGACACAGGAGCTGACTCTTGGCCAGAAGAGGACTGGCTCTCTGCAGGCTGCCTGAGAGAGAGGGTTGTCAGAGGGGCTGCTCCTCGGTGGTGGATCTCACCCTCCAAGAAGCTGCACTTGGCCATCACGTAGGTCTCTCGGTCCATCAGCTTGACCGTGGCCTGGCCAGATTTCTTGAGGTGCAGCTTCCCGTACCAGATATGCATGTGCTTCCACCAGCCAAGGAGGACCTATGAAGTGTAGCCCAGGCTCTCCGCCTTCTCTCTCCAAGCAGCCTGCTTCCTTTTGGTGTCTTGATAGAGCCTGTGTCCCTTCCGCCAAAGATACTCGTTCTCCCTCAGCCATTCCAGCACCTCATCCTCATGTTCCTCTTCGATGGAGTCTTGCCTCCTCTCCCGTTCACGCGTATGTCTCTTCTTCCCTCTGGCAGGGCCATCTGGGCCCTCATCAGAGGGGCTTTGAGGTTCCAGGGGCTGCTCCACCACACCAGCAGCAGCAGCAGCAGCAACAGCAACAGCAGGACCAGGAGCACCAGGAGCACCAGCAGGACCAGGAGGACCAGCAGGACCAGGAGCAGTGCCAGCAGAGTCAGCACCAGCAGAAGCACCAGCACCAGGAGCAGCACCAGCAGAGTCAGCACCAGAAGAAGCACCAGCACCAGGAGCAGTACCAGCAGAGTTTGCACCAGCAGAAGCCCCAGCACCAGGAGCAGTGCCAGTAGAAGCTCCAGCACCAGAAGACTCAGCCCCAGCAGCAGAAGCCCCAGCAGAAGCAGAGTCAGGGCCAGGGGGTGGGATGGTGGCCCTGTCCCTCTTGCCAGGGCTGGCAGCAGATGGCAGAGGCTTTCTCTTCTTCCCCATGGTTGTTGGCTGGCTGACTGGCTGGCTGGTTGGCTGGCTGGAGCTGTGTATGGCAGCAGGTCTTTCCTCTGAATGGTGACCTGCTTGCCAGCTGCTTCCCTTTATATCCATGGGGCTTACGCAATGCATCCTCCCCGCATGCGCAGTGAACGTTCTGCATCCACTAGGCATCCGCTAGGCATCCACTAGGCTTCCGCTCTGCATCCGCTTCATCTGCTCGGCATCCGCTGTGCATCCATTCCTTCCGTTGCGCGTCCGCTTCGCTGTGCTCCCCCGGAAGCCCTGCGGATGTGCCATCTGCTTCCATCCCCTAGGCTTTCGTGGAGCATCCGCTTAACATCCTGGCTACGTCTTCCCCCCGTCCGTTCCTTTCCGTTGTTGTCCGCTCTGCTTATGCAAATTCGGGGCACTTTTGAGAGCGGATAACAACGGATGGAACATTTTCTCGTCCGCTGTGTCCTTTTTACATTCGTTTTGCATCCGTTGGCCTATGTGACAGGCCCTTTATGTCCACAGTATTCTGCTGGTCACTATGTTGAAGAATGAAATAAGATTGGTTTGGCATGATCTATTTTCAACAAACCTGTGCTGACTACTAGTTATTACTTTACTTGTTTCTATATGTTGGCAGATCTGGTTTTTTATTATCTTTTCCAGTATCTTCCCAGGTATTGATGTTAGGCTGATTGGTCTATAGTTTTCTGGGTATCTTTTTTTTTTCCCTTTTTTTAAGACAGGAACCACATCAGCTCTTTTCCAGTCCTCTTGAGAGCACAGGCAAAGAAGCAAAGACCTAGCATTCCACTGCTGATTTGCAACTTACTGACAACAAAGATGTTAATTTGTTCTATGTCCATTGTAGGTAGAGTGCCTGACAGCACTTTGGTGATGATGATAACATGGCATCAAGGTGTGGACTTTTAGTGGCAATATTAAAATAATAAAATAAGAAAGATTAATGTGCTGCTGAAACATGAGAAGAATATTTAAATAATAAATGAACTCTACTGATTTGGCCTAAGATTTGAGTCTTTTAAAATAGCATACCAAATCATGGTCAAGCAAAAGATGAGATAAGGAAGGGTCCAGAGGTAAGATGAGATGCACTGGAATACAAACAATGAAAAGATAGAAGTTCTATACAGTAGAAGCATGGGTTACAATAACTTGGGGAGAATTCATTTCCTCTGAGAAATAACCAGATGTTCTAAGATTCAGCATATCCTGAAACAGACAATCCTTGATAAGCCAAGTTATATCCCACAAGATAAACTTCACTTGATTTTGAAAAGAAAGGTAAAATAATATATGATGTATAGAATTTAAAATAATCATACATCTATATGAATATAATGGTTGAATGAGTCTTGATCATACAGACAGAAATTTAAACTTCCTTGCCTTAACCTTGGTATGAATGGGTAATGCTTCCCAGAGTATTGGGAAATAAGAAATGTATATATGCTATCCAATGCAAAACATTTCTTGCTTTGTGTTGAGATAATGTTCTGAAGAATTAGCATACATAGCTAAATATTTTTACCCAACAATAATCTCCATTATAATCACAACTGAGTTGAAGAACTCCAGACAACCACTAGAGAGCAGCAGGGAGACCCAGAAAAGGCTGCTGCCATGAAGGATTTGCTTGGATATTTGCAGTTCAGATCTGTAGTCTGCTCCACTGAAGACTTTGCTTTTACTTCTTAGGAAAGTCCCCTTTTATCAGAATGGTACAGGAGAATGAAAACCTGCAGTCAATCATGGTATGGGCCTCATAAATTATAACTGAGAACAAAACTTAAGGGCTTGTGAAATAAAACATTCTACAGATGAGGGAAATTATTTTTTCCCCCAAGCTAGATCATTAGCAAAGAATAATCATACTCTTCTGCATCTAAAGTGATATATGGAAATGAAGAACATTCTTTTAGTTTGTGTAACCTTGGCACTTGAATTTTTGGACTACCTTCTGCATAGTGTGGAATATTACAATATGAGAGCAAGTGATCTCATTGTAATGGTCTCTGAGAACTGTCTCCGTTCAAATTGTGAAACAATAAATCGCTTCCCTGTTGAAACATAACCGAGGAGTTCACTAATATGAGAAACTTTGACTTTCCCATTGCTATTCCTAGGATCAATTATTTCATTTCTTCTGAAGCAGACACTGCAATTTAACTGGGACTTGAGTACTTGCTTTAAAAAAATCCTTTTCTATAAACATCTTGGTCATCTTGTGTGCACAATGCTCCATCATGATGGATAGCATTCACCAGAGTCTCATTTAGTTTTCTTAAATGTAATGAACCTCTGATTTATTGCTCTGTATTCCATGAGTTTCACTGATGCCAGAAGTAATACTTTAAAGTTGTTTTTGCACTCCAGTGATCAACCGATAGCAATTTGCTGTGCTCATTCTCAAATTTCTACACAAAGGTCTATATCCTGAGCTGTACGCACATGAAAAATAAGAAATACATTAGGTGGAGAGGAAATTGTATGTGTTCAAGTACCTTACAAGTGGTACCTTTGCTTCATCAGCTCTTTGTTTCAGTCAGCTACGGTAGGAATTATTGTCACACTGTAGGCTCAGCACTGATTAGCAGATAGCATTTAAAAGGCTGAAGAATGTAGACTTCTTTGTTCAGTTTTTCCTTATGCAAGAAAAGTGTTACCTTGATTTTCTTATGCACAATGGAATGGATGGGTTTATTTATTTATTGCTTATAATTCCCAAGTTGGGAAATTCTTTGCTGAGCATCCAAATTCTCTCTACTCCTTAGGAATTGCAAGCTCCATCCTAAATAATTTCAAATATTAATTAATATTAAATATTTCAAACAAATATTGATTCAGCTCTTTGGTGCAGGCATTCTCAAATGCACTGTTAAATAATTGTGTAAAAGGAACATACCTGTGTCAAATAAAACATTTTCACACGGAGGTGAACTGGCAGATGTTGGGTTACTGGAATTGTCATGACTATACCAGAATGGAAAAGTACCTTCCTGTGTATATAAATTGTGCAAAAATTAAAATAGCAGAGTATTTTTATTTGCTGCTTGAGCATTTGGTGGAATGCAGTTGTTATCCACCATTCACTGTATGCACCTTTGATTGAATGATGCTATCTATTTTATTGAAAACTTTTTATTCATAAAGAACTGAGATTCTTTATCATTTCCCTTTCAATCCAAGTTTGTGCAAAAATCCACACAAATAAGCAGCTTTCCTTAGGAAATGGACTTCTGACAGAAAGATGGGATATTTTGCAATGATAGGAAGTATACAAGCAGAATTTCACCCCTAGTTTCCTTTGGTGACAATTCTGTATCACCACACGACAACTAGCAAGAGCAAGATCTCCTCTGTATTTATAGATCAAAGTTTCTTGCCCTGCCCACAAAAAATATATGAATATTTGCAAATAATGATATATTTTCTGCCAAAATTCAGAATTTATTTTCTCAATGAAAATGTAGACAAGACAGGGAAGGAAGAATCTCAATTATCCTTAGAGATACTGCATTGTGCTTGCCAGTGTTTGGCACACAGCAAGCTTGGTTGCAAAACCATAAAATATTAAATTGTATATATTTTATCTTTCCTTTATTACATAAATGGGTTTTACTGTTTTTATGCTTCTACTGCTTTTAATGCTTCAAAACTTTGGGATCTTTAATACCAATTAAATATTATTGTTATTTAATAATAGCAATTGGTATTCATCCATTGTTCCAATAAATAAAAAAAAACATTTCAACTGCAGTACTATAAGTCATGTACATTACTGTAGCTTATGCCAATCTATATATTAGACACAAGGCTTTTTAAAAGAGAACTTGCTGGTTTGGAATAAAAAAACACCTGCTGGAGACAGTTAACAAACCAGTATTTGTAGTTCATCCACAGGTCTTCTTTTATAAAATCTATTGAAAATAAAATCAATGTGTGGCATTAGAAGACTCAAGTTGTATCACAGAAATTCAGATACGCTGTTTGAACTGGAGAGATCAAATGCTACATTTTTTCTCCGTATGCCCCCTGTTCTCTTCCAGCCCAGTATTGCTTACCAATGAAACCACTGCCTGAGCTGTGGAAAGTTGTAAAGAACATGACTATCTACAAAAGAAATTATTTGAGATCATTGCAGATCATCTCTGTAAGAAGCAGCTCCAAGGCTGGGGAGCGGGAGCAGAATGTTCTTGCTCCTGGATATTTGTGGCTTAGCCCACTGTTAGGTTCTTAATTTAACATGAAAATAATTTTTAAATCTGTCTCTCTAAGAACTGTAATTAGCCTCGTCTTAATTCATGTTAACCTGTCATCTCTACTATACAAAGCAGAAAATGAGAACAATGTAAGATCACGAGTCTCACTGGGGATCATTAGGATTCCCTATTGTTGCTTAATCACATGTCATCCAGCTGATATGTGTAGCCAGTAGATACAGTAATTGTGTTCTCCGCTTTAGATTGCACCATATCTCCTGTGTTTAATGAAAGAGTTGAGTCTTATACTACAATTATAGGCAATCTAAAGAAACAACGTTGCTGCTAAAATGGGTAAATGGAAAACGGAAATTCAGCTTCAGGATCAAATTTGTCACTACGGATATGTGTCTATAGGTTGCTGGTAGTGTATACAGTATTCATCCAGAAGGCACCAGTTTCAATCCATGGCATCTGCAGGTAAAACTGACAGAAGCCCTGGAGAACTGTTGCTAATCAACTCTAATAGTAACATGATCAGATGGACCAAAGGATTGATTCAGTATAAAGTAGCTTCCTGTGTCCCTAAAGGGCCTGTCACACAGGCCAACAGATGCAAAATGTATGTAAAAAGGACACAGCGGATGAGAAAATGTTCCATCCGTTGTTATCCGCTCTCAAAAGTGCCCCGAATTTGCATAAGCAGAGCAGACAACAATGGAAAGCAACGGACATGGGGAGGATGTAGCCAGGATGTTAAGCGGATGCTCCACAGAAGCCTAGTGGATGGAAGCGGATGGCACATCTACAGGGCTTCCGGGGGAGCACAGCGAAGCGGACGCGAAGCAGAAGGAACGGATGCAGAGCGGATGCTGAGCGGATACAGCGGATCGATCACGGACGCCTAGCGGACGCCTAGTGGATGCCTAGCGGATGCAAAGCGTTCACTGTGCATGGGGGAAGAATACATTGCGTCAGCCCCACGGATATAAAGGGATGCAGCTCGCAAGCAGGTCAACATTCAGAGGAAAGACCTGCTGCCAGACATAGTTCCAGCCAGCCAACAACCATGGGGAAGAAGAGGAAGCCTGTGCCATCTGCTGCCAGCCCTGGCAAGAAGGACAGGGCCACCATCCTACCGTCTGGCCCTGACTCTGCTTCTGCTGGGGCTTCTGCTGCTCGGGCTGACTCTTCTGGTGCTGGGGCTTCTGCTGGTGCTGCTCCTGGTGCTGGGGCTTCTGCTGGTGCAAACTCTGCTGGCACTGTTCCTGGTGCTGGGGCTTCTGCTGGTGCTTACTCTGCTGGCACTGCTCCTGGTGCTGGTGCTTCTGCTGGTGCTTTCTCTGTTGGTGCTGCTCCTGGTCCTGCTGGTTCTGCTGGTGCTGCTGGTGCTGCTGGTCCTACTGGTGCTGCTGGTGCTTACTCTGCTGCTGCTGATTCTGGTCCAGCTGGTCCTGCTGGTGCTTACTCTGCTGCTGCTGATCCTGGTGCTGCTGGTGCTGCTGGTGCTGCTGGTGCTCCTAGTCCTGCTTCTCCTGCTACTGTTGTTGTTGCTGCTGCTGCTGCTGGTGGTGGTGGTTTGGTGGAGCAGCCCCTACAACCTCGAAGCCCCTCTGATGAGGACCCAGATGGCCCTGCCAGAGGAAGGAAGAGGCATATGCGTGAACAGGAGAGGAGGCAATACTTAATTGAAGAGGAACATGAGGATGAGGTGCTAGAATGGCTGAGGGAGAATGAGTATCTATGGCGGAAGGGACACAGGCTCTATCGAGACACCAAAAGGAAGCAGACTGCTTGGAGAGAGAGGGCGGAGAGTATGGGCTACACTTCGGAGGTCCTCCTCGGCTGGTGGAAGCACATGCACACCTGGTATGGGAAGCTGCACCTCAAGAAATCTGGCCAGGCCACGGTCAAGCTGACGGACAGAAAGACCTACATGATGGCCAAGTGCAGCTTCTTGGAGGGTGAGATCCACCACCGAGGAGCAGCCCCTCTGACAACCCTTTCTCTCAGGCAGCCCGCAGAGAGCCAGTCCTCTTCTGGCCAAGAGTCAGCTCCTGTGTCCAGGCAGGTATCTGTGGAGCATCCCACGACAGAGACCCCCCAGACAGCTGCACTCCCCATGGCGGAGTGCATGGAGGACCCCCTGACGCAGTTGGAGCAAGAGGAGGCCACTGCCACCAGAAACCAACCCACACCCACCCCTAGCTCCACCTCCACAGAAAGCAGGCAGAGAGCGAGACCGGAGGGGCAGACCCACACTGTCCTGCTGGAGATCAGGGACACCATCAAAAGCAGCGTAGATCTCCTCTCTCAGCTGGTACACATGGACATACCATCCTCAAACCGCAAGCCCTTCCTCACCTATGTCAACCAGACCCTACTGGACATGTCCGAATCACAGTACCAGGTGATCAAGGACAGGATCACCGGTCTTCTGCACAGCCCTCCACACCCAGCTGAACCTGCTCCCACCCAATCCAGGTCTGCTCCTCCACCCCAGGTGATGTCACTGCCCTTCCAAGGCTTTCCACAGGCCCTCACCTACCAAGGCTACGGCTACCAGGAGCTCCAGCAGCACAGGCAGCCCTTCCCAGTCCAGGCACAGGTTCATCATATGCCACCGGTGCCACTGATGCCACCCACGCCGCAGATGCCACCCACGCCTCACCTTGCTCACCTGCAGACCAGACAGCCCCACTACACTCCTCCTTCCTCCACCCTGCAGCCAAGCCCAGCCTCAGAACATCTGTCATCGGGATTGGGACTGACACCCCATGTCCTGGAGGAAGGGGATCTCAACATCACAGGACTGAGCCAGCTCTCTGAGAGCTTCCTCCACACACCATCCCCTGTTGTCCTCTCGGGGCCAGGCACCCCAATGGTGCCTCAGACCAGCACTCCAGCAGCAGCCACCTCCACAGCACCTGGACCCTTCACCCCTGAGACTATGGGCACGCCTCAGAGTGACCAAGAAGAGTACCAGAGACTGGGTGGCTACCTGTTGACTTTATCTTTGCTTGGGACACTTTGCTTGGGTCATTTTGCTTTTACAATTTGTTATTAATTAAGATTATCTTTGCTTCACATACTTACTTCAGTTCTTTTAGTCAATAAAGTCTTGGTGGAAACTTTTAAAAATGGTATTAGCCTTTGCATGCTTGTGGGATGGGTTAAGATAGCACTGGGATGGGCAGGGATACCTTTGGAATGGGTAATAGCTGTGGGATGGGTAGGGATACCTTTAGGATGGGTAATAGCTGTGGGAAAGATAAACCTCCAGTGCAAGCACAGTGGGACTATATGGTCCACCCTCCCAGCTGCCACACATATGGCCCTTTATTATCAAAAACAATTTAATCATTCATCCACACAGGCTGAAGGAAGCATGCATTAATCATCTATCATCCTGTCTTGCCACTCCACTGCTCCAGCTGGAGAGTTGCAGCAGTGTTTCAGGAGGTTGCGCTGCTTCTTCCCTTTACGTGAAGCTCTGTTGGGGCCTTGCACATCCACACTGTCTATCAGGTTTCGCCCTTGCCTCCATTCACCAGGCTCCATGTCCCCATTGCCTTGTTGGAGGTCCACGAGCCTGTTCTGCAAGACTGGGTAGCGGGTGCACATGAGATTGTGCAGGATGCAGCAAGCTTCCACGATCCTCCTCACAGTCTGTGGGCGATGCTGCATGGTGGTGAGAAGTACCTGGAACCTGTTGGCCAGGATGCCAAAGGCGTTCTCCACCACCCACCTTGCCCTGGACAGCCTATAGTCTTCACAGGTGAGGCATCTGGAAGTGTAGGGCTTCATGAGGTAGGTTCTGAGGGAGAAGGTGTCATCCCCCACGATGAAGTAGGGCACATCTTGTGTGTCGTTGGGCAGGGGGTCTGGATCTGGGAAGCCCATGATGAGGTTGCGTTCCAGCCCCTCCTTGAGATGACTGGCATTGTATACCTGGGCATCTGAAGATGAGACGTTGCCTGAAGCATTGATGTACATGAACTTGTAGTCAGCATCGACCATGGCAAAGAGGATGATGCTGAAGAAGCCCTTGTAGTTGTGATAAGTGGACCCCGACTTGGCTGGAGCTTTGCAGGCCATGTGCTTCCCATGTATGGCTCCAACGGTATGGGGGAAGTTCCACTTCTGATACCACTGCTCTGCAACTTTCTTCCAGCCTTCTTCAGTGGAGGGGCACTGGAGGAGCTCCTCCAGGTATTCTTCAATGATGGCCTGCACCAGTTCTCTGACCACAATGCTGATGGTGTTGTGTGGCACCCTCCAGCCGTACTGCATGCTCCTGTACATGGTCCCTGAGGCCAGGTGGCACAGAGTCAGTGCCACCTTGAGCCCAGGGTCCAGGCTGGGACGGAAGTTGGTGTTTGCCTTGGTCAATCTGGGTCTCAACTGCTCCACAACTTCGTCAAACTAGCTGGAGGCATCCTCATGAAGTTCTGGAATGCACGAGGGTCTTTGTTCCTCAGCTCCACCATCAGCTTGTTATACAGTCCGTACTCTGCTCTTCTCGCGATCCATCTTCGCACCCAGACACTTCTTGGATGCCTCCTTTTCTTCCCGTAGAACCGGTGAAAGCGCCTGTAGATGGCTTCGCACTGTTGTAGAACGATGGTGGCTACCAAAAGGAGTGTGTGACGATCCATGGTGGAGATGACTGGATGCTGTGGAAAAGGAAGAGCAAGATGAAGGCTGAAGAGATCTGCACAGCAGGGCTGCTGGACTGAAAGTGAGATCCAGGTGAGTTCCTCCCCCTTTTTATAGGAAATATAGGTTTTCCGCTCGGTGTCCTTTTGCATCCTCTAGACATCCTGCAAACATCCTAAATATCTGAGATACGTCCCCTATGCGAACGTTTTTTCCCTTTTAATGCTTTGTATGCGAACTGCATCCACTTTCATCCTTTCTACGTCTGTGCTACTAACGCTGAGTGTCCGTTCTGCGTCCGTTTTGCTTCCTCCCTGTGTCCGTTTTCCACTGGAGCGGATGCAAGTTGCGCAGTTCCTCCCTGTGTCCGTTTTCCACTGGAGCGGATGCGCAGCGGATGCCTAGTGGATATAGCGGATGCGTAACGGATGACGATGGACGTCTAACAGATGTTCCCCGTATGCGTTGCGGATATAGAATGGACGCCTTGGATACATTTTTCACTCAAAAAGTTTTGTGCAGCTCAAAACTTTTTGAGCGGATGAAATGTCAGTAGATGGATGCTGGACGGATAGAGAGGATGAAAAATGGATGCAGTGAGTACAGAACGGAAGCATCGCGTTAACCAATGGATGGCAAGTGTTTATCTCCATTTTACATCCTCTTTCCATCCGTTGGTGCTGTGTGACAGGGGCTTAAGATACATGGCACAAATTAAGAGTACAAAGGAAGAGTGAATCCTAAAGATAAATTATGCTTTGAGCGACAGAGACAAATGATTAAAAACTTCTGACCAAATATTCTTCCAACCAACTTGAATTATTCAAAAGTATCATCCTGCAACTTTTCCCAAGGAAGTCTGCATCAATGCCCCACTCATAAGTACAAAGAAAGAAAGTGAAATTATAAAATGCATTTTATTTTTGATATGCAGCTGAAAAAAACTATGGTCAGGTTTGCAGGGAATTTTAAGTTGCTTTTGGAGATTATTTTTTGTAAAACCAAATCCTCTGAAGCTTCTTTGTCCAATGCAAACCCCTCTTTGTAATAAAAAAAAATCCTGTCCTTAATCATTGCACAATTCTGTCTCAGCTCATTGATCTCTTTCTCTCTTTCCACATGGTATTCCAATTCTAGAAGAATGATGAAAAAAGACCTCAAGTACTACTCTACTGATTGCTGGAATTCTGTCTATTTTGTTAAAAAAAGAGAGAGAGAGAGGCAGTACTTTTTACAGATATTCCAGTGCCTGGCAAATGAACTGCTTTCTCTTCTGCATTCTCGCTGTCAGTTCCATGGATTAGGCTAATGTTTTGTTTAATTCAGTCAATTTCACCAGTTTGTCAGAGACTTTATATTTAATGGATTAGGTGAATGATAATTCCAAGGTTTGGGCAGTAAATGTGTTTTGTTGGATTTGCTTAATTAGTGAATGATATTATTTACTGTGTGACTGGAAATCTTTTTCAAAATTAAGCATGGCAGATACTCTGGGCATCATTCCAATAGTACATGGAAATCCTTTGATTCCTCAAATGCCAAAGAATCTTTGCCATCCTCCAACAAAAGAACAAATGCTACCTCTTTTCCACAAACTCTCGATTTTTTTACTCTAACATAAAAATGTGCTCACTTCCATTTACTATGCTAACTCACTTCTTGCCCAATTATGCCAATGTTCCCCAATGAACTAGTGAGACCGTAGATGTGTCAACCAAAGACTTCTTTTCCCCAGTGACCAGCTAGATCAAATGGGAGCTATGAATGCAACAACCCTCCTGTCACTGTTCCTTCCTAGAAATTATTATTAAGAGGCTACTTGCTTGTTCTAATCCTAAAGTAGACGCAGATATTCTGATAAGTAAACACAAACAGTTGTTCTTTCATGACATGTCTCATCTTTCTTGAAAGCTGTCCATGTGTAGAATATTACCATGTAACCTAAAATTTGAAAATATTATGTAAGCCACAGGATCCAAATACTGATTTCAGTATTTTGGCATCCATATATTTTTCAGCCCTTAAATTAAAATTATTAAAAAACAAATTAATACTTGTCAGATCTGTCTCTACTCATAACATTTGAGCTAAAATTGCTCCTTTCTATATCATAGTTTTCGTGTTCCCTCCCCCTCAAAATGAACTATAAGAAAATAAAATTCAGCCGAAGATTCCATCCACAAAATGGGTTGGGGGCTGCAAGGCCAATTTAGTTATTTATCTACCTTGTCAATGCTATATGGAGGTCATTTGAAACTATGTGGTGCCACATGATGTTAGAAAGAAGGGATATAAGAACATTAAATGTGAAAGAACTTTCCAGTCTGGGACTTTAGTCTCTATTTCTCCAGATTTGGACCACTGAAAATTTGAGCATAAGAGATTTCTGGAAGTGTAGCATTCACAAATCAGACATCAATAGACACATCAAAATAAATCATATTTACACACCATTCAAAACAGACAGAAAAAGGCTAAAAAGGAAACAAAAATCCCATAAAAACACATGTTTTGAGCAGGCAACACCTAGATAAGCAAGGATTAATATCTGACAAACAATCAAACATAAAACAATACCCTAAACAAGGAATTACCAAACAGAAAAAGGGCATTGGTACTTACCTGACACGCCCTAACTCTTTGAGCTGTGAAGAGCATCCAGTAGTAGTGGGAGGTGCTTCAGTCTCTTATATCTAGGCTGGGCTTAAATTGTGGAACGCTCCTCCTCCTCCATGAGACTCCTCCCCAGTGTTCCCCAATTTTGGCGAAAACAAGAGAAATAAACACCCTCGTCCTCAATGTCCTAACAATTTGTTGGACAAAACAGGACCCTACCAGACGGAAAAAGGGTGGGGCTGGATGCTCTTCACAGCTCAAAGAGAATGGGAATGTCAGGTAAATACCAATGCCCTTTCTCCCATGAGCTGTTCAGAGCATCCAGTAGTGGGACATACCAAAGCTTGGCCTGTCCTACGGAAGGGACTCCATCTGGCTTGGAATCCCCTCCTGGTCCCTGTGAACCCATTGCAGAACTCTTCTGCCAAAGGAGGCCTCAGCGGATACAAACACATCTATTTTATAATGCCTAATAAATGGCGATGGAAAGGCCCAGGTTGCTGCTCAACAAATTTCAGTTATTGGGGCCTATGTGGCCCACGCTGCTGATGTTGCAGCGCTCCTTGTTGAATGAGTTGTTATGCCCCTGGGCACCTGTAGTTATTGAGTCTGATACGTTTTCGCTATCGCGGCCATAGCCAACGGCCGATTGTAGAAGATGAGTCCCTGAGTGTTGGGCTGAAATGACACAAATAAGGCTTCCGTTTTCCTGAAAGTCGCTATGCGGTTAATATATATTTGCAATGCTCACCTCATATCAGGCCTATGCCATTGTAGTTCCAACCCTTGGGATGGTCTGGGACAAAAATTGGGAAGTATCAGCTCTTGTGCCCTGTGAAAAGCCGAGTTAATTTTGGGTATAAACGTCGGATCAGGACAAAGGACCACCCGGTCAGAATGGAAGACACAAAGACCTTGTCTGATAGACAAAGCTGCAAGTTCTGAAATATGGCAAGTGGAAGTGATTGCTACAAGGAAAACTACTTTACACATCAGAAATTGGAGACTTTACAATTTCAAGAGTTCGAAAGGGCCCTTAAGCCCCTGTCACACTGCACCAACGGATGGAAAGAGGATGTAAAATGGAGGAAAACACTTGTCATCCGTTGATCAACGCGATGTATCCGTTCTGCACTCACTGCCTCCGTTTTCATCCTCTCTATCCATCCAGCATCCGCTTATTCACGTTTCATCCACTCAGAAAGTTTTGAACTGCTCAAAACATTTGAGTGGAAAATGAATCCAATGCGTCCGTTCTGCATCCGCTAGGCATCCGTTCTGCATCCATTACGCATCCACTATATCCGCTAGGCATCCGCTTCGCATCCGCGCAACTCCATCCGCTCCAGCGGTAAATGGACGCAGGGAGGAAGCAGAACAGACGCAGAACGGATGCAGAACGGATGCCTAGTGGATGCAGCACGGAAACAAAGCATTTAAAATGGAAAAAACGTTCGCAGAGGGGACCTATCTCAGATATTAAGGATGTCGAGAGGATGCCTAGAGGATGCAAAGGGACACCTATACTGCCAATAAAAAGGGGGAGCAACTCATCTGGATCTCACTTTCAGACCAGCAGACCAGCTGTGCAGACCTCTGCAGCCTTCATCTGACTCTTCCTCTTCCACAGCATCCAGTCATGTCCACCGTGGATCATAACAAAGTCCTTTTGGCAGCCACCATCCTTCTGCAAAAGTGCGAAGCCATCTACAGACTCTGTGAACTCTACTAGGGGAAGAAAAAGAGGCGGCCAAGAAGTGTCTGCGTCCGAAGATGGTTCGCCAGAAGAGCAGAGGACGGACTGTACAACAAGCTGATGGTGGAGCTCAGGAACGAAGACACTCGTGCATTCCAAAACTTCATGAGGATGCCTCCAGCCATGTTTGACGAAGTTGTGCAGCGGCTGACACCCACATTGACCAAGGCAAACACCAACTTCTGGCCCTGCCTGGAACCTGGGCTCAAGGTGGCACTCACTCTATGCCACCTGGCCTCAGGGACCACCTACAGAAGCATGCAGTACGGCTGGAGGGTGCCACACAACACCATCAGCATTGTGGTCAGAGAAGTGGTGCAGGCCATCATTAAAGAATACCTGGAGGAGCTCCTCCAGTGCCCCTCCACTGAAGAAGGATGGAAGAAAGTTGCAGAGCAATGGTATCAGAGGTGGAACTTCCCCTATACCGTTGGAGCCATAGATGGGATGCACGTGGCCTGCAAAGCACCAGCCAAGTCGGGGTCCACTTATTTCAACTACAAGGGCTTCTTCAGCATCGTCCTTTTTGCCATGGTCGATGCTGACTACAAGTTCATGTACATCGATGCTTCAGGCAACGGCTCATCTTCAGATGCCCAGGTGACCTCAAGGAGGGGCTGGAACGCAAACTCATCGTGGGCTTCCCAGATCCAGACCCCCTGCCCAACGACACGCAAGATGTGCCCTACTTCATCGTGGGGGATGACGCCTTCTCCCTCAGAACCTACCTCATGAAGCCCTACATCTCCAGACTCCTCTCCCGTGAAGAGAGGATCTTCAACTACAGGCTATCCAGGGCAAGGTGGGTGGTGGAGAACGCCTTTGGCATCCTGGCCAACAGGTTCCAGGTACTTCTCACCACCATGCAGCATCACCCAGAGACTGTGAGGAACATCATGGAAGTTTGCTGCATCCTGCACAATCTCATGCGCACCTGCTACCCAGTATTGCAGAACAGGCTCGTGGACCTCCAACAAGGCAATGGGGACATGGAGCCTGGGGAATGGAGGCCAGGGCAAAACCTGATAGACACTCAGGATGTGCAAGGCCCCAACAGAGCCTCACGTGAAGGGAAGAAGCAGCGCAACCTCCTGAAACACTGGTGCAACTCCCCAGCTGGAGTGGTGGAGTGGCAAGACAGGATGATCAATGCTTAATGGATGCTTCCCTCAGCCTGTCTCATCACACTAATGAGATTGGGCCATGTATGTTGGGTGGGCCTACAATGAACAGGGCATTTAATAAAGAGTTGTGTTTGTGTTGAATATGTGGATGATTATTACATTATTATTGATAATAAAGGGCCATTGGTGTGGCACCTGGGAAGGTGGACCATACAGTCCCACTATGCTTGCACTGGAGGTTTATCTATCCCACAGCTATTACCCATCCCAAAGATATCCCTGCCCACCCCATTGCTATCTTAACCCATCCCACAAGCATGCAAAGGCTTAAACCAATTCTGAAAGTTTCCACCAAGACTTTATTAAAAAAAATAAATGAAGCAAGTGTGTGAATCAAAGATAAACTTTACTGAACAACAAGCTGTAAAAGAAAAATGACCCAAGTCAAGTGTCCAAATAAAGTCCACAGGTAGCCAGCCAGCCAGTCTCTGGCAGACTTCACGGTCACTCAGAGGTGTGCCCAGTCTCAGGGGTGAATGGTACAGGTGCTGTGGAGGTGGGTGCTGCTGGAGTGCTGGTCTGAGGCATCATTGGGGTGCCTGGCCCCGAGAGGACAACAGGGGACGGTGTGTTGAGGAAGCTCTCAGACAGCTGGCTCAGACCCGTGATGTTGAGAGCTCCTTCCTCCATGCAATGGGGTGTCAGCCCCAGTACCGAGGACAGATGTACCGAGGCTGGGCTTGGCTGTGGGGTGGAGGAAGGAGCAGTGTAGTGGGGCTGTCTGGTCTGCAGCTGGGTGAGGACTGGTGTGAGTGGCATCAGTGGCGTGGGTAGCATCGGTGGCGTGGGTGGCATCAGTGTCATGGGTTGCATCGTTGGTGTCGGTGGCATCAGTGTCATGGGTGGCATAGGTGGCATCAGTGGAACCGGTGGCAACGGTGTCGTCTGATGACTCTGTGCCTGGACTGGGAAGGGCTGCTGCCTGTACTGCTGGACCTCCTGGTAGCCGTAGCCCTGGTAGTGAGGGGCTGTGGAAAGCCTTGGAATGGGAGGGACATCACCTGGGGTGGAGCAGCAGACCTGGACTGGGTGGGAGCAGGTTCCTCTGGATCTGGAGGGTTGTGAAGCAGCTCAGTGATCCGGTCCTTCACCACCTGGTACTGGGGTTCTGCCATGTCCGTGAGGGTCTGGTTGACATAGGTGAGGAAAGGCTTGCGGTAGGAGGATGAGGAGTCGATGTGGACCAGCTGAGAGAGGAGATCTATGCTGGTCCGGATGGTTTCCTTGATATCCAGCAGGACAGTGTGGCTCTGCCCCTCCTGCTGTCTGGCTCTCTGCCTGTCTGTGGAGGTGGAGCTGGGGGTGGATGCGGGCAGGGCTGCGGTGGATGCGCCGTCTCCTTTCTCCCATCGCACCAGGGAGTCCTCCACGCGCTCCACCATGGTGACAACAGCTGTCCGCGGTTCTCCGCCGTGGCATGCTCCACAGAAACCTGCCTGGAGACAGGAGCTGACTCTCGGCGGGAAGAGGATTGGCTCTCAGCAGGCTGCCGGAGAGAGAGGGTAGTGAGAGGGGCTGCTGGTGCTGCTCGATGGCGGATCTCACCCTCCAGGAAGCTGCACCTGGCCATGACGTAGGTCTCTCTGTCCGTCAGCTTAACCATGGCCTGGCCAGATTTCTTCAGGTGCAGCTTCCCGTACTATGTGTGCATGTGCTTCCACCAGCCGAAGAGCAGCTCTGAAGTGTAGCCCATACTCTCCGCCTTCTCTCTCCAAGCAGCCTGCTTCCTTTTGGTGTCCCTGTAGAGCCAGTGTCCCTTCCGCCACAGATACTCATTCTCTCTCAGCCACTCCAGCACCTCATCCTCGTGTTCCTCCTCAGTGGAGTATTGCCTCCTCTCCCGTCCCTGCATACGCCTCTTCCTCCCTTTGCCAGGACCAGATGGGCCCTCATCAGAGGGGCTCCCAGGTAGTAGGGGCTGCTCCTCCACCCCACCAGCAGCAGCAGCACCAGCAGGATCATCATCATCATCATCACCAGCAGGATCATAATCATCATCATCATCATCAGCAGCAGCAGCAGCAGGATCATCATCATCATCAGCAGCAGCAGCAGCACCAGCAGGATCATCATCATCAGCAGCACCAGCACCAGCAGTAGGACCAGGATCATCATCAGCAGAGTAAGCACCAGCAGCGCCAGCAAGACCAGGAGCACAAGCAGGACCAGGAGCACGAGCAGGACGAGCAAGACCAGGAGCACGAGCAGGACGAGCAGGACGAGCAGGACTAGGAGTAGCTTCAGCAGAGTACGCAGCAGCAGAAGCACCACTGCCAGGAGCAGCTTCATCAGAGTAAGCATGAGCAGAAGCACCACCGCCAGGAGCAGCTTCAGCAGAGTAAGCCTGAGCAGAAGCACTACCGCCAGGAGCAGCACCAGCAGAGTTAGCACCAGCAGAAGCACCAGCACCAGGAGCAGCGCCAGCAGAAGCTCCAGCACCAGAAGAGCGAACCCGAGCAGCAGAAGCCCCAGCAGAAGCAGAGTCTGGGACAGGGGGTGGGAGGGTGGCCCTGTCCCTCTTGCCAGGGATGGCGGCAGGTTGCTGAGGCTTTCTCTTCTTCCCTATGGTTGTGGGGTTGCTGGCTGGCAGGGAGGCTGGCAGGCACCAAGGCTGGCAGGAAGGCTGGCACCAAGGCTGGCAGGAAGCCTGGCAGGGAGCCAGGCACGAAGGCTTGCAGGCAGGCAGGCACCAAGTCTGGCAGGAAGGCTGGCAGGAAGGCTGGCAGGCAGACTGGCTGGCAGGGAGGCTGGAAGGCAGGCTGGCAGCAAGGCTGGCAGGCAGGCAGAGAGCAAGGCTGGCAGGGAGGCTGGCCAGGAGGCTGGGAGGCAGGCTGGCAGGAAAGCTGGCAGCAAGGCTTGCAGGCAGGCATGCAGGCAGGGCAAGCAAGGACTCGATGTATCCGGCAGCAGGTCTTTCCTCTGAATGGTGACCTGCTTGGGAGCTGCTTCCCTTTATATCCGCGGAGCTTACGCAATGCATCCCCCCCGCATGCGCAATTAACGCTCGGCATCCGTTCGGCTTCCACTGTGCATCTGCTAGGCTTCCGCTGTGCATCTGCTTCATCCGCTGTGCATCCGCCGTGCATCCGCTTCATCCGTTCCGTGTCCGCTCTGCATCCGCTGTATCTGTTCCGCGTCCGCTTTGCTGAGCCCCCCCGGAAGCCTAGCGGATGTGCCATCTGCTGTCATCCGCTGGGCTTCCGTTCCGCATCCGCTTTCCATCCACTCTGCGTCCTCCCCGCGTCCGTTCCTTTCCGTGTTTTCCGCTCCAGTTATGCAAATTTTTGCCCCTTTTGAGAGCGGA
>BLBF01000018.1:15718568-15828741 GCA_015471245.1 Laticauda colubrina
CGGATAACAACGGATGGAACATTTTTCTCGTCCGTTGTGTCCTTTTTAAAAACGTTTTGCATCCATTGGGCAGTGTGACAGGGCCTTTAGTGAGTGCAATGAGGACCTTGCGAAGGTCCCAGGTGGGATAACGGTGTACCACTGGTGTGTGTAAATTTGTGGCTCTTCGAAGGAAATTCCATATGCGTGGGTGATGGGAAAGAGATAGTAGACCTTCACAAGTCAGAACTGATGCCAAGGTCACCACCTGTCTTTTCAACGTATTAGGTGGTAATTCCTTGTCAAGTCCCTCTTGCAAGAACTCTAGGATTTGAGCCACAGATGGAGAGATGGAATCAATTAGAGACTTGGTACACCATTTGCAGAAACTGGACCATGTGGCATTGTAAATGCGAGTTGTTGAGGAGTGTCTGGCAGCTTGGATGGTGACGATAAGTCTGTTGGAAAACTTTTTGCTCTTCAGACGACTCTGCTCAACCTCCAGATGGTCATGTGCCAATATTGAGGGTCCGGATATTGAAGGGGTCCCTGGGTTAGCAAGACCCTGTCTGGCGGAATTCTCCATGGTGTTGATACGGATAGATTGCGGAGGTCTGCAAACCACAGCTGCCTGGGCCAGTAAGGAGCTACTAGAAGCAGCTCCGCCCTCTCATCTAGCAGATTCTGGATAACCTTGGGAAGCAGTAGAAGTAGCGGGAATGTGTACAGAAGTCCCGGGGGCCAACGACAGCAGAGTGAATTGAAGTTCTCCGCTCTTCTTCTTGCAAGGGGTACCTGGAAAAAAATCTTGGGAGCTGAGCATTGAGGGGGGAAGCGAACAGGTCCACCACCGGTTGTCCAAATGTCCTGACCGCCTCTTCAAACAGGGTCGGATGGAGACGCCACTCCGACTGATCGATCATGGCCCTGCTTATCCAGTCTACCTATATATTCAACAGTCCAGAAATGGATTGTTCTGCTCTGCTCTGATGGAAAGTAGGTTGCTCTCCGCCCAATGACACAAGTGCTCCACTTTCTGCATGAGGTGTTTCGACTGTGTGCCTCTCTGTTTGTTTATGTGATCTCTTGTTGTTTTGTTGTCAGTCAATATTAGTATGTGTTGATTGCATACCTGTGGAAGCAAGCTGAGAAGAGCCAGGTGTACTGCACAAAGCTCCAGCCAGTTTATGCTGCACAACTGTTCTGTGGAGGACCAGCAGCCTTGGGCTATGAGCGATTGAAAGTGAGATCCCCATCCAAACAGGCTGGTATCAGTGGTGATGGCAATTCTGTGGGGCTCTTTGAAGAGACAACCTCTGTTTATGACTGGTCTGGTCCACCAGTGGAGAGATATGAGGACCTTTGATGGAACCTTGACCTTGCATTTGGAGTTGCTTCGGCTGGATTGCTGGTACGGGAGCAGAAACTACTGGAGGGATCTCGTGTGGAGGCGGGCCCAAGGAATAATAGAAATACATGAGATTATTTTGCCTAACAATTTTGATAGATCAGCTAGGGGTACCCTTGTTTGAACTCTGATCTCCTTAACTAATTGATGGATGTTGTTTTGTCTATCTGGTGACAGGAAAACTTTGTCTTCCACTGTATCTATGATTGCCTCCAGATGGATTAATCGAGTCGATGGTGTTAAATAACTCTTTTTCTAATTTATTGAGAACCCGTGTAGTTGTAGGGATTGTAATGTGGTCTGAGTATCTCTGAGTGCTTGATGAATGGAAGATGACAAAATGAATATATCATCAAGGTAACACAGGAGCCATACAGGTACACCTCAGAGATGAGCAGCAAGAGCTGCAAGAACCTTTGTGAAGGTCCTGGGGGCAGATGCTAGTCCGAAAGGGAAAGCCACATATTCGAAATGGTTGTTACCATAACAGAATCTCAAAAATTTATAGTGGGAAGGCCGAATAGAGACATGTAGGTACACCTCCGTCAGATCTATAGAGGTAAAGACATCACCTTTTCTGATGCCAAAGAAGATAGATTGCAGGGTGTGCATTTTAAATTTGCGATATACTAAGAAATGGTTGAGATTCTTCAGATATAATATTGCTCTCCAACCCCCGGAAGTTTTGGGAACAACAAAAAGATGTGAATAGAAACCTCACCCTCGTTGATTGGTAGCTACTGGTTGGATGGCTCGTATGTCCAGTAGATGATGGATAGTTGTTTCCATAAGATTACGTTTAACTGGATCTCTGGAAACAGGGCATGACATGACAAAGTCTGGGGAAATGGATTGAAACTCCAGCACAAGGCCAAATCTGATCATGTCTCTGACTCAGGAATCAGATGTTGAGAAGTCCCATTGGTGCACAAATAATTTAAGGTGTCCGCCAAAGGGAGCCGGGTCCAGGGAGTTATGTTGGACGCCGGAAAGGCCTATTTCCTGCTCCTCGAAAGGATCTCTTGGATTGGCCACCCCTTCTGTTCCTATCCCCGAAGTCGGACCTCTCTGGCTGCTGCCCTGGTCTGAATGATGGGGGTCTCTGGTATCTGGGTGAGAAGAATCCCTGATAAAAGGGCTGAAAGGATCCCGTCTGAAAGGACTGAGAGTTTCAAGAATCTGACTTCCGAAAAACGAAAGGTAGAATTTTCTTTTTGTTTCAGGTTTCAGCAGCGGGTTGAGGGTAGGGCCAAACAGTCTGTCTCCCACAATAGGAGATGAAGCCAGCTTGCATTTGAGCTTAATGTCCACTTGCCAATGTTTTAAACATAGTAAGCGTCGTGCTGTGACATGTGAAGTAATGGCCCTGGCTGAAAACTTGACCGCATGATAATTTGCATCAGCTGAGAATTCAACAGCTCCTATAAGTTTTGCAATATCTTGGTGTGGTCTAATGTTGGAATTAGGGACATGCTCCTGTAAGAGACGGAGCCACCTGAGAGAAGCACGGGTAAAGAAGGAAGCGCCCGTGACCGCTCTGATGGCCCACGCATCAGACTGATGGGCCCTGCGTAGGGCAAGCTTGGCCCATTTTTCCTCTGGCTTTAATGCCTCCAGCGCTTCATTGGAAATGGAGGACAAGGACGCTAATCTCACTATAGGTTCGTCTACCTCAGGAGTATTAAACAATTTTGAGAAATCGGGGTCCAAATTAAACTATTTCCTGTCATCCCATGGGGGCAGGGTACACTGCTGAAGATGCCCACTGTTTCTGTACCAGATCTGAAAACATGTGAGGAACTGGAATCACATCTGCCTCGACTCTCGGTTGGTTGAAAATTAGATCTTCTGGTGCCATTTCTGAAGGAGTTGGAATGGTAGAAGGGGTCGACTTGTTCAGGAGTCCAATGTTTTTTGCCTTAAACAAAAGTGATCTGAATAGTTGTGGGCGGAATAAGCCTGTAAATACAGGCTAATTAGGAACAAGGCCCTCATCCTCAGACATCCCCTTTTCTAGGGGGTCCACTTCTGACAGGGCCAGGTAACTGTCATGTATTGATCCAGATTCAGTCTGTTCCATTTGATCAATTTGATCCACTTCTTCTGCCGCCTCCTCCTCCTGCGGCCCCTGGAGGGGCATGTCCTCCTGAAACTGTACCTGGGTATAGAGTTGCTCCGATCTGGTCAACGACCTTAGCGATTGAGAATCATAGTCAGTGGTTACAGGGTGTTCCCTGATCAGAATTGCGTGTTGAAGACCTGCTGCAATTCCCTGGAGGATTGCCAGTTCCATCCATGCCTTCATTCTCTCTGGAACTTCCTCTGGAAGAATGTTGTCCTGTTGAAGACCGGCAGCAACGAACTCAATACAGAAGCCTGATGATGGCAGATGAGATTCTGCCGAAACGTTGCTACAACTTTAAAAGCACAACTACAATGACGTGGGATAATACCCGAAGGAAGCTGAATAGCATACTTTAAAAAACTTTAAAAAAACTTTAAAAAACAAATAAACTTTAAAAAACAAATATCAGACCTCTACGGGGAGGAAATAAACAGCCAGACCAAAACCTATATGAAGCTGGAAGATAAAAGCACAGGAATATTATGTGACCTAAAATTCCTATGCAGCTGCAGAGACAACCATGCAACACCAACCTGCTTCAAATTAACATTTCATCACAGCACAGCAGCTACCAAACGTATCCTGAAAAGAACAGAGATGGCTCTACTCAGGAACGAGCTCCACAGTAAGAGATTCCAATTGGATCAGTTAAACAAAGATTTGCTAGCACTACACCTGGAATTGAGCAGTAAAATCCACCCTCTACTTTGGGATAAGATAAAACAACTTACAACTTGGAGAGCTGAAACTGAAACCACTTACAAAAATGAAAAACTCTTAAAGAAACTAAAGAAATTAGAACATGACAAGAAAACCCCCAACAACTCACAACAAAACCTGAAACAATTAGTATATAATGTTTCCAACAGAGAACTCACCAAAACAGAAACAGATGTCCTAACCAAAGGATTATGCCATAGCACCCAAAAAAATCCCCACAGAATCCATCATATGTGCAGTAGAATCCAGCCTAACCAAATTAAATACAGATGAAGCTGACAGAATAAGACACCAGGTTACCAACATCCTATGCACAAGCAAACCACCCAAAAGCAACTTGCACAAAGATGAATTCAAAGCGCTACAAACCCTGAAAAATGATAACATCATAATCATACTCCCAGCAGATAAAGGGAATGCCACAATAGTAATGGATAGAAAAGACTACGAAACAAAATTGACAGACCTACTCCAAGACTCCACATACAAACCTATAAACACAGACCCAACCACATATCTGGAAAAATTAACCAAGAAGAAAATTATAACAAGCCACATAAGCAAAGAAATCCAACAGACGATCATCCCAAGAGAAAAATCTTCCAGATGCCCCAAAATATACGGCCTCCCAAAAATACACAAAGAAGGCATACCTCTCATACCCATAGTCTGCTCCAAAGGAGCACCACTACAAAACCTAGCTAAACACTTAGCAAAACAACTACAGCCCCATGCTGAAACCGCAGCTTCATATGTACAAAACTCATACCACTTCTTACAAATGATCAAAGATCTACACGTGGAACAAGAAGATCTGCTTGTAAGTTTTGACGTGGTTTCACTATTCACTCAATTACTGATAAAAGAAACTCTTGAAATCATCAAAAATAAATACCAACCAGCGAAACACCTCATGGAACTAACAGAACACTGCTTAACCAACACATATTTCATATCCAAAGGACAAAGATACAAGCAAATTGAAGGAGCCCCTATGGGATCACCACTGTCACCCGTCATTGCAAACCTGTTCATTGAAGAATTCGAATCCAGAGCCCTGGCTAATGCCACCCACAAACCCAAACTATGGCTAAGATACATCAATGACACATTTGTGATTTGGCCCCATGGAAAAGAAAACCTAAACAATTTCCTAACACACCTAAACAACACATACCCCAAAATCAAGTTCACCATGGAAACGGAAATAAACAAACTACCATTCCTAGATGTACTAATCTACAAAAGAACAGATGGCACACTAGGACACACCGTACACCAGAAGAAAACACACACCAACCGCTACCTCAACACCCAATCCCACCACCACCTAGCACAGATAAACTCCATGGCCAATCTCACCACCACCTAGCACAGATAAACTCCATGGCCAAAACACTAATCATCAGAACCAAACGCCTGGCAGACAAGACACATATAAAGACTGAACTATGCACCCTGACTAAAGTACTGACAGCCAACGGCTTCCACAAAAACAAAATCACCAGCTTGATGCACAAAAACACACTAAGACATAATAGAGACCTAGAAGATCAACAGACCTATGGAACAGCTGTCCTGCCCTACATAAGAGGTACTACAGACAAAATCAGTAAGATACTACACAGGCATCACATCAAGACTGCCTTCAAAACAGACAAAAAAATAGCAGCCATCCTTAGAAACCCCAAAGATAAAATTGACCTGGAAAACCAAGGCATATATGAAGTTCCCTGTGCATCATGCCCGGCCATGTACATTGGACAGACCAATAGAAGAATAAGTACCCGCCTGGATGAACACAAAAATGCAGTAAAAAAGCTGGAACACACCTCCTCACTAGTCCAACACATGAAAGCCACAGGTCATAACATCAACTTCAATGGCACCAAAATCCTAGCCACTATAGAAAACCTCAGCCACAGAATCATCAGAGAAGCCATAGAGATTGAAAAAAGACCTGAAAGCATGAATAGAAGAGATGATTCCACCAGACTGTCAATCATTTGGAAGCCTGCACTCTCAAATAGAAAGATCTCCACACCACAAGCCAGGCAAACACCTGGGCACAAACAGACTCCCCCTGATACCTCCAGCTCAAACACACCCCAACCAGGCACCCAGATGAAACCTAGCTTCCTAACAAATGATAGCCATCCTTTTACTCGGAGCCAAGCTGCACTGAAAGCCTCCAATACAGGAACACAATGTTGCCAGCCAATCAAGACCAAAAAAAAAAACCACAAAACAGATAGAAGATATTAGAAACACCAATCAAGCAGAACACAGCATACTCCAAGACCAATAAACACAAACCAAGACTCCCAACTAATCAGGATGAAGAAAAAACCATTCTGGCACAGCAGTAGGCTAGCCTCAAATTTAAAACTGAAACGGCTGTGATAGCCTGACTCACAGACGAACTCAATACAGAAGCCTGATGATGGCAGATGAGATTTTGCTGAAACGTTGCTACAACTTTAAAAGCACAACTACAATGACGAGGGATAATACCCGAATGAAGCTGAACAGCATATATATATGTATGCTGTTCAGCATACATATAAGTACCCACAAAAACTTAAGAAAACATATATGTATGTATGTATATATGTATGTATGTTTTCTGAGGTTTTCGCAGGTAATTGTATGTGGATCTTTGGTTATTCTGGTTTTCTCCCGTTTTTCGCGGGAGGAGTTATTTGGGAGGAAACCTGAATAACCAAAGATCTATATATATGTTTTCTTAAGTTTTCACGGGTACTTACATGTATGGTATTCAGCTTGTAGAAAGTTGTAGAATGTTTCGGCAGAATCTCATCTGCCATCATCAGGCTTCTGTACTACGTTCGTCAGACGAACAGTCTGGCTGCGTCACATGCTGGCCATGCCCACAGCCACAACCACTTTAGTGAAGGGAAAAGAGTCCCAATACGCAAAGTGATGCCACCATGATGACATGAATTTCACACCCCTGAGGTAGCTTGTCCTTAATATACAATGCACCAAAAAAACTTACATCCCATTTTCTTTCCACTGTTTCTCTGTAAATAAGGCCTTAATACTGAAATAGAAAGATTTTCAGAATTGAATTTGTTAATGATTTGTATATTCTTCAGGGGTGAATCATGAATAGGAATGGTTTGTTTCATGATCCATTTAATTGCTGCTTAACAATGTGCTCAGTGCACAAACAATGGTATATCAAGTCCTTTTGGTAATTTTCACCTTTAATGTGCTTTAACTACCACCATCCTCTTAAAGGGGATTATAAATGATATTGGAAGATGGTTTCAAAAAAATTCATATTCAACCTTTTCATATGCCTTCCTTAAAGGCCCTGTCACACTGCCCAATGGATGCAAAACGGACACAATGGACGAGCAAAATGTTCCATCCGTTGTTATCCGCTCTCAAAAGGGGCAAAAATTTGCATAACCGGAGCGGATAACACGGACGCCGGGAGGATGCAGGACGGATGGAAAGTAGATGCGGAACGGAAGCCTAACGGATGGAAGCGAATGGGAGCAGATGGCACATCCGCAGGGCTTCCGGGGGGCCTCAGCAAAGCGGACGCGGAACGGATGAAGCGGATGCAGAGCGGATGAAGCGGATGCAGAGCAGAAGCCTAGCGGATGCAGAGCGGAAGCTGAATGGATGCCTGGCATTAATTGCACATGCGGGGGGGATGCATTGTGCAAGCCCCCCGGATATAAAGGGAAGCAGCTCGCATGTGGCCAGCATTCGGAGGAAAGACCTGCTGCAGGATACATCGAGTCCTTGCCTGCCCTGCCTGCATGCCTTGCTGCCAGCCTGCCTCCAAGCCTCCTGGCCAGCCTCCCTGCCAGCCTTGCTGCCAGCCTGCCTTCCAGCCTCCCTGCCAGCCAGTCTGCCTGACAGCCTTGGTGCCTGCCTGCTTGCCAGCCTTGGTGCCTGCCTGCCTGTCTTCCTGTCTTCCTGCCAGCCTTCCTGCCAGCCTTCCTGCCAGCCTTGGTGCCAGGTTTCCTGCCAGCCTTGGTGCCAGGCTTCCTGCCAGCCTTGGTGCCTGCCAGCCTCCCTGCCAGCCAGCAACCCCACAACTATGGGGAAGAAGCAAAAGTCTCAGCAACCTGCCGCCATCCCTGGCAAGAGGGACAGGGCCACCCTCCCGTCCCCTGTCCCTGACTCTGCTTCTGCTGGGGCTTCTGCTGCTCGGGCTCACTCTTCTGGTGCTGGAGCTTCTGCTGAAGCTGCTCCTGGCAGTGGTGCTTCTGCTGCGTCCTCTGCTGAAGCTGCTGCAGGTCCTGCTCCTCCTGCTTGTGCTCCTGGACTTGCTCGTCCTGCTCGTGCTCCTGGACTTGCTCGTCCTGCTCGTCCTGCTCGTGCTCCTGGTCCTGCTCGTGCTCCTGGTCCTGCTCGTGCTGCTGGTGCTGGTACTGCTGGGGCTCCTGGTGATTACTCTGCTGCTGCTGATCCTGGTCCTGCTGATCCTGCTGCTGCTGATGATGATTATGATGATGACGATCCTGCTGCTGCTGCTGCTGATGATGATGATGATGATGATGATGCTGATTATGATCCTGCTGGTGATGATAATGATGATCCTGCTGGTGCTGCTGCTGCTGGTGGTGTGGAGGAGCAGCCCCTACTACCTGGGAGCCCCTCTGATGAGGGCCCATCTGGTCCTGGCAAAGGGAGGAAGAGGCGTATGAGGGGACGGGAGAGGAGGCAATACTTCATTGAGGAGGAACACGAGGATGAGGTGCTGGAGTGGCTGAGAGAGAATGACTATCTGTGGCGGAAGGGACACTGGCTGTACAGGGACACCAAGCAGAAGCAGGCTGCTTGGAGAGAGAAGGCGGAGAGCATGGGTTACACTTTAGAGGTGCTCTTCGGCTGGTGGAAGCACATGCATACCTGATACGGGAAGCTGCACCTGAAGAAATCTGGCCAGGCCACAGTAAAGCTGACGGACAGAGAGACCTACATCATGGCCAGGTGCAGCTTCCTGGAGGGTGAGATCCGCCACCAAGGAGCACCAGGAGCCCCTCTAATGACCCTCTCTCTCCGGCAGCCTGCTGAGACCCAGTCCTCTTCCGGCTGAGAGTCAGTCCCTGTCTCCAGGCAGGTTTCTGTGGAGCGTGCCACGGCGGAGAACCTGCGGACAGCTGTTGTCACCATGGTGGAGCGCAGGGAGGACTCCCTGGTGTGGTGGGAGAGAGGAGACATCGAGTCCACCAGTCGTAGCCGCATCCACCACCCCCAGCTCCGCCTCCACAGAAAGACAGAGAGCCAGACAGCAGGAGGGGCAGAGCCACACTGTCCTGCTGGAGATCAGGGACACCATCCGAACCAGTATAGATCTCCTCTCTCAGCTGGTCAACACCGACTCCTCATCCTCCAACTGCAAGCCTTTCCTCACCTATGTCAACCAGACCCTCAAGAACATGGAGGAACCCCAGTACCAGGTGGTGAAGGACCGGATCATGGAGCTGCTTCACAACCCTCCAGACCCAGAGGAACCTGCTCCCAACTAGTCCAGGTCTGCTCCTCCACCCCAGGCGATGTCCCTCCCATACCAAGGCTTCCCACAGGCCCTCACCTACCAGGGCTATGGCTACCAGGAGGTCCAGCAGCACAGGCAGCAGCCCTTCCCAGCCCAGGTACAGAGTCATTAGGCAACACCATTGCCACCGGTTCCACTGATGCTACCGATGCCAGCCACGCCAATGATGCCACCGACACCGATGCCACCCATGCCAGTCCTCACCCAGCTGCAGACCAGACAGCCCCACTACACTTCTCCTTCCTCCACCCCACAGCCAAGCCCGGCCTAAGTACATCTGTCATCAGTACTGGGGCTGACACCACATGGCATGGAGGAAGGACCTCTCAGCATCGCGGGTCTGAGCCAGCTGTCTGAGAGCTTCCTCAACACACCATCCCCTGTTGTCCTCTCGGGGCCAGGCACCCCAATGACAATACAGACCAACACTCCAGCACCACCCACCTCCACAGCACCTGGACCCTTCACCCCTGAGACTGGGCACACCTCCAAGTGACCAATAAGAGTGCCAGAGACTGGGTAGCTGGCTACTTGTAGAGTTTATTTGGACACTTGACTTGGGTCATTTTTGTTTTACAGCTTGTTGTTCAATAAAGTTTATCTTTGATTCACACACTTGCTTCATTTCTTTTTTTTTAATAAAGTCTTGGTGGAAACTTTTAGAAATGGTTTAACCCTTTGCATGCTTGTGGGATGGGTTAAGATAGCAGTGGGATGGGCAGGGATACCTTTGGGATGGGTAATAGCTGTGGGATGGGTAAGGATAGCTGTGGGATAGATAAGCCTCCAGTGCAAGCAGAGTGGGACTGTATGGTCCACCCTCCCTGGTGACACACCTATGGCCCTTTATTATCAATAATAATGTAATAATCATCCACACATGTCAACACAAACACAACTCTTTATTAAACGCCCTGTTCATTGTAGGCTCACCCAACATACATGGCCCAATCTCATCAGCGTGATGAGACAGGCTGAAGGAAGCACTCATTAATCATCTATCATCTTGTCTTGCCACTCCATTGCTCCAGCTGGGGAGTTGCACCAGTGTTTCAGGAGGTTGCGCTGCTTCTTCCCTTCACGTGAGGCTCTGTTGGGGCCTTGCACATCCTGAGTGTCTATCAGGTTTCGCCCTTGCCTCCATTCCCCAGGCTCCATGTCCCCATTGCCTTGTTGGAGGTCCACGAGCCTGTTCTGCAAGACTGGGTAGTGGGTGCGCATGAGATTGTGCAGGATGCAGCAAGCTTCCACGATCCTCCTCACGGTCTCTGGGCGATGCTGCATGGTGGTGAGAAGTACCTTGAACCTATTGGCCAGGATGCCAAAGGCGTTCTCCACCACCCGCCTTGCCCTGGAGAGTTGAAGATCCTCTCTTCACGGGTGAGGTGTCTTGAAGTGTAGGGCTTCATGAGGTAGGTTCTGAGGGAGAAGGCGTCATCCCCCCACGATGAAGTAGGGCACATCTTGTGTGTCATTGGGCAGGGGGTCTGGATCTGGAAAGCTCATGATGAGGTTGCCTTCCAGCCCCTCCTTGAGGTCACTGGCGTTGTATACCTGGGCATCTGAACATGAGCCGCTGCCTGAAGCATCGATGTACATGAACTTGTAGTCAGCATCAACCATGGCAAAGAGGATGATGCTGAAGAAGCCCTTGTAGTTGAAATAAATGGAGCCCGACTTGGGTGCTGCTTTTCAGGCCACGTGCTTCCCATCTATGGCTCCAACGGTGTGTGGGAAGTTCCACCTCTGGTACCACTGCTCTGCAACTTTCTTCCATCCTTCATCAGTGGAGGGGCAGTGGAGGAACTCCTCCAGGTATTCTTCGATGATGGCCTGCACCACTTCTCTGACCAAAATGCTGATGGTGTTGTGTGGCACCCTCCAGCCGTACTGCATGCTCCTGTAGGTGGTCCCTGAGGCCAGGTGGCGCAGAGTGAGTGCCACCTTGAGCCCAGGTTCCAGGCTGGGCGGGAAGTTGGTGTTTGCCTTGGTCAACCTGGGTGTCAGGTGCTGCACAACTTCGTCAAACATGGCTGGAGGCATCCTGATGAAGTTCTGGAATGCCCGAGTTTCTTCGTTCCTGAGCTCCACCATCAGCTTGTTGTACAGCCCGTACTCTGCTCTTCTCCTGATCCATCTTCGGACCCAGACGCTTCTTGGCCACCTCCTTTTCTTCTCGTAGTAGAGTTCACAGAGCCTGTAGATGGCTTCGCACTGTTGCAGAAGGATGGTGGCTGCCAAAAGGACTGTGTTATGATCCACAGACATGACTGGATGCTGTGGAGGAGGAAGTGTCAGATGAAGGCTGCAGAGGTCTGCACAGCAGGGCTGCTGGTCTGAAAGTGAGGTGCAGGTGAGTTGCTCTCCCTTTTTATAGGCAGTATAGGTGTCCCTTTGCATCCTCTAGGCATCCTCTAGGTATCCTCTAGGCATCCTGTAAACATCCTTAATATCCGAGATAGGTCCCCTCTGCGAACGTTTTTTCCGTTTTAAACGCTTTGTTTCCGCTTGACATCCGTTCTGCATTCGTTCCGCTTCCTTCTTGCATCCGAGCGGATGCCAGTTGCGCGGATGTGGAACGGATGCCTAGCGGATATAGCGGATGTGTAACGGATGCAGAACGGATGCGTAGCGGATTCAGAACGGACGAATTGGATACATTTTCCGCGCAAAAGTTTTGGGCAGCTCAAAACTTTCTGAACAGATGAAACGTCAATAGACGGATGCTGGACGGATAGAGAGGAAGCAAAACAGAGGTAGTGAGTACATCGCGTTAACCAACGGATGGCAAGCTTTTTTGTCCGTTTTACATCCTCTTTGCATCCGTTGGTGCAGTGTGACAGGGGCTTAACCTAATGTTTGTCAGATGTGTCAATCTCCCATTCCAAAATGCACATAAAGTATGGTTATAAGTTGTAGTTTAGTTCAACAAATCTGGAAGGCATAGCTTAATAATGTTATCACTTCAAGCTTCTATTCCACTTCATTGGCTACATGCAGTATGCATACAATCATGGTCAAAGGAGAACACTAGGAACAATGAAAGAAATAAATACAAATAAACACAGTTAATAGGAATTATCCTCCTGGCAATGATCATTCACCAAAATAGCCTCCGCTATGCTGTCATTGATGAGATGATAAAGAAATACTGTATGAGGAGAGAGAAAAACCCCTCCATTTAGTCCATAAGAAATAAGGTCAAATATTTTGATGAATCTTCATTGAGCTGTTTCATAGAAAGTCTCCCCCCCCCCAAATTATTCAGTGCCACCTTGAGGTCAGTAATAAAGCCATCAGTTTTCTGGATGTTACATTTCTCATATCCAATTTGTGCTTGGTTTTTGTTGTTGTTGATTGGGGTTTTTTTTTGTTTTGCACAGAGAATATGCATCCTTTTTATCTAGAATAGATAAAAAATACAGTAGAACATTGCTGACAAATAATGGCATGTAACATAGTTGAAAAAAAGCAAGTATATGAACTTGATCCTGTGGAGTGACATTAAAAAATGCTGAAATGTTATTTCTAGAGAAGATAAATAGACAACACTGGCATGTAAATCTTATCTTATTGCTGTTATACCATCTATAGTGGTGCTTGTGTATATGTGTGTGTGTACATATATATACATACCCCTGGTTCACAATAGGATTAAATCTCAGGCTATGGAAAATACATCTTTATTGAGATACAAAACCACTGGTGTGAGTGGCATGTTTCCAACTATACTGCTACTTCAGAGAAACATGCAGAAACTTGTGTTCACTGTTCCTAAGCTAAAGCTAATGCTGTATGCGACAACATATCAACATAATCAACAAAAGAAAATCATAGCTACAGACTATCCTTTTCTTCTCTTTTCAAAGGGAAAACTGCTGTAGGATACTGCTATTAGAAAAGAGTTCAGCTGTCTCAGGTTCTTTCCGGGTATTGGTGGGTAACCACATTTAGATTCCTGCCCAAGTTTCTATGAAGGGTAAAAGTCATAAAACTGTCTATCTGATCCCAATTCCTATTCATATTCAAAGTTTCCCCAGAGGTTCTGATGTTTATTCTGCAGGCACTACCGTTATTGTGCCAATAAAGATAAAGAACACAGCAAAGGAACTGGTTTAGATTAAAAGCTAAATAAAACTCTTCAACCAGAAATAAAACTGAAGCTTGTTTATTTTCTAATAGTTTCATTTCACTTAATGGGAGTTAAGTATTCTCCATGCTTTGGGCTTGAGCACAAAAAGCAGGATCATACTGAAAACTTTCTCTGTAGGTATATCTATCTTAATATCTAGCCTAGCAACTTCAAATAAAAATCCTTCTAAAAGCTTAGCTTTGAATGGCTTGGCTAATACTTTAAAAACTGTCAGCATAAACCAGGGTTTAATTGATTCCAAACTCTGTCCAAACCTTGTTGTGATCAGCTCACTCCCACCTTCGTAAGCATATCAGACTTAACCAAAGCATACATTTTGATACTAGCAGCCTTTTTGTTTATCCCTTTAAAATGAGCAATTATTTTGTATCCAATTGAATGAAGCCTTGAGTACAACAGCACCAAATTAGGCAATCTGATGCCCATAGGCACTCTTGCTGATGCCCACCAGCCTGCCAACTTCAACTAATTTGAATTTATAAAAGATTCTCCAAATTAAACAACAATAACCACAACAGGATTATACATGGCATGATCTTTATTTAAAAAAATTCCCTGCCACCATATATCTGTCCATGGTCAAAGAAGATTTTTTTATTTTTTTTACTTAGACTTTTTTTTAAAAGTGAGTAGCTAAAGCTTACTGGTTGTTTGGAAATGTGCCAAGAAAGTTAAGCTAGGGTGATGTCAAAAATCCATTTCTGAGCATCTTGAATCTTCTAGATCAGAGAAATTTGGAAGTTGACTTTTAAAGGATGTCATTATATTTAATCCTGAACAAAAAGCCCTTTTGTTCCATGATATTTGTTTGTCCTTTAGTGCTGATAACCATAAGATAAATTAATGTGATGATCCATTTAACAATGGGTCAATTATTGATATGCATGAGAGTTGCTATTGAATTATTTATTAAAAAGGTATTAAAAATGGCAAAGCTATCACTGACTCTCATTATTTTTGGAGCTTGTTTACCTGCTACTTGGGGGACTGAAAGCTGTATCTCTGATTTTATTTCATAATTAGCATTCAGTTGGAGCAGGATGCCAGAAAAACAACACAATTAAAAGGCACTGATGAAAATTATCTTGTTGACCATGCACATTTTTTAAAAAAATGTGCTGAAAACATTTTATGGGTTTTCATATACAAAGCTGCTCTAGCAATTTGTTAATACTTAAATTAATCAGTTTGAGAGGGAAAACGTATATATTAATTACAAAGAGAAAAAAAGTGAAATTTTATGCTAAATCAAAACTTGGATTGATACAAAAAGACAAGCTTTTATCTCATTCATACATCAATAATCCAATGACTCAAATGTCTCCATTGAACAAAATTGTAATGATGGTTTGTTGAAACAATAACCTAATATTTGAGATATGGTTTCTTTCAAATTATAATCAAAACCAGCAATAATATGTTGGATTCTGCCTTGTGAAATAAGAGGATATAGTTAAACAAAATGTAATCCAGCATGCCTGAAGTTCTCCCTAAAGCTGTCATTTCAATGCTAGAATAAGAAGCAGTACACAAGCAGAAAACAAGGGTTTACTGTGATATTGAAAGCCAAAAAGTCTAATCATGTCCCTTACATTTTACTGGATACTGTACTTCTCATTATTTTAGTAGAAAAGGTAGTCTTTATGTTTGTATTATAGATCAAGCATATTGGGATTTATCCAATAAAGAACTGTAGTCTTATTTTACAAAGTATTAAGAATTGCTCTATCAGCAGCATTCAGCTGAGGTTATGGGTGTACTTGCTTTGATAAGTTGCAGGTAAAATCAATAAATAGTTGAAGTTAATAAAAGGACAACAACATTATTTAGTAACGTTCATCCATCTGCTTCTTCCTACTGATCTAGTCATTTGTATTCTGGAGGCGTAAAGTGAAACTACCCTGTTTAAAAATGGAATTAGCAATTATCAAGCCAGAAGACAATACAAGGATGCAATTACTGGAATGGATAGCAAAATATTCCTTTGGCCCTTAGGTCCACAAATAAAATATATCAGCATTATGACATTCATACACAAATCATTTTAAAATTTCCATGAATAGAGTTAGAAATATTTCCTCCAATAACAATCTCTTGTCTGCATCAAGGATTGTATTGTACTATACACTGAAAGGCTTTTATAAATTTGAAGGACTAATTTTTTCATGACTAAAAATGTTTGGAACAAGAAATTCAAAATGGTAAGTTATTGTGATATGAAATCCTTGTATTCCCATTTATTCTTTTAACTCTTTTCTTCAATACTGCAACTGCCCCACGGCGCACATGTTCGATAGAATATTAAACCAGGGTAACCAGTAAAAAATGCAAAGGGAAAAAAATTAAGCCCAGAAAAAAAGGCACACAAGTAATGCTATAATCTGTATATGTCAATTGATATAAACTGATATTCAAGCCTCAAACTTGAAAGCTGTTTATTATATTACTTGTTTTCTCATTTAGTAGAGTTTGGGGAATTGCACATTTATATTTTGATTAGCTAAAAATAAGGGTAGGAATGGAGCATAGGTAATAATAATAAAAGAGAACACAATTACCATTTTTCTTCTCCCCCTCCGTACAAATTAATTAAAACTTTTCATGGTACTTTAAAGTTTGTGAATTCTTTCAAATGTTCAATATTTCTGCATAACTATTTCTGCTAAATATCATCTGCTCTTTATACAAGTCCTACAATTATTATGCAGTACTAATGATATTTTTATTATTTCAAATTATTTATTGCGGATATTTTAATCTTATATGGCTATCATGGACTTTTTATTTGTGGATTTTTGCTACAAGCCACTGTGACACTATGTAGATTCATGCTCTACAAATCGAATAAATGCATAATTTCATATGCATCATCTTTTACATTTGGGGGATTTAAAACAATTTGTTTCTGATCTAAATATATCTGCAAATTCCCTATATTCGTATTTTTTTCTTTACCTCATACACAGATGCACAAAAAGAAGATGTATAAATAACATGGATATGTTCTATTTTTAACATAGTATGCAAAATGAACCTTAGAAGTGAATCTGAAAAAAAGTAATCATATTTACAATAGATGCTGCTACTGTAAGGAAAAAGAGAGACTAATCTACATAAGCATTTCAACCCATCATTGTGACATCTAATTTACCCATAAGGTTATGACAGTATTTCTTTCAATGTTTTCTTTATGTTCATTTCCAAGTAACTGTACTGTAACAAGCATATTTCCTTTGAGTGTCACAGGAACAAAAGATAAATAAATAAAAGGGCAAATAAATCTCTCCATCCAATGCAATTTAGAGGGGAAGACTTCATTTTTAAAAAGATGCTATGGTGCTATGTGCCTAATTCTCTTCTGGAAAAAGATTGCTCTTAATTGATTTTATTGCTATTATTATAAAAGCTATTTCCAATATGAAGAAAGATGATGAAAAATTCCACAATTAAAAATGAAAAGTGATTTTAGTTTAGTTCTTTTTCAAACATTTGTCTGTTCAAAAGTGAACTTACAAAAGCGGAGCAGCAATAGGAGCCCATAATTAGGGTATTATCCAAATGAAAACTTGACTTTGCAATATGCCTTCATCTTTCAAGAAGTATTGAGCCCAATTGAAGATCACTTTTTTTCTTTCAGAATATATTATTTTTGAACACTGATTTAGTTTGTTAGTGAGTAGCTGACCCTTCCATGGGCACCTAAACCCTAGGTAGGTATGTGTCTAGTTTCCACGTTTTGGGTGACTGCTTTTCCTAAACCTTCTAAGTTCTTCCAGCTCTCTGGAATAGGTTTGAGGAAAAAGAAAGCTATGGAAGAAAGAAAATTGTTCTCTCCTATTTCTACCAAAAAATTCTATCAGCTAGAGAGAAGCACTGAATTATCCATGATTAGCTCATAGTTCCTTAGTTCATAGAATTTTATAAAGCTGCAAATAAAGACAAATGAACATGAACCATGTGGAACCTACTCGTTTTGTCCTTGGCTAGAGAAAACACCACAGGTATACAATGTACCATATCCACATGCCGATTTCTAAAGAATTAATGCGTAAAGGGTTCAAATGGAATCAAATATTAAGAGACTGAAGCATAAAGGGCATTATAGATTAAAACCAACATGTTGCTTTGCATCAGATTTTGAGAATATCACTTCAATGAAAAGCAAGATGCTTTTGTTTGACTTGGCCTTACTTTTAAGAAGATTAATTGAATGAAAATTAATTAAAATTAGAGAAATCTCATCAATTATATAACTTTCATTTCAGATCCCAATTTATTTCCTGGGTTGCTAAATCAGACACTTTTTTCAGACTTTTACAGTATCCGTCCCGAGCTTCCTTTTCACTGGCAGAGGGTTGCAGGATGCTGTGGCAGCCGAAGACGGAGCTTGGGATCCCATTTTCGCTGGCAGAGCACTCAGGCTACCACAGGCACTCCCAACAGGAATGAAGCTGGCCATGTCCCCCCTGGCCATGCCCCCCCACCCTGCCCCCTCCCTGATGTGGCCCTCAATGAAATTGAGTTTGACATTCTTATTGTAAATCTATTTTTATTTATCTTTTATCAATAAATGCATAGGGCAAAACTGAGTGATCTACACAGCTCCAATCATAAACTGTATAGAGAATCATGGAGATGATGTTGTTGAAATTATTCAAAAACAGCTACAAAAATATGTTATCATATTCGAGAAAACAGATTAACCAGGGCTCAGAAAATCTCCTGTTATTACTATTTTTCACTGGGAATAGGACCCAAATATAGCTATTGTGTAAAATGACTTAAGAGATTTGTAGAACTAATGAAGAACCTTATGCATGTATATTCCATTTCCATAAATTTGATCAGCAACAATTACTTTATAAACACCAGATTTAAATCTTGGCTTTTAAAAATGACTATGTAATGCAAAATGAGGACTATAGTAACACTACATCCATCACCTTGAATTCAAGTTGAGAAATAGATATATGTGGTCATTTAATTAATGGGACAAAGCAATGAGAGTTGTTTAACATCTAAAATACAACATAATAAATATTCTAAATGAAAGGAGCTTTTCATGTTTGTTTGCTGCTCTAATTTAAATTAGCAATTGCATATTTAAAGGGCTTAATAAATGCAAGTTTAGCTTAAGGCTACAGTGTAAAGCAAACAATTTTCACAAAGGGACAGATAATGTAAGACAAACACTTGTTCACAAAGGGAGAGACATTGTGGCACCTAGCATATGGTAGCAGGGACAGAGCACAAAATTGGAGGGAAATGTGTCAACTTATTCAGATTATTTATAAGCCATAGGAAAATATGGGATTTATTTTAGCTACATGACATAGTCAGATTTTTGCCCACTAATTCCACAGTGTATAGCAATCAAACTGCAAATAAGTAATGCATTGTAATCCAATATAGCTGTTTTAAATATTGACATTCTGATATTGTGAAACACAATATATTGCCCTCCCAGAACGCTTGTTAACATTTCTTATCTCAATTGATCTGATGAGCCTTAACTATCTTTCTAAATTATAGGGATTGGGGATAACAATCATAGCAAGATATCTGTCGCATTTTCTTTCTTTAAATGTCTTTTCTATTAAACCAGCATTGAGTATCACCTGAATGTATTTTTTTGTTCTCCCCTACCCCCACTATACACAGTGCAGGACAGAAAAACGCAACTGATGAATCAGAGATTCTTTTTTCATTTCTGTAATCATCACTTTTTCATTTAATATGGCATTGCAGATACTCACTGGGATAAGAAAAGCTCTATGAAGTCAAGGAGTAATATGGTCTCTACTGTAAAATTAATATTTTTAGAATAAAAAAATAAAGGTGTTGCTTACTGAATGGGATCCTTTCCTCTAGTCTAGGTTTGTTAAACAGGTGTTCTACTATAAGTGTTGTGGGGCTGGAAGCAAGGTCTTTAGTTCAGTTAATTCAGGAGGAAAATGCCTGTATGTTCTTTTCATAAATTCCAAAATTCACAAACCTGAAATAAATAAGTATACTCTGATCAGGCAGCCACTCTAAGAACAAAATGTGGAGACACAAAATGGTTCAGAATTGAAAACGAATGTGAGAAAGTTCAATCCTGTCACCTATACTATTCAACATATACACAGCAATAATGATAAGTAATGCACATTTGGAAGAATCTGTCCTACACTCTGGTACAACAAATCTACCATGTTTCTCACGAAATAAGGCTCGGTCTTATTTTTTTTTGAGCCCCGAAAAGAATGGCTAGGACCTCTTTTGGGGGGTGAATTGATTTCTCCCTCCCCCGCACACCAGCGATGTCTCCAACAACAGCGTCTTGAGTTGCTCCCACTTTTTCCCCATCCCCGTAACAACAGGGGAAAAAAATTTTTTTTTGAGGTACCTGGGAGTGCTGCATGCTGCATTTTTGGTTTAATCCCGAGCAGCTGGGCGGGCGTGAGAAGTGAGCGTCTCTGCTGCTGCTACCCTTGGTGCTCCAGTCTCAGGCTCTGAAAGTTTGCAAAAGTCCCGGTGCGCAGCCTGTTCCTGCATTCCAAGTGCCAAGGCTGAGCTGCAGCTGTCCCTCTCTCACCAGCCCCATCTCCAACAACAGCGGCAGCAGTGGTGGGAACTGTGGCAGTTACGGAGGCAGCTCCCCCACCCAAGAAGCAGCCGAAACACTTCCACGGTTCCCACCACTGCTGCCGCTGTTGTTGGAGATGGCGCTGGCGAGAGAGGGACAGCTGCAGATCAGCCTGGGCACTTGGAATGGAGGAACAGGCTGCGTACTGGGCCTTTTTCAAACTTGCAGAGCCCAAGGTTGGAGCACCAAGGATAGCAGAAGCAGAGATGCTCACTCGGCTCTTCTCATGCCCATCCAGCCACTTGGGATTAAACCAAAACGCAGTGCACGGAGCTGCCAGGTACCTAAAAATGTTTTTTTTCCCTGTTGTTACGGGGACGGGGGAAAAGCGGGAGCAACTCAGGCACTGTTGTTGGAGACAGCGCTGGGGAGAGAGGCGCCAGCACCAGTGGGAACCCTGGAAGCTACAGAGGCCTGAGAAGTGGCTGAAATGCTGCCGGACATCCACGCTGATGCCACCTGCCTGCTGACCCGGGTAAGGGAGGGGTAAGAGAGCCTTCTGTACTCCACCATGATTGGCTGTTAGGAGTGGCTGATAGTGAGGTGTAGCTGCCCGTGGGACACTCCTAATGGCAAGTTCCCTTCCTCCTCACCCCCCCCCCCAATTTCGCATGTTTTAAATTAGGTCTAAATTTGGGAGGAGGGGCTTTATTTCATTTTATGCCTAGAAAACATGCTGGGTCTTCCTATTGGGGGGGCTGTATTGTTGGAGAAACACGGTATATACCAAACACAAGTTAGGCAGATATGACCTTGCTGATGACCCTCACTCAGCACATAACAGATATAAACTAAACATTAATCACTCCAAACTTGATTGCAGGAAATATGATTTCAGCAACAGAGTGGTCAATATCTGGAAATCACTACCTAATTCTGTTGTCACCTGCTCAAACCCCCACTCATTTACCCTCAAACTAACCTCTATTGACCTCAACCCATCCCTAAGAGGTCTATAAGGGGCGTGCATAAGCACACAATCGTGCCTACTGTCCCTGTCCTATTGTCCCCAATTATTAGTTCCTATTTTTTATATTTAAACTTATGTTTATTCTTATTTCTATTGTATTGTAAGCCTTTGACAAAATAAATAAATAAAAAAAATCTACCACTGGAGTTAAAATTGGTAGTAGGAATATCAACCACCTTCAATATGCAGATGACACAATGTTACTTGCAGAAAGCAAGGAAGATCTGGAGTGGTTAATTTGGACCACACCTTAACTTCAAGAAAACAAAGATAATGACAACTGCAGAGAAGACATAGGTCAAAGTGTAGATTGACAATGAGACCATCGAAATAGTAAAGGAATTCATCTTCCTGGGCCAAAGTGGTGACTGCAGCCCTGAGATCACAAGGCGTATAACACCTGGAAAAACTGTAAATGTCTGCATGAATAACATCTGGAAGTGTAAATACACCAGTGTCACAACCAAATGCAAATTAATTAATGCAATAATTTCTCCAATTGCTACTTATGACTATGAAACATGGACTCTGAAAAAGACAGATAGGAAAAAGGTGCATGCCTTGGAACTGTGGTGTTGGAGGCGATTATTACACATCTCATTGACTGCAAAAATAACAAAGAAAATCCTAGACTGAACCTCACCAAAAATATCACTTGAAGCCAAGATTGCTGAACAAAGGCTGTCATATTTTGGTCATGTCATGAGAGCTGACTCACTCAAAAAGTCAATCATGCTGGGAGTGATCAATGGAAAAAGAAGGGGCTTTTATAGTGCTGGCTAGACCCTATAAAAGATGACACTGAAATGACCATGGCAGATCTGAAGGAGGCGGTGTGATACAAAGAGGCATGGAGAGTGCTGATTCATAGAGCTACTGAATAGGTCATGACTGCTTCACTTAATCACAGAACTGCCAGCCCCAATTGTGGTCATTCAATGAGGACTACCTATGCTAAATCCAGTAAAATCAAATTGCTTGCAATAAACACTAATGATGAAGTTAATGTTTAAATATTTTGGACACAGAATGAGAAAGCAAGAATTACTTATTATGTAGGGAATACCCAATATTTGGAAACATCAAAGGGAATTGAAAAACAAGCTGATAAGAGGCAAAGTAGTTAGATACAGACACTGATAACACAAACAGAAGCTTACAAGGACTCAAAGAAACTATTACTTCCATACAATCCTGATAAAATGAGAATTCGAAATGACTAAACTACTGAATGTTTCCTATGTGCTCTGCTCACTGAGCTAATGCAAGGTTGAAAAACTCTAGGATTCTGAGGGGACTCCAACACTTAATCAGGCAGGATCAACTAAAGATTAAATTGCCTCCATCACAAATCACGGAACTGTCTCAACTTGGCAATGTACAAATCATAGTCCAAGCAAAATTTCAAGACAGGATGGATATGGCCTCTATATTGGGAGGATGAAAATTACCCTACTGTTACAGTCCAGTCACATCTGATGAAATATGAGCTCACATTATTTATCCCAGAGATACCAGCAATAGGCTTATATACTGCTTCATGGTGCTTTTACAGCCCTCTCTAAGCTATTACAGAATCAGCATATTGCCCCCAACATATTGCCTCCTTTTACCCACCTTGGAAGGATGGAAGACTGAGTCAACCTTGAGCCTGGTGAGATTTGATCTGCCAAATTGCAGGCAGCCGGCAGGCCGCAGAAGTTGTCTGCGGTACTACATTCTGACCACTGCACCACTGCGGCTCTACCTGGAATCTGGAATCTGAAGGAGTGATTTGTTTTTTAAATGTTCTAAGAAAATTCTTAGGAGCCACCATCAGTGAAGCCTTTGATGGAATGATGAAGCACAGCAGGCTTTCCAAATATTTCCTCTCAAGTACTTTAGTTAGTGACGAGGAGGCCAAGTTCTGGAATGGTTTGGAGAATCACAGAGGCGTTCTCTGATATAAGATTTATTTTAAGGCTAATTGTATTAATGTTAGAGTTTGTGTTATGCATCTTGAACACATGCTGTTGAACAAATATTTCATGTATGCAAGTACTGTAAGACCCATGTTTGCAAGTACTGTACAGATACATAAAACTCAACTACATATTACAAATGCCTTAATTTTTTACTAGTTTGTGATATCTCATCACAAAAATAAAACTCATAGTTTGAAAAGTAATACACAATCTCTTAGCATATTCAGTAGTGATTTTAAAATCCTCTGTAAGAATATTGCCTTGCATCCAACTTCAGAAGACCATTCTCCAAAAGCAAGAACTGAGTACTGTACCGCCTCTCATCCATGCATGAAATTCTGCTGTCAAGACCAGGGTTTTCAGAAATGGCAGCACATGAAATAATTAGGAAGGTGAGTTCTGATTTTACCTCACTTTGCATATTGATGCAACAAACCAATGAAATTAAGCAGTACGTGTTTAGCTTCTGACTCTTTTAGAAACAACAACAATCTGACCCATGTTTACTGAGTTTTTAATGAAATGCTACTGTATATCATCATGACTCCAAAACATGCAGCTGCAAGTGATTAATTGTACCCTGGAATACCTAATAACAGACACTTCTGTTTAAATTATATATGGCACCTATTAATTTATTGTCCTTAATTATTAAAGTAAGAATGCGACATTGCACTTCGATCCCAAAGTCTGCTTCTACAATTTGCATACATTTTATCCTTGTCTTTCTTCTCGATTACATGGCTCTACTAATGGGAATAATGTATCATTTCTTAATTAGTTAATTCTTATTTGTAATCTGCATATCCCATTTAATTGGCATTTTTCACGGCACCAACCTTAATCGCATGTTTTGCATAACTAACAACCTTTGAAAAAGGAAACATTTAGGAGAAAGAAATGGATAGTTGGTTTTTATAGAAAGCCTCTCTATTATACCCTTCCTCTGGTGACAGACATACTATAACCACAGTCCCTGAAATTCAAAAACAAGGCATAATTTCTTGGCCTTGAAAATTAAATTGATGTTTGGAACAGATTAATAAAAACTTGTTTGTATGAAGATGTTTGTCAAGGAAAACAGTCATACCAGAAGGTTCTTAACTTAGAATAATAGATCAGTTTATTTGGCCAAGTGTGATTAGACACACAAGGAATTTGTCTCTGGTGGAGAAACTCTCAGTGTATACGCCAAGCAACATAATAATGATAATCATGATAATACCAATAGAGGGAATAAAGAAGATAATAAAGATAAATAACAATATACAGCCTTTCTACATAGGCATTAGCACTATGGGCATTAGTTGTTCAGTAAAGTAAAGGCAAAACTGTCCTGTGTCTTAAGTGTTTTCGCCTGCAATGGCCTATAACACCATTGGGGAAGGGGTATGAGGGGAAAAGCTGAAACAGTTTATGTCCAGAATGTGAGGGATCTGCAGATATCTTCTCAGCCTTCCTTCTGACACAACAATATGTAGGTTTTCTATGGAAGGCAAGCTGGTTACAATTCATATTAATGAGAAAAATATCATTAAAATTCAATTTAAAATACAAGTGTTAAATTTGCACAACAAACATTTTATAGTTGCTAGTTGTGTGGCTTAGTGTTCCTAGTTTCTAATTATTCAGTCATGAGAACTGTAAGGGAATGAAGACATACTGATGAAGAGATGTTTGAGTATCTCAGTCCTAGGAAACTATTGAAAGAAATTTGAAATAATTCCATTTAAATTCTGGGCAGAGAGAAATTTTGCATTTTTCCCCCTCTGCTAAACTTTTTAGTTCTTTCTAGTGTCCACATGTTGAAATAATGAAATTATTTAAATTTGTTATGTCTTGCAAAAATGAAAGCAGGATCCATTGTAAAAGTGTTAATATTCAAAATTAATCAAGACTTTTTATTTCTAGCTTTCCATTTATAACTTTCTAACTTCAAAATTTTATTTAGTAAAATTTACTTGCTTTACTTGCTATTTATTTCAGATTCTTTAAATTCTTAAGCTTGTGATTACATTTTTCTTTAGATCAGGACTGAAGGTAAACTCACATGGCATTTTCAAACTTCTCATTTCAAAGATCTCAAATAGTTAATTGCTGTCTTCCAGCACTCTGTCATGGCCCGGGACTTGTTCTCTGATTCTGAAGAAGTTATTCCAGCTAAACCAGTGGAATATATCAGCCTCAGAAGATACCAAGCCAGGAATCACCTGAGGCTGATCAAACTCAGATACCATCAGTACAGCTGGAGCACTCAGATTATTATGTATAACCTCCAAGCCTTTGGACTCAGTAAGGAATGGAGAGCAGAGATAATCAGTGAAGCTTCTTGCTAACCAAGGAGTAATTCTCTTAATTAAAGACAGCTGGATGCAGCCTGATTTAAGACACAGCCCTGACCCATGCTTTGCTATTGGAAATAATCGTCTTATTTCCCACTCTGGTATATTTTCCCAGAGATTCTGTTCATGATTCATGAAACCCTGATTTCTGGATTGGCTTATAATTTTGACTTAGCTATCTAAACTTGGGACTGTATTTGATTTCTCTTCTGGAGGTCCCAATCAGAATAGACCTGAAAGGGACCTTGGAAGTCTTCTAGTCCAACCCTCTGCTCAAGCAGGAGATCCTATACCATGGGTGTCAAACTTGCTGCATCACATTGCCCACTGGTGGGATTCAATTTTTTTTAACTTGGTGGGCATGGCAGAAAAAGGATACTGTAAAATCTTCAGTCAGAGGTAGTATTTGCTGGTTCTCCGAACAACTCAAAATTTCCGCTATCGGTTCTCCAGAACTGGTCAGAACCTGCTAACTGCCACTTCTGGCGTTGCTGTCATGTAATGTATTGTGATGTTTTTTAAGCCCATGTCACACTGCACCAACGGATGCAAAGAGGATGTAAAACGGACAAAAAAGCTTGCCATCTGTTGGTTAACATGATGTACTCACTGCCTCCATTTTGCTTCCTCTCTATCCGTCCAGCATCCGTTTATTCACGTTTCATCCGCTCAGAAAGTTTTGGGCTGCCTAAAACTTTTGCGCGGAAAATGTATCCAATGCATCCGTTCTGCATCCTCTAGGCATACGGGGGACATCCGTTCTGCATCCATTACTGCTATATCCGCGAGGCATCTGCTATGCATCCGCACAACTAAAATCCATTCCAGCGGTAAACGGACGCAGGGAGGAAGCAGAACGGACGTGCAGCGTTAGTAGCACAGATGGAGAAAGGATGAAAGCGGATGCAGCTCATCCGCTCTGCATCCGCTCTGCATCCGCTCTGCATCCTCTACGCATCCGCTCTGCATCCTCTACGCATCCTCTACGCATCCGCTCTGCATCCGCTCTGCATCCTCTATGCATCCGCTCTGCATCCTCTACGCATCCTCTACGCATACTCTATACATCCGCTCTGCGTCCTCCCCACGTCCGTTCCTTTCCGTGTTATCCGCTCTGCTTATGCAAATTTTTGCCCCTTTTGAGAGCGGATAACAATGGATGGAACATTTTTCTCGTCCGTTGTGTCCTTTCTGCATCCGTTGGGCAGTGTGACATGGCCTTTACGCATCCGCTATATCCGCTTGGCATCCGCTGCGCATCTGCGCAACTCGCATCCGCCCTGACGCAGGGAGGAAGCGGAACGGACATGGAACAGATGCAGAACGGATGCAGAATGGATGCAGCACGGAAACAAAGTGTTTAAACCGGAAAAAACGTTCGCAGACGGGACCTATCTCGGATATTAAGGATGTCTAGAGGATGCCTAGAGGATGCTTAGAGGATGAAAGGGACACCTATACTGCCTATAAAAAGGGGGAGCAACACATCTGGATCTCACTTTCAGAACAGCAGCCCTGCTGTGCGGACCTCTGCAGCCTTCATCTGACTCTTCCTCTTCCACAGCATCCAATCATGTCCACCGTGGATAGTAACACAGTCCTTTTGGCAGCCACCATCCTTCTGCAACAGTACGAAGCCATCTACAGGCTCTGTGAACTCTACTACGGGAAGAAAAAGAGGCGGCCAAGAAGCGTCTGGGTCCGAAAATGGATCGGGAGAAGAGCAGAGTACGGACTGTACAACAAGTTGATGGTGGAGCTCAGTAATGAAGACACTTGGGCATTCCAGAACTTCATGAGGATGCCTCCAGCCATGTTTGACGAAGTTGTGCAGTGCCTGACACCCAGGTTGACCAAAGCAAACACCAACTTCCAGCCCAGCCTGGAACCTGGGCTCAAGGTGGCACTCACTCTGCGCCACCTGGCCTACAAAAGCATGCAGTACGGCTGGAGGGTGCCACACAACACCATCAGCATTGTGGTCAGAGAAGTGGTGCAGGCCATCATCGAAGAATACAAGGAGGAACTCCTCCAGTGCCCCTCTACTGAAGAAGGATGGAAGAAAGTTGCAGAGCAGTGGTATCAGAGGTGGAACTTCCCACACACCGTTGGAGCCATAGATGGGAAGCATGTGGCCTGCAAAGCACCACCCAAGTCGGGCTCCACTTATTTCAACTACAAGGGCTTCTTCAGCATTATCCTCTTTGCCATGGTCGATGCTGACTACAAATTCATGTACATCGATGCTTCAGGCTACGGCTCATCTTCAGATGCCTAGGTATACAACGCCAGTCACCTCAAGGAGGGACTGGAAGGCAACCTCATCGTGGGCTTCCCAGATCCAGACCCCCTGCCCAATGACATGCAAGATGTGCCCTACTTCATCGTGGGGGATGACGCCTTCTCCCTCAGAAACTACCTCATGAAGCCATACACTTCCAGACTCCTGACCCGTGAAGAGAGGATCTTCAACTACAGGCTGTCCAGGGCAAGGTGGGTGGTGGAGAACGCCTTTGGCATCCTGGCCAACAGGTTCCAGGTACTTCTCACCACCATGCAGCATCTCCCAAGACCGTGAGGAGGATCGTGGAAGCTTGCTGCATCCTGCACAATCTCATGCGCACCCGCTACCCAGTGTTGCAGAACAGGCTCGTGGACCGTCAACAAGGCAATGGGGACATGGAGCCTGGGGAATGGAGGCAAGGGCGAAACTTGATCGACACTCAGGATGTGCAAGGCCCCAACAGAGCCTCACGTGAAGGAAAGAAGCAGCGCAACCTCCTGAAACACTGGTTCAACTCCCCAGCTGGAGCGGTGGAGTGGCAAGACAGGATGGTAGATGCTTAATGGATGCTTCCTTCAGCCTGTCTCATCACACGGATGAGATTGGGCCATGTATGTTGGGTGGGCCTACAATGAACAGGGTGTTTAATAAAGAGTTGTTATTGTGTTCAAATGTGTGGATGAATGCTTACATTGTTATTGGTAAAAAAGGGCCATAGGTGTGGCACCTGGGAGGGTAGACCATACAGTCCCACTATGCTTGCACTGGAGGTTTATCTATCCCACAGCTATTAGCTATCCCAAAGGTATCCCTGCTCATTCCACAGGTATCCCTGCCCACCCCACTGCTATCTTAACCCATCCCACAAGCATGCAAAGGCTTAAGCCAATTCTAAAAGTTTCCACCAAGACTTTTTTTAAAAAAAAACAAATGAAGCAAGTGTGTGAATCAAAGATAAACTTTATTGAACAACAAGCTGTAAAAAAAAAAATGACCCAAGTCAAGTGTCAGCTACCCGGTTTCAGGGGTGAAGGGTCCAGGTACTGTGGTGGTGGGTGGTGCTGGAGTGCCTGGCCTCAAGAGGACAACAGGGGGACGGTGTGTTGAGAAAGCTCTCAGACAGCTGTCTCAGCCCCGTGATGCTGAGAGGTCCTTCTTCCATGCCATGGGGTGTCAGCCCCAGTACTGATGGCAGATGTACTGAGGCCGGGCTTGGCTGTGGGGTGGAGGAAGGAGTAGTGTAGTGGGGCTGTCTGCTCTGCAGCTGGGTGAGGACTGGCGTGGGTGGCATCATTGGCGTGGGTGGCATCGCTGTTGTCGGTGGCATCATTGACGTGGGTGGCATCGCTGTCGTCGGTGGCATCATTGTTGTGGGTGGCATCGGTGGCATCAGTGAAACAGGTGGCAACGGTGTCGCCCGATGACTCTGTGCCTGGACTGGGAAGGGCTGCTGCCTGTGCTGCTGAACCTCCTGGTAGCCATAGCCTTGGTAGGTGAGGGCCTGTGGGAAGCCTTGGAATGGGTGGGACATCACCTGTGGTGGAGGTGGAGGAGCAGACCTGGACTGGGTGGGAGCAGGTTCCTCTGGGTCTGGAGGGTTGTGAAGCAGCTTGGTGATCCGGTCCTTCACCACCTGATACTGTGGATCCGCCATTTCCTTGAGGCTCTGGTTGACATAGGTGAGGAAGGGCTTGCGGTTGGAGGATGAGGAGTCGGTGTGGACCAGCTGACAGAGGAGATCTATGCTGGTGCGGATGGTGTCCCTGATCTCCAGCAGGACAGTGTGGCTCTGCCCCTCCTGCTGTCCGGCTCTCTGCCTTTCTGCGGAGGTGGAACTGGGGGGGTGGATGCGGCTAGGACTGTGGTGGACTCGATGTCTCCTTTCTCCCACCGCACCAGGGAGTCCTCTACGCACTCCACCACGCTTATCACACCTGTCCACGGGTTCTCTGCCGTGGCACGCTCCACAGAAACCTGCCTGGAGACAGGGACTGAATCTCGGCCGGAAGAGGACTGGGTCTCAGTCGGCTGCCAGAGAGAGAGGGTTGTGAGAGGGACTGCTGGTGCTCCTCGGTGGTGGACCTCACCCTCCAGGAAGCTGCACCTGGCCATGACGTAGGTCTCTCTGTCCGTCAGCTTAACCGTGGCTTGGCCAGATTTCTTCAGGTGCAGCTTCCCGTACCAGGTGTGCATGTGCTTCCACCAGCCGAGGAGCACCTCCGAAGTGTAACCCATACTCTCTGCCCTCTCTCTCCAAGCAGCCTGCTTCCGCTTGGTGTCCCTGTACAGCCGGTGTCCCTTCCGCCACAGATAGTCGTTCTCTCTCAGCCACTCCAGCACCTCATCCTCGTGCGCCTCCTCAATATAGTATTGCGCCTCCTCTCCCGTCCCCTCATACGCCTCTTCCTCCCTTTGCCAGGACCAGATGGGCCCTCATCAGAGGGGCTCCCAGGTAGTAGGGGCTGCTCCTCCACACCAGCAGCAGCAGCACCTACACCAGCAGAATCATCAGAAGAATCATCATCATCACCATCATCATCATCATCATCATCATCCTCACCAGCAGGATCATGATCAGCATCATCATCATCAGCAGCAGCAGCAGCAGGATCATCATCATCAGCAGCAGCAGCAGCAGTGGCAGCAGGATCAGCAGCAGTAGCAGGACCAGCAGGACCAGGATTAGCAGCAGTAGAGTAAGCACCAGCAGGGCCAGCAAGTCCAGGAGCACGAGCAGGATGAGCAGGATGAGCAAGACCAGGAGCACGAGCAGGTCGAGCAGAACCAGCAGGACCAGGAGCAGCTTCAACAGAGTAAGCACCAGCAGACGCCCCAGCACCAGCAGAAGCACCACCGCCAGGAGCAGCTTCAGCAGAAGCCCCAGCAGAAGCAGAGTCAGGGGCAGGGGGCGGGAGGTTGGCCCTATCCCTCTTGCCAGGGATGGCGGCAGGTTGCTGAGGCTTTCGCTTCCTCCCCATGGTTGTGGGGTTGCTGGCTGGCAGGGAGGCTGGCAGGCACCAAGGCTGGCAGGAAGCCTGGCAGGAAGCCTGGCAGGAAGCCTGGCAGGAAGGCAGGCAGGCACCAAGGCTGACTGGAAGGCAGGCTGGCAGGGCAGGCAAGGAACTCGAAGTGTCCAGCAGCAGGTCTTTCCTCGGAATGCTGGCCACGTGCGAGCTGTTTCCCTTTATATCCGGGGGGCTTACGTAATACTTCCCCCCCCCGCATGCGCAATTAACGCTCGGCATCCGTTCCGCTTCCGCTGTGCATCCATTAGGCTTCCGCTGTGCATCCGCTTTATCCGCTGTGCATCCGCTGTGTATCCGCTTCATCCGTTCAGCATCCGTTCTGCATCCGCTGTATCCGTTCCGCATCCGCTTCGCTGAGGCCCCCCGGAAGCCCTGCGGTTGCACCATCCGCTCCCATCCGCTTCCATCCGCTGGGCTTCCGTTCCGCATCCGCTTTGCATCCACCCTGCGTCCTCCCCGCGTCCGTGTTATCTGCTCCGGTTATGCAAATTTTTGCCCCTTTTAAGAGCGGATAACAACGGATGGAACATTTTGCTCATCCGCTGTGTCCTTTTTGCATCCGTTGGCCAGCGTGACATGGGCTTTATCCTTTGCATTATAAGTCTGCTTTTCCTCTCCTGGAAGCCTCAACACACATTACTGATAAATGGATTCAGTGTATAAAATCCCTGATTTAAAGATGCAATCTTTAAGTTTGATTACATAAAATTCTGGTTTATTTTGATTTCTTGATTTTTCTATATTCCTGTTTTGTAGTCACTCACTTAATAAAAAGTTCTGGAAAACTCAATATTTGCCTTCACAACCAATCAGAAAAATAAGCAGGAGTTGGTTTAAAAAGGATGTTCACATATTTTTTCTATATCCATTAAAACTGGTACAAATAGCATTATTGAAAGTTAATTGTAATTCTGCACATTCAACAGATAGCAAATAGAAACTAGGGAAAAGCACCATGACCATTCGTCTCAAGAAACTAAAGTTCAATGTAAGTTTATATATTGAGTAAGAAAGCCAAGGCTCCAAACTTTTCAAAATATAAAATAATTATTCTAGATTGGCAACAACAACAAACTATTACATAGACCAGAACTGAGATTAAATAAATAGGATAAAAGTAAAATTGTCAATATATCACGACTAATAACAAGACCAAGGTCTTCTTGAATCAATTATTGTGCACAATACAATAGTACCTTATTCTCACATAACAAGTCCATTCCTATAAAATGAAATTAGCTGAATTGGATGTGCCTAGATAACCAAAGAATGATAGGACACAATAGATTATTCTCAGTCCAAGGAAGAAAATGTCCTTGTTAAGGAAAAGAAAGGTCCTGGGAAAGGAGGGGGTTATTTTGATGATGTGGGAGAACCAATCCTTGAGTGATAAACACATATAATCTTATATAGAAGATATTAATCCAAGAGCCAGAAAGTTTATGGATGCAAGTTATTAATCATTAGAAACACAGAGGGATTGGGTGATACATGCATAAAATTCACAGAGATTCGCTGCTAGAAAGTCCTGAGGAGGAAGCAGATAGAGCTGGGAAGAGGGTTGGCATATATCACACTGGGACAATGGTCGCCAACCGGTGGGCCATAGCCCACTGGTGGGCCTGATAAAATTTTGGTGGGCTGCAGAGAAATCTCACCCCCAGAGCAACCCCCAAAGCAATTAATCCAGGCTGCACTGAAACACAAGGCTGCGCTGCCCACATGGCCCACGGGAACCCTCCCCGCCCACTCATTCCTTATCTAGCAAACTTGTCTGCTAAATTGCTATTTTTCCTTTTTCCGACCATCATCTGTTCTGCTGTGCAGGGAGATTTAGACTAGCTAGGAAGCAGGAAATGGTTGGATTTCTTACTTTCTAGCTAAGCACAGCCGAACCTCCCTTAGAACTGAAGGTTTGCATGCAAGCAAATTCAGTGCAGACTCACAGCAAGCAAATTTGAGAGACTGAGCTAGCCGATGGCAGATAGATCACTGAATGATTCTGTGAGCAACTCAATCTGCCTGTTTTGCCTGATTTTGGATAAAAGTTGCTCTTTTTTTAAAATAAAAAATTCAATATTTACATGCATGGTGTGTTGAGAGTTAATTTTGTGAGTTTGCTTGCAAGCAAATTTTATGTGACAGACTGAGCTAGCCAATGGCAGATAGATATATATTTGAATGAATCTGTGATTCTGTGAGCAACTCAATCTGCCTGCCTACTTTGCCTGATTTTGAGTAAAAGTTGCTCTTTTTTATTAAAAAATCAATATTTATGTAAATATTTATAATATTTACGTACAATCCATGCCCAGCCAGTCACATGACCATCAAGCCACACCCACAAATGAGACCACGCCCACAGAACCAGTTAGTGGTCCCTGGGATCTAAAATTATGAGTTTGGTAGTCCCTGAGGTCCAAAAGGTTGGCAACCCCTGCACTGGGAAATGTAGTCAAGCAATCCTTGTAGCTAAATTTAAGTATTAGATTGAATTCCAGGAGTTCTAAGGTAAATTTTTTTAAAAAATGATACTTGTCTGATTCAGGTTAAAAGACAAAATTCACAGATTTTAGGATATGGGTTCATACCAGAAAAGGGGATTTAGTTTTGTTAAGCACTGGAAATGTTTTGGGACAAGCTAAGTTTGTACAATAATTTTTTTTTGTAATGCCAGCATTAGTAATGCAATTATCCCAGTTCATGGTGCATCTGTACCGCAGTGTATGTCACACTTGAAAAAGGATTAACAGAGCTAGAACAAGTGCAGATGAGGGCTTCCAAAATTATCAAAAGACTTGTTTTTTCTATGAGAAAATGATATAGCATTTGGGATTTTTAGCTTGGGGAAAAATGAATAGGACATGTTCAAGGCATATAAAGGCATGCATTTATTGGAAAGAGAGGTTTCTCTCCTCTCAAATACTAAAACCAGAGTCATCCAATGAAATTAAGCAGAAAGAGATTTAGAACACACCAAAGCAAATATGTCATAGAGTATAAAATTTGTGGGCTTCATTAGGGCAAGTGTTGAATAAATGGCCATTAACTTGATGGCTTTAAAGGGGCTTTGCATCAAATCATGAAGCTGACTCTATTAAGGGCTATTAATAGCAAAGACTGTTATTTTGGGATTGGGCCAGCATGCCATCAAATGAAGATTATTGGAAAGACATTTACAGTACACAAAAGAGCACTTCTTCACACAGCATATAATTAACATTTGGAATATGTAAACACAAGACACAGTAATGATGGTCAGTATAGGATAGGTCTATAATGGGCTATTAGTCTTAAAGACTGAATGCTAGCTTCTCTTGGAAACAAAATGCTGGACTGATATATACCTTAGACTGATCCAGAAGGGCTATTCTTCTAGCCTAATGGACACAAGTTTCCACAGAAAAGAATGCTTGGAGAGAGCCACTAGAAGCAAAAGAATGGAAGTGTCCTATAATAGTTTTCTAAACATTACAGAATAGGTAATGTTTTTTATTTTATAGTTCCTTATTATTTCTTGATGTTTACAGGCACGGTGGCTCAGTGGCTGAATGGCACTAGAGAAGGTCTGTACTCCAGCAGTTCAAGTCCTAGTTCTGCATGACAGAAAAAACTCCTGTCACTTGCCTCAGCTTCTGCAACATAGAAGTTTGAAAGCACACTATATGCAAATACATAAATAAGTACCACTCCAGTCAGAACAAACAGTGCTTTAAGCTGCGGCATGGCTTCAACCAGTGCTAGACCTGCCTGAATGTAATGCCCAAATGCGAGATGATGGGAAATGCCACAGAAGCCCCTGCAGAACACTGTCAAACCTTTTGATTGTGGAATTAGTTCACCTCCTATGGTACATTTTGGATAAGTGCGTGTACTGAACAAACTAGAAATCGTCAGCAGCCAAATAACTACTTTGTATAAGTACTGTAGTCTTTTGTCTGATGTAACATCACCATACACTAATTAAGTAGATAGGGAGGTAAATAAGTAAACAAATAAATAAATTTGTTGACGAAATAGCTAATAAACCATGCTAAATGATAAACCACTATTTAGTTACTTCAGCACAAAAAAAAGTCCCAGAGTAGCTGACTTAAGATAAAACAATATTTGGTTGAAGCAGTGTAAGTCAAGAATCTGTTCTTATTACAGCCCAATTTAATGCAGCTATAATGTTTTAATAACAGTAATACAGCCAGACATTGTTGGCTGCCTTGTAACAGCTGGAACAGAGAAGGAATCCTAATACTATAGGCCCTCAGCTGAGTCAATGGAATTCTCTTCCTTCCCTTCCATCTCAGTTGACAGAATGGAGGCTGGTTGAAAGGTGGGGAATATTTTGCACGAGGAAGAGGCAATACCTGAATGAAATAACTTTTCTTTCTATGTCCCTTATGCAGTCAGAGAGGAATAAAGGCCTGAGACTTTGGTAGATCATATATTTTATATGCATTTCTATGCAAGTAAGTAAAAGAAATATGAACCAAGTATTGGTTGGAAAGAAAATCCTACCATTATGATTTTATGAATCTCATTATTGCATTATCATTTCCCTTAAGGGTACATTCAGCACGGAAAGGGTTACCAAATATATGAAGTGTGTAAAATATATTAAAAGAGTGAAAAAAGCAATGGCGAGCTTATTTGAAACTTATGGTTTTCTTATTACTAATTTAATACTTTTATAATCTGCCTGATTTACTGAGGTAAGGCATGATTTAGCATGCTGTGATCCAGGGTATGAAATCATTCAACTTGAGGTTTTTGCTGTTCTGACAAAACACATTCTAGATGTATCAGACAGGATGATGATGAACTGAACTTTATGTGCCCATCTAGAAAAAAACCAGAAAGGCACAAAGGACAAAGGCATTACTGTCATTTCAAAACAATCAAGCAAAAAATGCAGGGTGAAATCACTCCCTTTCAAATAAAACAGTGTGTCTAAAGGCATTATTAGGGATATATTATAAACAGGATAAAATAAAATAAAAAAACCTATGTATGTATGTAATGTGACCAAGGGAAATTTAACTTGACAACAATAAGCTAAACTTTTTCATGTCGGATTACAAAAAACTTTCAGACTGTCAAAATTCTTAAATTTTACTGAGACAAAAAACCTGTTTGAGTCCATTAGGATGCTGATATCAAATGAGATTGTGCTACACTAACACATGGTGAATGAAGGTTAATATAAATGAAGAATGAGAATCATGTTTCATGCAGTTTTATGTCTAAGAGCAAAAACGGATGAGTAATGATCTAATATAGCTGTTATAGGGCTGCATGATTTCATTTTGCAGTTCATAAACCAAATATTCACACTATACTCCTGTCTATGGTTCCCATATCACATTAAAAAATAATGTTGTTAACCAACTATATGCTGAAGGCGCATAACATAAACTTCGGAATGGCACTATAGGATTGCAATTGCCTTGTTGAACAGATGAATATCTTAGGTTGGAGTTCAATGCTGGGAATTTGATCTTATTGTTTCTTTTTCTCAATAGCTTCTTCTCAATAACTTCCACATTGATTGGGAAATAGGAGGTATTGCTTGTGATGTGATTTCAATTTTCTTTGTCATATACATTTCAAATGGGAGTTTACAGAGTGAGCAGTTTGAAATGGGAATTATTTTTTTTGGATTTCTTTTTTCAATGCTTTTCAGTATCTTCATGAAACAGCTGGAGAAGATTTTTAGGAGAAATCTATCTTTTGGGTATGTTTGCCCTGGGTGGAGTTGCCCTCTAAACTGAGGTAACAACCAGAAGTTGTCTTACTAGCTTTGCCTGGATAATGGGGACAAGTAAATGAACACAGACTGAGCCCCAAACTCCTCTTATACCCTCCCCATAACTCCTGGGAACAGCCAGCTGGAATAGTGATGCCACCAGTAACTATATTTAAAAAAAAAAAACTTCTCTGCCAAAGGTTTACTAGAGGAAGACAAGTGACAAATTTTCAAACTTTGAAGGACTGAGGATTTCTTTTCTCCATAGCTTGCAACCAGTCATGGAGGACTGATACTTAAATTCCTCTTGTGAAAAGGTAAAATGGATGACAAACACACTGGTAAACTTCAAGCCCAATTATTGCAAGGTATGGTTTTCTTTACATCTAGAAATTTCACTTGGAAGCCAGGCTAATCTTTGGAAATACTCAAAGAAATCAAATCACTCTTGTGCAGAAAACTGTACAGAAACTGCAAACAGTCCTTTAGGTGGTTTATCAAGTGCTGGTCTACAGATAGCAATGGCACTTTGACTTATATACCACTTTACAGTCCTCTCTAAGTGGTTGACAGAGTCAGCATATTGCCCCCAACAATCTGGATCCTCATTTTACCCACCTCTGAAGGATGGAAGGCTAAATCAACCATCAGCCTGGTGAGATTTGAACTGCCAAATTGCAGCCAGTCAGCCAGCAGGCAGCAGAAGTAGCCTGCAGTACTGCACTCTAACCACAGGCAGATCTGGGAGTAGCTTACCATTGAACTCTTTCTATGGCTGCCTAGAATTTTGGATTTGAAAGGATCAGTTGTTCCTTTTCTTCAAAAAGGTTTTTAAAATGTACCTTTCTGAAATTTAAAGTTTACATTTAAATTTTTAATTTTAATACACTGGTTTTATTTTAAATTGCTGCAGGATTCTAATAATAATATGACACTTTTATAAAAAGTGATATGATACACTAATATTAAACAATAATCTATTCTTTATAACCATACTTTTACACTTTGCATAAAGCAAAATCCAAACAAATCACAGGGCTCCAGTAAACACTGCCTACACAAATTTGACAAGCAACAAAAGGATCTGTAAAGGTCTTACCCATACTGTGCGAGCAAATATAGAGAATAACAGCAGTCAATACATTCAAAGAAGTTAACTTACATACTAATACCAACCTTAATTTCATATGCTAGCAAAGTAATGCTAAAGACCATTCAATGCAGATTAAAGCCCTACATGAAAAGGGAAATGCCAGATGTTCAAGTCAGCTTTAAGAAAGGCTGAAGAACATGAGACATTATTGTTAATGCTTGCTGAATAATTGAGAAAATGCCAATTTGTATTTCATATTTTGCTTTCTATGCTTATTATTTATATATTTTATAACATTAATTATGCTATCTTTTTGTATTCTATGTTTATTATCTATAAGTTTTGTAGCAGTCTTTTAATGTAGACAGCCACATTAATTTCTTAAGTAAATAAACAGCCAGGGAATATAAAATTTCTGATTACAGAAATAGCGTCAATTGTATTTATCATGTCAAGCTGTGAAATGTACTTAGAAAAATAGGAATTTCAGAACATTTCACTGAATTCATGCAAAATCTATTCACAGATCAGTAAGCCAAATATGAGGCAAAAAAGAAGCAAAAATGACCAAGCTCAAATTATCCTGCTTTGGACAGTTGCAAAGGCACATTGTCTGGAAAAGGCTCTAATGCTGGGAAAAGGGAAAGGAGAAGAGAAGGATCAGCAGCAAGGTCAATGATCTGAAAGTCAAACCTTACCCAAAGATAGGAGAAAAAATCATGTACAAACTAGAATTTTGATCTTACCCTACTTTAAATTCTGGCAAATTTTCAGCAGAATCCACACAATTATACCAAAATGATAAGCTATGTATGATGTTATAATCAAACAAATAACTCTGTGGTCAGTGGAATTTCCAGAACAAATGGCTTCTATATCAGCTATTCACTTTTCTTTTCTTTTAATTTGTCTCTTATTATATTATTCCTTCTTTTCATTCTTTTTCTTTGGATTTTGTATTAAAAAAGCTTAATAAAACTTAAAAATACTTTTTCTGACTTGCCTTTTATTGTATAAAATGAAAGTTATATTATTGATTCTGTTCACATAGATATTTGCAATAAGCATTCAGTATTAGTTAGGAATGCTTCAACTGCTTCTTAAATTTTGTTTAATGAATTATTGAAAATTAAGAAAAACTATTTTGAAAAAAGATTACACTAATTACTAGTAATTGGAGAGTAATTGGAATTGGAATTATTAAGCAATTGATGAAAAACAAAATTTAATGTTTTGTCTGTTACAGAGTGAACAGGATACTTACAGATGATGCTGACTTCTATTCTAATAGCACTCTAATCAACATGTGTTAAATTCCACCAGTTTAAGCCCACAATATTTTCCATAGAATCCATACATGATGGATTAAATGAAGGACCTAAAATGAAAGAAAATAAAGTAAAAATAAAGTAAAGTTATCCTCAGACTTTCTGTCACCTGCTAACAAAGAATAGTTTACCTCCACTTTGCAACTACATCACAAAATACAATAATCAACACAAAATGTTAACCTTGAAAAGTTAAATTTCTTCCAGAAACATAAAAACAGAAGAAGGCTCAAATGCATTCTTTAATTAAATACAGTGTGTTTATATACATGTGTGGAAAGAAGAGTGGGATAATTAAGTAAAAGAGATCATGTAGTGCAATTTAAGAAATGTGGTCTTTTTGTGTCATGACAATCAGATATATTTGAAAGTGTTGGTATTCTGTCAACATTCGAGGGCACACCACCAGATGTTGTTACCAACAGATCTCATTAAAATTAACGGCACTTGCACAGGAGTAATACTCAATGGAGTTTTTCTTCCATCAATTCATTATTGCTATTGTTATGATACACATCACTCCTCAAGGCATTCTCAATGAATTCCCCATTAAAAAAAAGAGTCTACAAGAATTAATCTATTGTTATCCAACTAGGGCAGAAAAGGAACAAAAAAACTTAATGAGGGAGGAAAAAACTGAAAGCTAAATAAAATTATGTGGAATTAGAAGTGATTCATAGCTTTGCTCAGGCTCAGGCTATGTAAGAAATGGAAGCAAGATAAAATCTCAAGACTACACAAACACTCCAGAGAGGATTAAGTCTTATGCCCCATTAAGACTTCAGAGGAACACCATTTTAAGATGAGAATTGTAAAACTAGTTTGACATATTAGAACAAAAACAGTCTGATGGTTATTTCACAAGGTTCTGTTTATACAATGCCCTATTCATAGAACAAAGATAAATAATTAAGCAGCATGTGTACATGCAAAGTGGCTCTGAGAAACTATTTGTTTTAACAAACTTGAGACTGAGTTCTACAGGAAAAATATTTCCCTTGCTTTAACCACTTTGTTTGGTCCATGTTTTGTTTGTGTCTTTTACTATACATAGGGAAGTCAGGAGATTTTTGTCTATTAAAAAGCTTCAGAAAATATTTCCATCTCATCTACCTTAGGTTTGCTTTAAAGAGGTCAAACTCAGTTCTGAATTCTAAAGAGGCTGAAATCATTGTATGGTCCATGCAACTTCCACCTGGAGAAGCTACAAATCCTGGCTATCAAACTAAGGAAGACAAATTTACACAATAGGTATGAGTATTCATAACATTGCAACTCCCTTGATTATTGTTAAAATACTGAAAATTGGGCATGTAGGGCTCTCAACTTCAACTAATATGCATTCTGCAATGACATCAATTAATCAGAAAAAAAACAGAATAATGACCTGTAAATCAGGATTTAAATCAGAGTTGAAGTACATTTTGTTAAGTAAGTTTAAAAATATCTGTCTCAACTAATCGATGGGCAAGGTTGAACTATCAGAACTTCATTTAGTAAATAAAAACATTCACAAGTTGCTCACTTTATATAAGATGCCATTAAACCATATAATATGTCAACATTGTAACCATACTTCACCAGAAATGGAAATTATCATTATCAGCTTTGGAAGAGGTGAAGCTTTAAACCACTTTAAAATAATGTTTTTGTAACTTGATTTGTTCTGAAATAAATAACTTATACTTCCAGAAAACAATGGTTAATTTGATGGTTTTTGTTCCTGGTGTTTTATTCAGTGTTTTAAAACCTTCGTGAAAGGGCAACTTCAGCAAACAGAATTCTCATGCGTATTTCTGCTTATTATTTTGAGAAAGAATTGCCTGAACCAGGCAGATATTTATACAAATTAATATTTATATTAATGTGTTAATGTTAATGCATAATAATTATTAATATTTCAGTTCATCAGTTGAACCTTCCTTCCTTGAAATAAGTTTCTTAAAACACATGATTGATTAAACTTAGTAGGAGTTCTAAATAAACATATACATGAATTTTCAGTTAAATTTACAATGATAGCAACAAAGTCAGTGCTTCCACTTTTTCCATAAATGTTCACTCACTATGGTTAAATAATTGCTAGGGCAAACATCACAAACTAAAATGACTGTAAATATAATTTAGAAAAAGAATGAAAACCCCCACATTTATCAATATAAGAAAATTGAAAATTTACTATATAGCAGGAGAAAAAATCAAATTTGTTTAATCTGATAATTTGTTACAATAAAGTATCCCTATTACAGATGTCATTCAAAATCTGTATTGCAGATGATTATGACATATGATCAGTTCAAAAGATCTGAAATTGGTATTTCCTAAAATGTATCATCTATTAGTAAGATGTACTTACCAAAACCTAGGGCTTAAAGAAGAATCCTGTACTCACCTGTAAAGAAAGAATCAAACATTAGATACATGTCAGTTCATGATGAACAGTTTATAAAAGCTCACTGCAGGATATAGTCTTCATTGACGTTTATGAACCATAATCTAATACACAAGTCCAGTGAAAACTTACATTCTTTTTACTTCTTATTTAAGGCTGAGAGAGCTGGACAGGCCCAAAAACACCCAGATGAATCAGATATTTAAGAAAGTATTAGAACTTGGGTCTCCCTATTCCTAGTCCAGCACATAAGATACTCAGTTTAGATCAAATTTATGTCTTATTATTCCTCCAAATAGAAAACATTTCCATATTTTAGACAGAATAGCTTTAAATTATTGACCACAATCTATTCATGATTATGTTCATTTTTTTTCAATTGAAATCACACAAAACAAGGCTAATCAACTGATTTAAAAATGTCTGCAACCCATTTCAGGTGTGTAGATATTTATAATCTGATCCTACGATCATAACACCCTTCTGTCATTGGTTCCTATTGACTGTTTGCTCTGAAATGGGATTTGATTGAATTTGTAAGAAAACAAAACTCAAAAAAAGGAAATTTTAGTCACAAATATTGTCAGTTTAGTATAGTGGAATTCCAACTAGCAGAATCTAGGAAGACAGCCTTCTCTGCAGTTGCCATGTGAAGCACTCTCCCCCTAGAGGTGAGGTGGGCTCTCAACTCGCTTGGCCTACTGTAAAGGTGTAAAGCATTTAAGGGCCTGTCACATTGGCCGGCGGATGCAAAACGTTTGTAAAAAGGACACAGCGGACGAGAAAATGTTCCATCCGTTGTTATCCGCTCTCAAAAGTGCCCCGAATTTGCATAAGCAGAACGGACAAAAACGGAAAGGAACGGACGGGGGGAGGATGTAGCCAGGATGTAAAATGGATGTTCCACGGAAGCCTAGCGGATGGAAGCGAATGGGAGCAGATGGCACATCCGCAGGGCTTCCGGGAGAGCACAGCAAAGCGGACGCACAGAGGAAAGAGCGGATGCGGAGCAGATGCCGAGCGGATGAAGCGGATGCAGAGCGGAAGCCTAGCGGATGCCCAGCGGATGCAGAGCGTTCACTGCACATGCGGAGAGGATGCATTGTGTAAGCCCCGCGGATATAAAGGGAAGCAGCTCGCAAGCAGGTCACCATTCAGAGGAAAGACTTGCTGCCAGACACAGCTCCAGCCAGCCAGCAGGACAGCCAGCCAGCCAGCCAGCCAACAACCATGGGGAAGAAGAGAAAGCCTCTGCCATCTGCTGCCAGCCCTGGCAAGAGGGACAGGGACACCATCCCACCCCCTGGCCCTGACTCTGCTTTTGCTGGGGCTTCTGCTGCTGGGGCTGACTCTTCTGGTGCTGCAGCTTCTGCTGGCACTGCTCCTGGTGCTGGGGCTTCTGCTGGGGCTTACTCTGCTGGGGCTGCTCCTGGTGCTGGTGCTTCTGCTGGTGCTTACTCTGCTGGCGCTGCTCCTGGTGCTGGTGCTTCTGCTGCTGCTTACTCTGCTGGAGCTGCTCCTGGTGCTGGTGGTACTGCTGGTGCTTACTCTGCTGGCGCTGCTCCTGGTCCTGCTGGTCCTCCTGGTCCTCCTGGTGCTCATGGTCCTGCTGGTGCTGCTGGTGCTGCTGGTGCTCCTGGTCCTGCTGGTGCTGCTGGTGCTTACTCTGCTGCTGCTGATCCTGGTCCTGCTTATGCTGCTGGTGCTGCTGGTCCTGCTTTTGCTGCTACTGTTATTGCTGCTGCTACTGCTGCTGGTGTGGAGGAGCAGCCCCTACAACCTCGAAGCCCCTCTGATGAGGGCCCATATGGCCCTGCCAGAGAGAGGAAGAGGCATACGCGTGAACGAGAACGGGAGAGGAGGCAGTACTCCATCGAAGAGGAACATGAGGATGAGGTGCTTGAATGGCTGAGGGAGAACGAGTATCTTTGGCGGAAGGGACACAGGCTCTATTGAGACACCAAAATGAAGCAGGCTGCTTGGAGAGAAAAGGCGGAGAGCCTGGGCTACACTTCGGAGGTGCTCCTCGGCTGGTGGAAGCACATGCACACCTGGTACGGGAAGCTGCACCTCAAGAAATCTGGCCAAGCCACGGTCAAGCTGACAGACCGAGAGACCTATGTGATGGCCAAGTGCAGCTTCCTGGAGGGTGAGATCTGCCACCAAGGAGCAGCCCCTCTGACAACCCTCTCTCTCAGGCAGCCCACAGAGAGCCAGTCCTCTTCTGGCCAAGAATCAGCTCCTGTGTCCAGGCAGGTATCTGTGGAGCGTGCCACGATGGAGAACACCCCAACAGCTGCACTACCCGTGGCGGAGCACGTGGAGGACGACCTGACGCAGTGGGAGCAAGGAGAGGGAACTTCCACCAGAGAACAACCCACATCCACCCCCAGCTCCACCTCCACAGAAAGCAGGCAGAGAGGCAGACCGGAGGGGCAGAGCTACACTATCCTGCTGGAGATCAGGGACACCATCAGAAGCAGGATAGATCTCCTCTCTCAGCTGGTACACACCAATGTCCCATCCTCCAACTGCAAGCCCTTCCTCACCTACGTCAACCAGACCCTCATGAACATGTCAGAATCACAGTACCAGGTGATAAAGGACAGGATCACCAGTCTTCTTCACAACCCTCCAGACCCAGCTGAACCTGCTCCCACCCAGTCCAGGCCTGCTCCTCCACCCCAGGTGATGTCACTGCCCTTCCAAGGCTTTCCACAGGCCCTCACCTACCAAGGCTATGGCTACCAGGAGGTCCAGCAGCAGAGGCAGCCCTTCCCAGTCCAGGCACAGGTACCACGAACACCACCGGTGCCACCGATGCCACCGATGCCATCCACGCCACTGATGCAACCCATGCCACAGATGCCATCCATGCCTCACCTCATTCAGCTGCAGACATCCAGACATCCCCACTACACTGCTCCTTCCTCCACCCCACAGCCAACCCCGGCCTCAGAACATCTGTCATCGGGATTGGGACTGACACCCCATGTCCTGGAGGAAGGGGCTCTCAACATCATGGGACTGAGCCAGCTGTCTGAGAGCTTCCTCCACACACCATCCCCTGTTGTCCTCTCGTAGCCAGGCACCCCAATGGTGCCTCAGACCAGCACTCCAGCAGCAGCCACCTCCACAGCACCTGGACCCTTCACCCCTGAGACTATGGGCATGCCTCAGAGTGACCAAGAAGAGTGCCAGAGACTGGGTGGCTATCTGTTGACTTTATCTTTGCTTGGGACACTTGGGTCATTTTGCTTTTACAGCTTGTTATTAATAAAGATTATCTTTGCATCACACACTTGCTTCATTTATTTTATTAAATAAAGTATTGGTGGAAACTTTTAGAAATGGTTTAAGCCTTTGCATGCTTGTGGGATGGGTAAGGATAGCTGTGGGATGGGCATGGATACCTTTGGGATGGGTAATAGCTGTGGGATGGGTTAGGATACCTGTGGGATGGGTAATAGCTGTGGGATGGGTTACGATACCTGTGGGATGAGTAATAGCTGTGGGATAGATAAACCTCCAGTTCAAGCATGGTAGGACTGTATGGTCCACCCTCCCAGGTGCCACACCTATGGCCCTTTATTATCAGTAACAATGTAATCATTCATCCACACATTTCAACATAAACAAAACTCTTTATTAAGTGCCCTGTTCATTGTAGGCCCACCCAACATACATGGCCCAATCTCATCAGTGTGATGAGACAGGCTGAAGGAAGCATCCATTAATCATCTATCATCCTGTCTTGCCACTCCACTGCTCCAGCTGGGGAGTTGCACCAGTGTCTCAGGAGGTTGCGCTGCTTCTTCCCTTCACATGAAGCTCTGTTGGGGCCTTGCATATCCTTAGTGTCATGAGGTAGGTTCTGAGGGAGAAGGCGTCATCCCCCACGATGAAGTAGGGCACATCTTGTGTGTTGTTGGGCAGGGGGTCTGGATCTGGGAAGCCCATGATGAGGTTGCATTCCAGCCCCTCCTTGAGGTCACTGGCGTTGTATACCTGGGCATCTGAAGCTGACCCGTTGCCTGAAGCATCGATGTACATGAACTTGTAGTCAGCATCGACCATGGCGAAGAGGATGATGCTGAAAAAGCCCTTGTAGTTGAAATATGTGCACCCCGACTTGGCTGGAGCTTTGCAGGCCACATGCTTGCCATCTATGGCTCCAATGGTGTGGGGGAAGTTCCACCTCTGATACCACTGTTCTGCAACTTTCGCCCAGCCTTCTTCAGTGGAGGGGCACTGGAGGAGCTCCTGCAGGTATTCTTCGATGATGGCCTGCACCACTTCTCTGACCACAATGCTGATGGTGTTGTGTGGCACCCTCCAGCCGTACTGCATGCTCCTGTATGTGGTCCCTGAAGCCAGGTGGCACAGAGTCAGTGCCACCTTGAGCCCAGGGTCCAGGCTGGGCCGGAAGTTGGTGCTCTGCTTGGTCAACCTGGGTCTCAGCCGCTCCACAACTTCATCAAACATGGCTGGAGGCATCCTCATGAAGTTCTGGAATGCATGAGGGTCTTCGTTCCTCAGCTCCACCATCAGCTTGTTATACAGTCCGTACTCGGCTCTTCTCACGATCCATCTTCGGACCCAGACACTTCTTGGACGCCTCCTTTTCTTCGCGTAGAACAGGTGAAAGAGCCTGTAGATGGCTTCGCACTGTTGTAGAACGATGGTGGCTACCAAAAGGAGTGTGTGATGATCCATGGTGGAGATGACTGGATGCTGTGGAAAAGCAAGAGCCAGATGAAGGCTGAAGAGGTCTGCACAGCAGGGCTGCTGGACTGAAAGTGAGATCCAGGTGAGTTCCTCCCCCTTTTTATAGGAAATATAGGTTTTCCGCTCGGTGTCCTTTTGCATCCTCTAGGCATCCTGCAGACATCCTAAATATCCGAGATACATCCCCTCTACGAACGTTTTTTCCATTTTAATGCTTTGTATGTGAGCTGCATCCGCTTTCATCCTTTCTCCGTCCGTGCTATTAACGCTTTGTGTCCGTTCCGCGTCCATTTCGCTTCCTCCCTGTGTCTGTTTTCCGCCGGAGCGGATGCGAGTTGCGCGGATGTGCAGCGGATGCCTAGCGGATATAGCAGATGCGTAACGGATGACGACGGATGTAGAACGGATGTTCCCCGTATGCATTGCGGATGCAGAATGGACGCGTTGGATACATTTTCCGCTCAAAATGTTTTGTGCAGCTCAAAACATTTTGAGCATATGAAATGTCAGTTGACGGACGCTGGACGGATAGAGAGGATGAAAAATGGACACAGTGAGTACAGAACAGATGCATTGCGTTAACCAACGGATGGCAAGTGTTTATCTCCATTTTACATCCTCTTTCCATCCGTTGGTGCTGTGTGACAGGGGCTTAAGAGACTTCTGCGGCCTTGCTTGGGTCACATGAACATGAGGCCATAGGGCTGGTTTGCACCCTAAAGGCCGCCCCACCTTTTAATATTTTTTTAACATTCCTTGCCTCTTTTAATATTTTGTTGTGTACCACCCTGAATCCCTCTGTATGATGGGTGGTTCTTGAATATGGTAAATGAACATATTAAATAAGTATTCCTAGAAGAGTAGCTTTTCTTTAATGAAACACATAATGCATAAACAAAACTGCTATAACAAGATAATAAGAAAATTCTGGACATTTCAGTTGACCCAGCCAAGTAATACAATATCTCATTGTCTTCACTGGATAATTTAGAAAATGCTTGGTTTCCATTATCCTGGATCTCAATTTTTTAAAATACAAAACATATGTTTTATAAAACATAATGCCAGAAAAGGGATCTGGTTCTGAACTTGGACCACTCAAAATGTTTTTCTGAAGTTGGAACTTTTCTAGCCTGAAATCTTTTGCTTTCATTTGGAATCTTTTGTGTTGCAATTAACAACTTCTTTCAGTTACAAATATAACATTTGGAACTTCCTTCTGATACTCAGAAGACTTCAAAATTTATTTTTAATCTTTCCAATTAAGTCCTTTACATTGGAAAGATGGGTATCTGTTTGTTAAGCAACATCAAAGAGGACATATGGGATGTTATGCTGTTCACTGCTCCTTGCATAGTGACACCTCAATTGGCCCAGAGATAAATTTGCCTGCTCTGTAACTTTTGGATTAATGGAAATCTCTGGGTTAAATTAGTTCCTTTTTTCTCTTTTTAACGATAAAACTCTAAATCAGATTAGTGACTGATGACTTTATGAATTAAGACTTCACCCATGTTGTTTTCTTAGTAGCGAAATAAAAATGATTTGCTGATGCTTTCTTCCAGGATGCTTTTTCAATTTCCTAATCTAGCTTATAGTTCTGGGATTTTATGGTGGTCTTCCATCCAGATATTAACAGATCCAGTGCTAACTCTGCTATCAGGTGCAAGGAACCAGGAATGCCACAAGGATTTACCTAGAGCAGTTTCTATATTGTTGCTTGCCTATAGATAGGAATCTCACCAAACGAAAGCATAATTTGCATAACTTTTAGATATACCTTATGGAAGGTTAAGGAGGATCCACTCAGGACCTCTTCCTGCATACTAAGGTGTTTTGCCTCACTCCTTGGGAAAAATCCACACACAAACCCCAGCAATTTTGTACCACATTCCATCACGCCTGCCTAGCTTTTTGTGGTTAGTCAAGGGGATGCTACCTAGTTGGAAAGAACTATTTTTTAGTCATGCTCTATTAAGATTTTTAATAGGCCATACCAACCATGTCAAACTCATCCACTTATTTGAAACATCCACATATTTGAAAGATCTTAAATAAGGATCCTAAAGTGTATCAGTCATGAACCAATTTTTAAAATGGGAACCAAAAGCAGCAGCTCTAGACAGCTTTCTCTGGTTGCAGACCTGTTTAACTAAAACTCATGGTGGATTTGTTGTGTAAACACTGGTCTTGGGTTTATATTTCACAGCAATGTGAAATATAATGCAATTTTATTATTCCATGTAACAGCAGTTTAGGATATGATGAGCCAGAATATTATTTCACAGAATTACTCATGAAAAATCTAGCCTCTGTAATTAACATGCCAATCCTCCAGAAACTCTTAATTGATAAAGAGATTGCATTTGGAAAATTATCATTTCTTAGAAGACTACCTACAGAAAAAAGAATTTCATAAGTTCGCAAGATATAAATGCATTGACTTTCACATACGCAATGGTCAGAATATGGATGCCAAGACTGATTGCTTTTTTTAAAGGCCCCGTCACACTGGCCGACGGATGCAAAACGTTTGTAAAAAGGATACAGCGGACGAGAAAAATGTTCCATCCGTTGTTATCAGCTCTCAAAAGGGGCAAAAATTTGCATAACCAGAGCGGACAACACGGAAAGGAATGGACGGGGGGAGGACGTAGGGCGGATGGAAAGCGGATGCTCCAAGGAAGCCTAGCGGATGGGAGCGGATGGGACATCCACAAGGCTTCCGGGGGAGCGCAGCAAAGCGGACGCGGAACGGAAAGAGCGGATGCAGAGCAGATGCCGAGCGGATGAAGCAGATGCACAGCGGAAGCCTAGAGGATGAAGCGGAGGCAGAGCGGAAGCCTAGCGGATGCCTAGCATTCACTGCGCATGCGGGGAGGATGCATTGCGTCAGCCCTGCAGATATAAAGGGAAGCAGCTCCCAAGTAGGTCACCATTCAGAGGAAAGACCTGCTTCCAGACACAGCTCTCCAGCCAGCCAGCCAGCCCACCAGCCAGCAACCCAACAACCATGGGGAAGAAAAGTAAGCCTCTGCCATCTGCTGCCAGCCCTGGCAAGAGGGACAGGGCCACCCTCCCACCCCCTGGCCCTGACTCTGCTTCTGTTGGGGCTTCTGCTGCCCGGCCTCAATCTTCTGGTGCTGGGGCTTCTGTTGATGCTGCTTCTGGAGGTGGTGCTTCTGCTGATGCTGCTTCTGGTGGTGGTGCTTCTGCTGGTGGTTACTCTGCTGGCACTGCTCCTGGTGCTGATGCTTCTGCTGGTGCTTACTCTGCTGGTGCTGCTCCTGGTGTTGGTGCTTCTGCTGGTGCTTACTCTGCTGGTGCTGCTCCTGGTGCTGGTGCTTTGCTGGTGCTTACTCTGCTGGCGCTGCTCCTAGTCCTGCTTGTCCTGCTGGTGCTTACTCTGCTGGTGCTGCTCCTGGTCCTGCTGGTCCTGCTGGTGCTTCTGGTCCTGCTGCTCCTGCTGGTGCTCCTGGTCCTGCTGGTGCTCCTGGTCCTGCTGGTCCTGTTTTTGCTGCTACTGTTATTGATGATGCTACTGGTGGTGGTGGTGTGGAGGAGCAGCCCCTACAACCTCGAAGCCCCTCTGATGAGGGCCCATATGGCCCTGCCAAAGGGAGGAAGAGGCAGACGCGTGAACGGGAGAGAAGGCAATATAACATAGAAGAGGAACATGAGGAGGAGGTGCTGGAGTGGCTGAGGGAGAACGAGTATCTATGGCAGAAGGGACACAGGCTCCATCGCGACACCAAAAGGAAGCAGGCTGCTTGGAGAGAGAAGGCGGAGAGCCTGGGCTACACTTTGGAGGTGCTCCTCGACTGGTGGAAGCACATGCACACCTGGTACGGGAAGCTGCACCTCAAGAAATCTGGCCAGGCCGCGGTCAAGCTGACAGACAGAGAGACCTATGTGATGGCCAGGTGCAGCTTCCTGGAGGGTGAGATCAGCCACCGAGGAGCAGCCCCTCTCACAACCCTCTCTCTCAGGCAGCCTGCTGAGAGCCAGTCCTCTTCTGGCAGAGAGTCAGCTCCTGTGTCCAGGCAGGTATCTGTGGAGCGTGCCATGACGGAGAACCCCCCGACAGCTGCACTACCCGTGGCGGAGCGTGGAGGACCCCCTGATGCAGTGGGAGAAAGGAGACGGCACTTCCACCACAGCCCAACCCGCATCCATCCCCAGCTCCACCTCCACAGAAAGGCAGAGAGGCAAACCGGAGGGGCAGAGCCACACTGTCCTGCTGGAGATAAGAGACACCATCAGGAGCAGCGTAGATCTCCTCTCTCAGCTGGTAAACACCAACACCCCATCCTCCAACCGTAAGCCCTTCCTCACCTATGTCAACCAGACCCTCATGAACATGGCGGAACCCCAGTACCAGGTGGTGAAGGACAGGATCACCGATCTTCTTCACAACCCTCCAGACCAAGATGAACCTGCTCCCACCCAGTCCAGGCCTGCTCCTCCACCTCCACCACAGGTGATGTCACTGCCCTTCCAAGGCTTTCCACAGGACCTACCCTACCAAGGCTACGGCTGCCAGGAGGTCCAGCAGAACAGGCAGCCCTTCCCAGTCCAGGCACAGGTACATCGGACGCCACCGGTGCCACTGATGCCACCAATGCCACTCACCCCATAGATGCCACCCACGCCACAGATGCCACCGATGCCAGTCCTCACCCAGCTGCAGACCAGACAGACCCACTACACTGCTCCTTCCTCCACCCCACAGCCAAGTCCGGCCTCAGTACATCTGTCATCAGTATTGGGGCTGACACCCCATGTCATGGAGGAAGGGGCTCTCAACATCACGGGGCTGAGCCAGCTGTCGGAGATCTTCCTCAACACACTGTCCCCTGTTGTCCTCTCGGGGCCAGGCACCCCAGTGGCGCTTCAGACCAGCACTCCAGCAGCAGCCACCTCCACAGCCCCTGGACCCTTCACCCCTGAGACTGGGCACGCCTCCGAGTGACCAAGAAGAGTGCCAGAGACTGGGTGGCTACCTGTTGACTTTATTTTTGCTTTGGACACTTGACTTGAGTCATTTTTCTTTTACAACTTGTTATTAATAAAGATTATCTTTGCTTCACACACTTGCTTCATTTTTTTTATTAAATAAAGTCTTGGTGGAAACTTTTAGAAATGGTTTAAGCCTTTGCATGCTTGTGGGATGGGTAAGGATAGCTGTGGGATGGGCAGAGATACCTTTGGGATGGGTAATAGCTGTGGAATGGGCAGGGATACCTTTGGGATGGGTAATAGCTGTGGGATAGATAAACCTCCAGTGCAAGCATAGTGGGACTCTGTGGTCCACCCTCCCAGGTGCCACACCTATGGCCCTTTATTATCAATAATAATGTAATCATTCATCCACACATGTCAACATAAACAGAACTCTTTATTAAATGCCCTGTTCATTGTCGGCCCATCCAACATACATGGCCCAATCTCATCAGTGTGATGAGACAGGGGCTTTGCACATCCTTAGTGTCTATCAGGTTTCGCCCTTGCCTCCATTCCCCAGGCTCCATGTCCCCATTGCCTTGTTGGAGGTCCACGAGCCTGTTCTGCAAGACTGGGTTGCGGGTGCGCATAAGATTGTGCAGGATGCAGCAAGCTTCCATGATCCTCCTCACGGTCTCTGGGCGATGCTGCATGGTGGTGAGAAGTACCTGGAACCTGTTGGCCAGGATGGCAAAGGCGTTCTCCACCACCCGCCTTGCCCTGGCCAGCCTGTAGTCGAAGATCCACTCTTCACGGGTGAGGTATTTGGAGGTGTAGGGCTTCATGAGGTAGGTTCTGAGGGAGAAGGCGTCATCCCCCACGATGAAGTAGAGCACATCTTGCATGTTGTTGGGCAGGAGGTCTGGATCTGGAAAGCCCATGATGAGGTTGCGTTCCAGCCCCTCCTTGAGGTCACTGGCATTGTATACCTGGGCATCTGAAGCTGACCCGTTGCCTGAAGCATCGATGTACATGAACTTGTAGTCAGCATCGACCATGGCAAAGAGGATGATGCTGAAGAAGCCCTTAGAGTTGGAATAAGTGGACCCCGACTTGGCTGGAGCTTTGCAGGCCACATGCTTGCCATCTATGGCTCCAACGGTGTGGGGGAAGTTCCACCTCTGATACCACTGCTCTGCAACTTTCTTCCAGCCTTCTTCAGGGGAGAGGCACTGGAGGAGCTCCTGCAGGTATTATTCGATGATGGCCTGCACCACTTGTCTGACCACAATGCTGATGGTGTTGTGTGGCACCCTCCAGCTGTACTGCATGCTCCTGTAGGTGGTCCCTGAGGCCAGGTGGCGCAGAGTCAGTGCCACCTTGAGCCCAGGGTCCAGGCTGGGACAGAAGTTGGTGCTCTGCTTGGTCAACCTGGGTCTCAGCCGCTCCACAACTTCATCAAACATGGCTGGAGGCATCCTCATGAAGTTCTGGAATGCACGAGGGTCTTCATTCCTCAGCTCCACCATCAGCTTGTTGTACAGTCCGTACTCTGCTCTTCTCCCGATCCATCTTCGGACCCAGACACTTCATGGACGCCTCCTTTTCTTCCCGTAGAACAGTTGAAAGAGCCTATAGATGGCTTCGCACTTTTGCAGAACGATGGTGGCTACCAAAAGGTGTGTGTGACGATCCATGGTGGAAATGACTGGATGCTGTGGAAGAGCAAGAGCCAGATGAAGGATGAAGAGGTCTGCACAGCAGGGCTGCTGGACTGAAAGTGAGATCCAGGTGAGTTCCTCCCCCTTTTTATAGGAAATATAGGTTTTCCACTATGTGTCCTTTTGCATCCTCTAGGCATCCTCTAGACATCCTTAATATCCGAGATAGGTCCCCTCTGTGAACATTTTTTCCGTTTTAAATGCTTTGTATGCGAGCTGCATCCGCTTTCATTCTTTCTCCGTCCGTGCTACTAACGCTGCGTGTCCGTTCCTTGTCCGTTTCACTTCCTCCCTGTGTCCGCTTTCCGCAGGAATGGATTTGAGTTGCGCGGATGTGCAGCGGATGCCTAGCGGATATAGCGGATGCATAACGGATGACAACGGATGTAGAACGGATGTTCCCCGTATGCGTTGCGGATGCAGAACGGACGCGTTGGATACATTTTCCGCTCAAAAAGTTTTGAGCAGGTCAAAACTTTTTGAGCGGATGGAACCTCAGTCAACGGATGCTGGATGGATAGAGAGGATGAAAAACGGACGCAGTGAGTACAGAACGGATGAATCGTGTTAACCAACGGATGGCAAGTGTTTCTCTCCGTTTTACATCCTCTTTCCATCCGTTGGTGGAGTGTGACATGGGCTTAAATTGATATGTTTATCCAATCAGTTACCCCGTTAATGTTAGAGTTATAATATTATAACTCATTTATAATGAGTTATAACCCCAGTATTTGCAAAGGAATACAGCATTTAATCTCTTTCTAGTACAGCAGTTTCAATAGTACAGGTACCAAAACTTGATACATCCTTTAAAAAGAGCTGGGAAGACGATGAGAAATTATTGAGCATCCTGTGCTTGATAAGATGTGTATCAAATTCACTTTTGATGGGCACAGCTAATTAATATAGACTCTCATTAATACAAAATGGTCAATGCTGATTACAGATTACTGTATTTTTCAGAGGATAAAATGTATTCCCCCCACCCAAAAAAAGTGGGTAGAAATGTTTGTACATCTTATACATTGAATACGGACCCATTTTTGGCCTCCCAAAGCCTCTGCGCATCCCATTTTTGCCTTCCCTGGTGTTCAAAAGTGCTCTGCAGGCCAAAAATGTGCCCCTTTTTGGCCTGCAGAGTGCTTCAGGATGCCAGGGAGGCCACAAATGGGACATGCGGAGGCAAAGAACTTTTTTTTTCTTGTTTTCCTTCTCTAAACCAAGGTGTGCTTAGTAGTCCAGTGCATCTGATAGTCCAAAAGATACGGTAATAAAACAGTATCTACACTGTTTCATTCTATGTTTGTATGGGAACTACTGAATGCCACAAGGAATTACAAATCATTCCCTGCTGATGTAATGTTTAAATACAGCTCACTTAAATACATGAGAATGTAATTTCTGTCTCCGTATAGCTAATAATCACTGATAAAGCTAATTTCATCTATTATATCTATGGACCCATCTGCTTAACCATAATAGTGAAAGAAGCAAAATGTGTGGAAATTTTGCAACTGATCCCGCAGGAATTAAATTTATACCTCAAGGGTACCCAGAAGGATAAAATGCAATTTAAACATGTTTTATTTTTTCTTTAATATATAAATTATATTCCATAAATGGTGGCAAAAGTAATTCTTCTTTTCAGGGTTTTCTAGGGATAAAAGTAACAAAATGCTGGAAGATGACCTTCTTGAAAAAAGGAAGAGATGTTTATATGAGGAACTCATGATAGTATTTCATATTATTTCAGGAGAAAGGAGAACTTGCAATGCTTTTGCATACAGATTTTATTTGATTTGCTTAAAAGATTTATAAACTAACAACAGGGGCAAATTTATCTATATTTATGCTATGAAAGAAACAAGTTGTGTCCTCTAGTAGATTCATATATGATGATACTATTCCCATATCCACTATACAGTCCACTGTACAAATAATTAAGTGCATTTCTTAAAGAATTTAGAAAAAAAGCATGAATGTGTATACTCTTGTTAAATCAGAGTTGCTATCAAAGTGTTGATACCCATATGCCTTGCAATAAAAGTTTATCTTGTTAAGCAACTGGCAGCTTACCAAAGCTGCCTGTCTAGATTTTACGTTCATTTACAGTTAATAGCTAAGGCATGTGAAAGATCTGATATTTTGTACATTTCCGTTAATTCTTACCCTGGGACTTTTCTGTATTCCACAATGAGAATCAGAAGATGCTTCCAGAGGATCTCTGTTAAGACTCTTGTGTATCATTTTTATATTACCTTTTTCATCTATGCAGACAAATTATTGTAATTTCAAATTTAAAATATATGATTTATTGCTCTAATGAAGCATGATTGCTTTTGTGTTATTTAGGGTTACAAAAACAACTTAGAGTTCTTGCTAGTGAATAAGTTGTCCCAATGTCCAAGGGATACCTTTCTGGATGGCTGGTAGCCTTTGGTGTTAGATGATTTCAACCATACCTTGGAGGCTGGCTCTGGCAAGGCTCAAGAATCCATAGCATCTTGCCATCTCTAGCCTGATTCATGTGGACAGTCACAGTTTGCCTTTAAAAAAGAGGTTACATGATTTGGAAATTGAGGTACTGTTACCACATTCAGATGTGACCTCCATGGGAGCAGTGGCTTCAATTTGGGGGAAGGGGGGAGTCTGCCACATAACAGATCCTCTTAATTTCCAGAAAGTGCTGTGGACTTTTCAGTATTTCTGGCAGTTCAGTTCAATGCTTGGTGAATCATTGGCACTGGGAGATGGACTAGGGAGATGGATTAGGTGGTGAGCTCTATTGCTCCCAAGTGGCCTTTTTCTGGGTGCCACTTTCTGCTTGGTTTACTGAAACACACACATACACACTGTTCCTAAGGGTGTACTATAACTAAATAGCATTAAATATAAAAAAATACAAAATTAAAATTACAACCCGAAAAGTATTAAATGACAAGATACTACTAGTCATCAACATATTATTTCACAACAAGAAAGGAGGATATGCATACAATATACTTTAGGGAAGGTCAATTTTTAAATACGTGTCTACAGTAAGGGCCTAACAAACAATTCTAAAAAAAATTCACATTCTAAGCAGTAAGTGGAATAAGAATCCCTCACATATGTCATATCTATATATGCAATTATAGGCAGACTATAGTAACTTCATAATATTTGTCAATAGGAAAATTATTTTCTTGTGCTGAAATTAATAACCAAAATTCATATTCCCAATTAAAGTTGTTTTAGTATAAAATTTATAGCAGAGATAATCTCCTAAATAATATATCTCTGTACTACTATGAGCTTTTCTGATGTAATAAATCACAACTGAGACTTTCAATGTAGCACTTTAGACAGTTGGGTTCAGTTGTTGCTAAACTGTCTATGTCTTATCTTCATTTACTGGCCACCTGTCTAAAAAAATAATAATCTTAAGAACCGGAACTTAATATATAGAATGAAAGAAAAACATCAGTAGTATTGAACAGTGTCTTATATAAGTGTCCAAGATGATTTATTTTTCTCCTTGGTGTCTAAGGGAGGGCAATAGAGGTCAGGTAGTGTTTGATAATGGTCTGAAAAAGATTGAGAATTACATTCTCAAGTTAGTTGCTCTTTATTCTCCACCCCCCCCTTACTAGCTACAAAATCTCACCCCTTTATTCATGTAAAGAAATAAAAAAGGAGGCTGGCCATTACCTGAAATTGCTTAAGGAGACTTAGCACATATTCAATATATTCTAATTTGAAATGAAGATTTACTGCATTTTCTACTATAACCATAAGATATAAATATGTTTTTTTCCCAGATACAAAGTTTTTTAAACTTTTAAACTTAAAAAAAATCTCATTTATCTCATTATGCTAAAATGTTCATGTATGGGTTGGAGTTCAGATCCCAGTCAAGAGGGTGAGCTTTGGAAAATAATGCCAGGGCATGTTGTTTTACAAGTTGCCACTCCTTTACAAAACATCAAATATAATCACAGGAAGTGAGAGAAACTGTTCTCTGAAGCTAATCTTAGTATTAAGCAGCATTCTGATTAGCACAGTGGAACTCCATGTACACCATGGAGTTCTTCCATCAGTAAGATTTTCCGTATTAGTGTTGATGGAGGAAGTCATTTCAATCCCATTTCCACTAAATGATTCAGCTGAAACACACAAAAAGGATAAAGCTGTGTCTCTGCGCGTATATATATATATATATATATATATATAAATAAATAAATCTCTGGATTTGGAGATCTAAACATGCTTAAACTGATATTTACCGTCTGGTCTGGCTCCTGCCAATTAAGAGCTTTAGTGATTTGCATTCAGGTTCAGGTGGCTTCAATACGGTCTCAGTATAATGGATAATTTATCAAATTTATATAAAGCTTTAGTGAAATATACCATTTTAAAAAACCCTCTATTTAAAAGCCATTAAAAGATTGGGAATATGATTTAGGTAAGCTAGAATTAACTCCAGTAAAACCAATTCATTTGTTTAAGTCAAAATCAAAACAAAACAAAATCCATAGCTAGGCATATCTTCACATGTAAAGCAGCCAAGTTTATGTAACTATTGTAACTATTCCAAGAAAGTTGCATGCAAGTTAAAACAATCAAATTACAGGTTGGCCATAAAGCTCATTGAAAGACCTTGGGCCAATTGCTAAAGCTGCTTCTCTCTCTGACAGAAAAAGAAATTATTTCAACTGGCAGCGATCCCATCCAAAACAACAAAAGAGTCTTTTACCTCTGTCATCAGCCAGAGGATCAAAGGATCCTCACCTCTGCTGTAAGAAGACAATCGTTTTTGGCTTCTAACTTTGTTCTATCCTTGCAAAACCTATCTTGCTATTCTGTATTCTCCTTTACCAATTCCTCTTTTCTTGTGCATCCATAGTGAAATGCTGTGGACATAGTATACTAAAACTTCAGCAAGGCATTTGACAAAGTAGACCACAACCTACTTCTTGGTAAACTAGAAAAATGTGTGATAGACAGCATCACCATCAGATGGATTTGTAACCAGCTGACAAACTGTATTCAACAAATAGTCCTTAATGGTACTACATCTGAATGGAAGAAAGTAAGCAGTGGCGAACCACAAGATTCCATCTTAGGCCCAGTCCTGTTCGATATTTTCATAAATGATTTAGATGAGGGAATAGAAGGTGAACTCATCAAATTTGCAGATGACACTAAGCTGGCAGGAATAGCCAACACTCAGGAAGACAAGTAAAGATGCAAAAAGATCTTGACAGACTTGAACAATGAGCCCCATCCAACAAAATGAAATTTAATGTGGAGAAAAGCAAAGGTTTACACCAATGCAGGGAAAACCAAAGGTAAAAGTATAGATTAGGTTCAAAACCTTGCTCAAAAATTGTAGCTGTGAGAGGGACCTTTGAGTCCTAGTGGACAATCACTTAAATATGACTCAGCAGTATGTGGCATCAGCCAAAAAAGCTAATACAATCCTTGGTTGTATAAACAGAGACATAGAATCAAAACCACAGAAAGTATTAGCAAAGTTTTATAAAACCTTAGTAAGATCACATCTGGAATACCGCATCAAGTTTTAGAAACAGAGATATGGCTGTGGCCAGGTTCAGTTCGAAGTTGACAACCACGTTACAGAAAAAAAGTTGAGACTTTTGAAAAAGTGCCAAGAGCAACTAAGATGATTAAAGGCCTGGAGACAAAAACATATGAAGAACAGTTGCAGGAATTGGATAGTCTAAAGTAAAAAAGGACTAGGGGGTGATATTATAGCAGTATTCTAGTATTTGAGGGTCTGCCACAAAGAAGAGGAGGTCAACTTATTTTCCAAAGCAAAAGAAGGCAAGACAAGAACCAATGGATATAAACTAATCAAGGAAAGAAGCAACTTGGAATTAGGGAGAAATTTCTAACACTGGAAATAATTAGTGGTACAACTTGCCTCCAGAAGTTGTAGATGCTTCATCACTGGAGGTTTTCAAGAAAAGACTGGACAGCCACCTGTCTGAAATGGTATAGGGTCTTCTTTTGAGCAGGGAGTAGGACTGAAGACCTTCAAGGTCCCTTCCAGATCTGTTCTGATTCTGATTCTCTTTTCCGTGTATAAATTGAAAGCAGGATGAGATTTTCCTCATCTTCTGTCCCACCCACCATCACAAGCTCACATAGTTTTTTTTTTAAATGATGTTAGCAACTTTATAGTATGATATCTAACAAATGAAATAAAAATATTGTACATTTATCTAGTCTTCTTCAGAGCTGTTGTGAGGAAAAGAATTGGGAGGGGAGGAAGGATCATGAGCTTCTTCAAAGAATGGTCCTCCTATTGGGCAGTCAGGCAATTACATTAGGTAGCAGATGTTGAGAGAAGAAACCAGCTGTTAGCATACAGTCTATCCTGTATCTATCAACAGTGTTGAGGAAAAAATCAATAACTAATCCTGCTAGCCTCTTGCACACAGTTGTGGGCTGGTTCCAAGTGTGCTGTGAGTCTTCCGCTGTAGTTGCAATGGAGCAGGATGCAGGAATATTGGGTTTTGAAATGATCACCAAAATATGCATAAAGCAAACTCCAGAATTTGTACACCATTGTATAACAAACATTTTGACATAAGTCAGCTGTGAATACAAGCAATTTGAAATGTGAGAATATATTGATGGGGGGGAAATCAGAATTATAGAACAAAATTAAGTAAAAATAATATTATAGATTTTTGGGAGCACACCAACATATTTTGCTTGAAACTTCAGATCGCAAGCTTATAACTGACTCTTGTGTCACATTGTAAAATTATTTACCTAGCAGAAAGATCCATTAAATTAAGAGGGAATTATTATTTACGACAACAGCAACAACATTACAGGCACAAGATAAGCACTACACATTGTAGTCTTAAGGCCTGTTTATTTAAATGCTTAATTTCCTTTGAATTTTATCCAACAAATCCCAAATGTTCATGAACAACAGATCAACCACCTCTCTTCAGGGCAGTCTTGCTCTGTTAGAAAATTAATACAGTGTTCAGCACATATTGTATTTGCATATATCAGTGTTATGTTACCACATTATGTGAGAAACAATTTTCTATCATATACTATACATATATTATTCCTATCAACTTCCACATCATTTTTCAAATATTTGAGATGACAATATTTATATTAAATCAGTCTTCATGCAGACGTTACTATTTTAGAAATATGTAACATATCTATTACAAATATTTATATATAGATTTTTTTAAAGACAATTTCAACTACATAAATATGAATAATAGGATAGACTTCCTAGAGTCTTCCATTATAGTAATGGAAATAGCAATATGTTTGAGTTGTCTTTTTTTTTTTTAAGTTAAGAGATTTAATCACAGCTGAAGGTTCTAATGAACAACAGAAATGAATTCTGCACTCGGGTTATTTGAAATTTCCCTTTGCCTGATTTTTTAAACAAAATTATTAAGCTCAATTGTAAATTGGAGAGTCAATGAACTACAACAGTACAGTCACATCTTGATAACAATGCTGAGAAGCTGTGTAACATATCAATTTTCTTTCAGATCATTTACACGAAAAGTGTGTCTCAGTTTTCAGTGCTCTTGGGTGCTCTATTTCATCAAAAAGTTTTCAAAATAATTTGCTGAATTATAACTTTCCAAAGTTTACTTGAGATAGTATCTAGATTGTTTGGGAAAATATTTATTAATTGTAAGCCACACATCATATGTTTAATTCCTTTAGAGGAACTTAATTCTTCTTAGTTTCTGAGCCTTCAAAACTACTTTTTATCAAATGTTACCACAACAGAAAAATGCTAAAAGTTGAGTTTATCAATGATGTTAATAGTATTTCTGAAGCCAGTTAAATTAGCTCAATTCCTTTGTACTGCTATTGAATTTTTGGTAATTCTACTTAATAGGCTCAGAGAAATGCACCTAGGTTAGTGCATTTCATTCTACTTTAGAATGCATTGCATTCAGGTAAGTGCAAATCATTCTACTTTATTTCAATACTAAAGAATGATTTACCAAGAGCAACATTCAAGCTTTACAAAATATATGACAATTCTGCAGTCTTTGATAAATGCCCTGTGGCCTTTGTAGCATAATTTCAAAAGTATTCTATAAACTTTGGGTTCAGATTGCTGTAAGAAAACATCCTTTGGGTGAATATAAAGATATGGCAGAGAAAGGGGTTGGTGGGAGAGGGGGAGATGCAAGATCATCAGTAAACCCAGCTAGTTTAGACAAAATTGGTTTCTCCCTCCCACCATCTACATGCAGCCAACAGATTAACTCTAAGTGAATGCTGTCTTTGACAAAAAAACATGCTCCCATCACTAATTACAGGATGAGCCAGGTTTTCTCTTTACTGTTTTCCTAAGCCACACTTAATAAAAATATGTGCCGCAACACCCGTTTAGTCTTCAGTTTTAATCATTAATTGTTGCTTACTTAACATATAATATGAATGGAAAAGTACTGCATCTTTTTTATCCAAGGTGCTAAAAGTACAGGCCTATACAGAGAAACCTTATGCGTAATACATTTAATTTGCATGTGGGTCCTGTATCATTGCCAAGAAAGCTGCTTGGACGTGCCCATGCACTTACTAGGAATCAAGCTTGTCTCAAAGGAGACTTTACCTTTAGCTGAAAATAAAACTGCTTCAAGTATCTGTTGAAATACAATCCAAATGTGATTTGGATACTACATACTAACCTGCTGCTTAGTTTTAAGAAGGACTGGTATTGTTTTGCTTTCTGTTGCTTTGTTATATTTACAACGTCATAAATCAATTTAATAAAGCAGACCAAACATAAAGAAAATGTATCAAATCTACTATCCATCATATAATAAATCACACTAAGATGGGGATGTTTAATAGGCTGCCTTTGGGCATTCCTTTACAACTATAAAGCCACATAAATATGGAGTGTGAAGCTTTCAGTTTGACAATATGCTTTATAGAAACCTAGCCTCAGGATAAAAGTCACCTATATGCACTATAAATTCTTCTTTTCACTTATAGCATCCTAAAATGATTCCGAAGCAGTTTTAGAAATGCAATCTGTTTATGACAATTTGAGACTGAGGTTGCTTTAAACATTCTGTACCAAGAATGATGTATTTTCCTCCTGGTCTTCACAATATTTTTCTGTGGAATCCTTTGTTTGCTTGCAGACATTTTTTTTATCTGACTAGGCAACATCTTCAGGCCAGAAAGGTTTAGCTCTCTGTTTTTTACAAAAACTTGCCCTGTCAGTAACAGTGGGAGTGTTGCTTTCTCCTTAGTAGTTCCTTGACTAAGATATTGTTTTACTGCTTGATTGTTTGTCTGGTGTTAATCCATACTTCTCTGGGTGTTGATTGATAGGAGGAGATGTTCTGTTTTTTTTTTCTTTTTAGGTTTTTTAATGTCTCTTTTGAATGGTGCATAAAAATTGTTTATCTCTATCTACTTATTTGACACATAATATGAATGGAAAATGAATGGCAGATTTGCCGAGTGCCAAGCATCCAGAAAATCCTTAGTGTTTTTGTATTTAACCTGGTCTAGGATGTTCAGTTTCCTAGTTAAAACTATGGGTAAGTCTGTAGATATGTTGTAAATTAAGGAGTTTTAATTGAGTCTTCTGACTTCTAGATGGCATTCATGGGCATACTCTACTAGACTTCTGCCTGAATACACAGTAGCTCTTACCAGCCTTATACTCTATGTTGTAGATCAGGGGTATCAAACTTCCATCACCACATTGTCGTCATATGATGTATCACGACTTTTCCCCTGTCACTAAACCAGGGGTGGGTATGGCCAGCACATGATTTATTTGGCCCATGAGCCATGAGTTTGACACCTCTATTGTAGATGATTCCTGTTTGCTTACTGATTGTACCGTATAATGAAGCAGACTTAATGATGAATTTTTTGCAGTCACTATTATAATTGCAAATCAAGGATTACCTGTATTATTTTAGTTTACACTTTCATATTTTATCAGCAAATTTTGAATTATCTAAATATTTCCATATATTGGGTATTTTAATATTCTACTAGACTGTTGTATAGCGATACAGTTTTGTATGTACATCACTAAGATTCCCTTGCAATCTTCACTGCCTTAAATATTTAAGAACTCATTTTCTTATTGATTCATTTCACTTTTTTCTCCTTTCTCTTCTCTTTTGTCTAAATTGGTTAACTACCTTTACCCCATTCCCCTTTTACTCCTGTAATACTGCTATTGAATTGTACCTACATTTGATCATTGACCATAAGAAAGGCTTTGATTGATTTTAAAGGTCTACCAGACAAATGTTTATTATGAGAAAATGATGAAGAATGAGACGTTGTTTCTAAAAACTAATGGAGGATTTTAAAACAGATTTAGCAATATATTTACCTTGCCATTTTTGACTGATTTCAGTGATGAATTGACTCTGCTAAGAAATAGGAAAGAGGTTCCATTTTATATATTTGTGTGCTGTATCTGAAAGCGTTACAGTTCAGGCTAGTTCTATTTCTTAAAAAGCTTTTGGGTTTTTAAAAGGATTTTTTGGTTTTATTGTACTGCATTTCAATTTTTTTCAAGTATAATATACTCTGCAACTGATGGAAAGATTTTTTTTCTTTTACCTGAATAAAGAAACTGAAATGTAAAATATACTTCTAATAAAAAAAAGATAAAACAAAAATATTTTGTAATAACCAGTTTTGCCAAATATATTAAATCCATGAGGAAGTCTGTGTGCATTCTTTAGTTCTTTGGAAAGACTCTGCATGAGGAAAAAAATCATAGGAGTGACATTTATTTATTTATTTCTCAATTTTCTATACTCTCAATCTCACTAAGAGACTAAAATTGTTTTAAGCTTGCTTTCATTCTTTTTTTTTAACACAAATATATTTTTCAAAGTTATAATCAACAACCAGTTAGTTTTGATTAGAATCTCATGCCTTTAAATGAAGCTTACAAGTGAGTTGTAAACTCTCCTGGAACTAACATAGATAGCACCTGAAATGTAAGACACCATAAAGAAAACCTGACAGGGCCTAACAGTATCCTAATGCTATAGGGAAAAAAAAACTTATTTCTTGTATAGTCTGTACATCATAAGGGTCTATTTACTTCCTGGTGATAAAATGGTGACTTAAACTGTGAAAATTACTATCATCCATCTCACCACATGCATTCCCATGCTTAGGAAGTAGAAATGAATGAAATACAACGTGGTTTGCAAACAAAAAGCTTTAGTGAGCTTGAGGGGAAAATGCTTTTTACGTGATTTGGCAAGAGTGATCAGCCAACAGGAAAATGCAGACTCTTATTCAGCCAAAAGAAGCACCCCTCATGTTCTGGAACTTCAAAAGAACTGTTTGTTTCTATGTATTGGACCTAATTCAGAACTGTGGCACTGCTTCTCCAACCTCAGAAAAGTAGTAGTTAACTCCCTTGTTTTATTCCAGCCCTTTCTTCTTTATTTTTCTTTAAATTGTGGTGCTTTTACAGGCTGGAAATATTTATGCATACTGTGATATTTGCATATAAAATGGAATTTTAGTCCCTTCAGAACTCTACTCCAAATGCAGTAGGAATGATATTATTTATCTACCTGCATCTCCTGGATTACCCCTTCAGCTTAGCTTTTATTTGATATGGCAATTAATAATTCTCCATGTGGGAATGATGATGATGATATAAAAGAAATCTATGAACTGAATTCTCCTTGCCTTTTGTAAACAGAAAGTATGCTAGGACCTCCTTGTACCAAATGTATGTGCCTGTTTATACATGTGTGCACAATTCTCTACAACCCTCAGACTGATTTTATTCTGAAAATGCCCTGTTTTAGAATATTCTTGATTAGGGCTATATGGTACTTCATATTCAAAGGGCAAAATATGTTTTGGAGAACATGAATGTATCCTATCAGCACCTCCTTAACCTACTGTATCTTTCGTGCTTGTGCTGAAATCCACAAAAAGACACAGCTGTTAAAGGAGTTCCTAAAAGTACTTTATGAACATCACTGGACGATTTGAAGCATCTTTTCACCTTCAAATACAAAGCACTGCACATTTTTACTACCTTATATATTTTCAAAAATATACAGCTATATCTAATTAAGCATCATGTAATAAATGTGATGGAAGCTGTTCTACCATGTTTTTTCCCCATTAAGACAAATAAAAATGTATTGCTTGAATTCAGAAATTTTACCACCGTTCACATTCAATTATGGAACCTACAAGTCTTGGTGGACATCCCTACATTCGGATGTTTCCTGATTTAATATACAATTATCCAGTAACACAATGCCAAAAAATTGAAGATTTGTTCAGTTCCTTAGGCAACAGAGAAGTATTATAACTACCCTTTGTGCCTCCATGAGCATTCTTCTGAACTTTGTTGAAAGGATGTGCAAAAGCATTCATAAAATTCAGCACTCATCTCAATTCAATTACTGAGTTGAGTGACTCAGTATATGTATTATCCTGGCTCTACAATAATCAATTCTTTTTACTTATTACTCAGTAATTTAATAACTGACATTTCCTTCAAACCACAGCTTAATTGAGATAGACTCCTTGAATTAAGATGGTAGAAAGCCAACAAAGCCTAGGATATTTCTGGTTAAGAATGAATTATATAACACGACAGCCAATGCTTATTAGTTAGGGAGGGTATGCAATATTTCTAGCATTATTAAAGACAGCAAGTTAGCAAACATGACTTGAAAGCATTTCACTCTCAACTATAGGTCTTCTTTCATACTCAACATTTTTCCTTTTGCATATTCTAAATCAACTTCATATCTCTGTTATTGGGAAAAGAATGGTTTTCAGCCAAAACACTTCACCTTTTCTTCATTAAAACATTACTATAAGTTTAGAATTTGTGGTCATCCAAAATCAGGATTCTATGTCTATGTAAGAAATATAATTTTCTAAAAGACCCCATACAGTTTCTCACAGATATATGAATTAAGAATGTGTATGCATGCATGTATTCAGACTATTTAAAAGGGGACCATTATATATGCATTGTATTTAATTCTGAAATTATTTTTAAAGATTAATATAGTGGAGGCAAATGATAGTTTGCAATTAATTTTTCAAAGGAACCTGATAGGGTTAAAACTTGGTTTTGCCAGTTAGTTTGGGGGCCCTAAGGGGGTGCTCATCTCTGGAGATGGTTGATGTGACAAGACCTTATCCCTGTGCCATCTATCTCCTTAGTTCCATTTTTTTATCACTTTAAAATTTTTAATTTGAATTTGAATACTTTATTGTCATTGTACATATATACATAGTATACATACAACGAAGTTCACATAACACCCAGAGACCAGACCCAACACACACACACACGACAATCCCCAAATGCCCCCTCACCAAAATTTCCCATCCCCTAAAAACACACAAGCATCCTGTTAGGAATGTAAGTCACTGAACAGTTATTTGGGTTGGAAAATATAAACCAGGATAGACATTTTAATACTGTATCGTTAAGAGAATACTAAAACTGTAATTGGGTGTAGTTCCACAAATGGCCATAAGATGGAGCTAGAAACCTGGGTTGTTTTTGTCTCAGTATCTATTCCTTCTGTTGGAGAGAGTTGCCGTTCCTCCTAATGACTGTTACTGATCCTTGATATAAGTCTGTTACTGAACTTTTTTTGATACTGGACTTTGATATTTGGATTATCCCTGAACTGGAAACAGAATGCTTTACCTGTGAATTGACTTGGACTGCTTATCTTGGATTGTGCTTAAACGTTTTATTGGAAGTAAAAACCTACATTTACTGTACAGTGTTTCTGTGTGTTTGTGTATTATTCTTCACTACTCTCACTACGTCTCTCTGTATGCACTCATCCTCCTAACAGGGAATTACCTCAACACATCCACACAACAGACCAAGTAATACAGTCCAACTACTCATTGATGGTAGTCCTTTTTAATGTGTACTTTTAAATTTTTAATTGCTGTTCTATTTCTAATATGCTTGTCTATCTATCTATCTATCTATCTATCTATCTATCTATCTATCTATCTATCTGGGGGAAGGGACAAATACACAAAACACATACACACACACATACACACACACATGCACACACAGACATATAGCCAAATATGGTTCTCCTACATATTTACCTTTGCCCCATTTCATGCTGCAGTGTTAGTATTTAGTAAGAGACTAAACATTTTATTTCTAGATAGGAAAAGGAAAATTAAGAATATATGCCCTAATACCTGAAATAAAAATGTTGCAACATTTCAAGATTAGGAAAATTATATCCCTAGCTTGTCCACAACTTGAAATGGAACATTGTTAATTGAAAGTAATCATGGGAGGACAACCATATCAGAAAAGGATAAAATGCATATAAAGTAAATCTCTCTCTCTCTCTTTTCCCCCTTCACCCCCAAAACCATTCACATATAATTTCCCCCCTCAAAGCAATTTAATAGGGAGGAACAATTCTCAAAATAGCCCGGAAGTAAGTTTCAAATAAAAAATGTAATTTAGTGCCTGTTAAAAAAAATGTAATAAGAAAAGGAGAGAGGGACAATAGTAAGTCAGTCTTTTTCTGCATTCTATAATGAGTAAAATGGTCAGACCTGCAGTGAAAATTAGAGTAAAAATAAGGTTTCCAGATTTGTTTTAAAATCTGTTACTCCCCCCAAAATGAGACACCATCAGAGCCAACACTAGCCAGAGCATAAAATAACTGAAAGGAACTATACAAGATTAGAAAAAGTGGAGAAAGGTGGTTCACAGAATCTCCAAGAATCAGACATGATTGAATGGATAACATCACAATCATTTCAAGAGGACAAAGTTCTGAAATGTATTGAAAACCAAATTTTATTCAGGTAATTATGATTCCACATGATATACCAGTATAATGAAGCAGAATTTAGTGGGATAATATATGATTTTCTGTTTATCAAGCCATACATTTTGCTATAAAAACATGAGCATGCAAACATAAAAATGCTAAATTTATAATATAATACAATGCATTTTTAATTCATCCACTCATTTGGTCAATGTATATGCTATCCACTGCCTTAATGTTTCTGGGAAGCTTACAAGCAGCAGTAAAAAAAAATACATACAAGGTAAATTAAATGATTAGTTAAAATACAACTAATATAAAATACAACTAATATAACTCCTCAATTCTATTAATTTGCTAATTCAGATACTTTTCAAATTTTTGATTTGTTTCAAAATAAGAATTGCATAAATGGCTGTTTTCTGCAAAAACAAAGAGCTACTGCTTTCATTAGGAAAGACCTGAGAACACTATTGTACTTGGTTATTAACTAATTCACGGAACATGTAATTTATAGAAGACCATTGCAGAAAATAATTTTGGATGATCAAATGCAAAACTACAAGAACCCTGATAAATAATTCTTTACCAACAATTTTTCACTTTCTAAGGGATCTTGCAATACAAAAGATGTTGATTTTTGCCTGGAGCAATTTTAAATTGCCTCTGGCAACAAAAACTAACTAAAAACTAATCCTTTTTACAGCTTATGTACTGCAGGAAACTGGCTAATTAAAAAAAGGAAGAAACCATTGCACTGTGCTGAAGCTCATTTCAATACTGAGTGAACTTTCAGTTCACCCATATGGACTGATCTTTTCACTCTCAAACTTGAAGCCTGGTGTATGGTTTTCATGTACAAAGGTTTCTGCAGGCGCTCTTCTGTTGAGCTTTACACCTAATTAAGATATCTTAATGGGCTGAGCCAGCCTGTTTATATGTACTAAGAGCTTATCTTCCTTTCCATTTACCATCCTCTACATAACCTGAAATTTAAATCATTTGGAATCTGGAAGTCTCTTTTGTCTGCTGCAGTTCATTAATATTACTTTTTTGTAGGTATTCAGGTTCAGACCTGTTATTTAAAGTGGGTTACGTCAGATGCTGAACTTAGCAAATTTAGAACAAAGCTAGAGAAAAGAAGAAACCATGACTTTCATTTTCAGCTCTAGGCTGGCAACCCTCCTTATAATTTCTGCCAAGAGTCCACAATCATCGACACTGGTTGCATATAGTGGAAAACTTGTGAACCAGAGTGGAAAGTTACTTCTAATCCACTTCCATCTCAGAACAAAAATTCATTTTAATTTTATTTATACTTTTTAAGCTCAAAATTTATTATTAGTAAAATAGTCAAAGTGGGATTTCACTATGGATTGGGAGCAACCTGACAGAAGCAACATTGTTAATATTAAGAATCGCTTGCAAAAGAATATGAAGGTTTTTTCCCCCTCTTCGCTCCCAGATTCTTCAGGAAAAATGCTTGGTTCAGAGGTTTTCCAGGAATGGCAGGAACTCTACTCTGAATCTAAAGGCTAGGTCACACTGGCTGACGGATGCAAAACGTATGCAAAAAGGACACAGCAGACGAGCAAAATTTCAGGGGTGGCTCCATCCGTTGTTATCCGCTCTCAAAAGTGGTGAAAATTTGCATAAACAGAATGGAAAAGAATGGTAAGGACGGACGGGGGTAATACGTCGCGAGGATGGTAAGCGGATGTTTGTAGGAAGTCTAGTGGATGACAGCGGATGGAAGCAGATGACACATCTGCACGGCTTCTGGGGGAGAATAGTGAAGCAGACGCGTAGCGGAAGGAGCGGATGCATAGCGGATGACACAGATGCATCACGGATGCTTATAGGAAGCAAAGCGGATGCATAGCAGATGCATAGCGGATGCAAAGCATTCACTGCGCATGCGGGGTGTATGAATAGCATCAGCCCCACGGATATGAAAGGATGCAGCTCGCAAGCAGTCACCATTCAGAGGAAAGACCTGCTGCCAGAGACATCTTGAAAGAACACCATGGTTCATCAGTCAGGGAAGAAGAGGAAGCCTGTGCCTACTCCTGCCAGCCCTGGCAAGGACAGAACCACCATCCCACCCCCTGGCGCTGACTCTGAAGCTGCTGCTGCTGCTGCTCATGGTGTTGCTGCTGCTGGTGCTTCTCCTGCTGCTGGTGGTGCTACTGCTGGTGCTGCTGCTACTGCTACTGCTGCTGCTGTGGTGGACCAGGCACAAGGCCCTCAAAGCCCTGCTGCTGAAGACCCTGAAGCCCCTGCCAGAGGGAGGAAGAGGCAAGGGAAGGAGAAGGGAGAGAGGAAACAGGACTCCATTTCCGAGGACCATGAGGAGGAGGTGCTGGAATGGCTGAGGGAGAACGATTACTTCTGAAGAAAGGGCCACAGACTGTATCGCGACACCAAGAAAAAGCAGGCAGCATGGAGAGACAAGGCAGAGACACTGCAGATGTACTTCTGGGAGGGTGGAAGCACATGCACACCTGGTATGGCAAGCTGCACCTGAAGAAATCTGACCAGGCCGCTGTCAAGCTCATTGACCAGGAGATGTATGTCATGGCCAAGTGCAGCTTCCTGGAGGGTGAGATCCACCACCGAGGAGCAGCCCCTCTGTCAACCCTCTCCCTCAGACAGCCCACAGATAGCCACTCCTCTTCCAGCCAGGAGACAGCTACCCTGTCCAGGCAGGTGTCTTTGGAGGGCCCCATGACAGAGACCCTCCCGACAGCTGCACTCCCCATGCTGGAGGACATGGAGGATCCCCTGTCTCAAATGGAGCAAGAAGAAGCAGCAGCCAGAGACCAACCCACCCCCACACCCAGCTCTACCTCCACAGAAAGCAGGCAGAGAGGCAGACTGGAGGGCCAGAGCCACACTGTCCTCTTGGAGATCAGGGACACAATCAAAAACAGTACAGATCTTCTCTTTCAGCTGGTCCACAGCGACATACCATCATCGAACCGCAAGCCCTTCATCACCTACGTGAGCCAGACCCTCATGGACTTACCCGAGGCCCAATACCAGGTGATGAAGGAGAAGATCACAACACTGCTGCACCACCCTCCAGGTCCAGCTGAACATGCTCCTACCCACTCCAGGACTGCTCCTCCACCCCAGGCGGTGTCACAGCCCTTCCATGGCTTTCAACAGCCCATCAACTACCAAGGCTACGAGTACCAGGACTTCCCACAGCAGAGGCAGCCCTTCCCAGTCCAGGCCCAGGTACATTGCACGCCACAGACGCCTCACCTCACCCAGCTGCAGACCAGACAGCCCCACTACACTCCTCCTTCCTCCACCCCACAGACAAGCCCGTCAACAGAAAATCTGTCATCAGTATTGTGCCTGACATCCCAGGTCCTTGAGGAAGGGCCTCTCAACCTCACGGGACTGAGTCAGCTCTCTGAGAGCTTCCTGAACACACCATCCCGTTGTACTCTCGGGGCCAAGCACCCCAATGGCGCCTCAGACCAGCACTCCAGCCACAGCCACCTCCACAGTCCCTGGCCGCTCGACAGGTGAGACCACGGACATGCCTCAGAGTGACTGAGAATAGTGCCAGAGACTGAGTTGTTACCTGCTCACTTTATCTTTGCTTGAAGACACTTTACTTGGTTCATTTTGCTTTTTTAATAAAGTCATCCAGTTTACTTTAGACAGTTATTAATAAAGGTTATCTTTGCTTCACACATTTGGTTCATTTTTTTTACTTAATAAAGTGTTGGGGAAAACTTTGAAAAAATGGTTAAGCCTTTGCATACTGTGGGATAGGTAAGTATAGTTGTGGGATGGGTAAGGATAGTTGTGGGATGGGTAAGGATAGTTGTGGGATAGGTAAGGATAGCTGTGGGATAGGTAAGGATAGTTGTGGGATGGGAAAGGATAGCTGTGGGATTGATAAACTTCCAGTGCAAGCATAGTGGGACTGTATGGTCCACCCTCCCAGCTGCCACACATATGGTCCTTTTTTATCAATAACAATTTGTTCATTGATCAACACATTTCAAAATAAACAAAAGCTCTTTATTAATGCCCTATTTATTGTGGGGCCACTCAACATACATGGCACAATCTCATCAGTGTTATGAGACAGGCTCAAGGAAGCATCCATTAACCATCTACCATCCTGTCTTGCCACTCCACTACTCCAGCTGGGGAGTTGCACCAGTGTTTCAGGGGGTTGCGCTGCTTCTTCCCTTCACGTGAAGCTCTGTTGGGGCCTTGTACATCCACAGTGTCTATCAGGTTTTGTCCTTGCCTCCATTCACCAGGCTCCATGTCCCCATTCCCTTGTTGATGGTCCACAAGCCTGTTCTGCAACACTGGGTAGCGGGTGCGTATGAGATTGTGCAGGATGCAGCAAGCTTCCACGATGCTCCTCACAGTCCCTGGGTGATGCTGCATGGTGGTGAGAAGCACCTGGAACCTGTTGGCCAGGTTGCCAAAGGCGTTCTCCACCACCCGTCTTGCCCTGGACAGCCTGTAGTTGAAGATCCTCTCTTCGCGGGTGAGATATCTGGAACTGTAGGGCTTCATGAGGTAGGTTCTGAGGGAGAAGGCGTCATCACCCACGATGAAGTAGGGCACATCTTGTGTGTCATTGGGTAGGGGATCTGGATCTGGAAAACCCATGATGAGGTTGCGTTCCAGCCCATCCTTGAGGTCACTGGCATTGTATACCTGGCTATCTGAAGCTGACCCATTGTCTGAAGCATCGATGTACATGAACTTGTAGTCAGCATCAACCATGGCAAAGAGGATGATACCGAAGAAGCCCTTGTAGTTGTGATAAGAGGACCCTGAGTTGGCTGGAGCTTTGCAGGCCACGTGCTTCCCATCTATGGCTCCAATGGTGTGGGGAAAGTTCCACCTCTGATACCACTGTTCTGCAACTTTCCTCCAGCCTTCTTCAGTGGTGGGGCACTGGGGGAGCTCCTCCATGTATTCTTCGATGATGGCCTGCACCACTTCTCTGACCACTTTGCTGATGGTGTTGTGTGGCACCCTCCAGGCATACTGCATGTTTCTGTATGTGGTTCCAGAGGCCAGGTGGCAGATTCAGTGCCACCTTCAGTCCAGGGTCCAGGCTGGGACGAAAGTTGGTGTTTGCCTTGGACAACCTGGATCTCAGACGCCCCACAACTTAGTCAAACATGGCTGGTGGCATCCTCATGAAGTGCTGGAATGCACGAGCGTCTTCATTCCTCAGCCTCACCATCAGCTTGTCATACAGTCCAAACTCCACTCTTCTCCCGATCCATTGTTGGACCTACACAGCTCTTGGATGTCTCCTTCTTCTCCTTGTGTAGAAAAGGTGAAACAGTCTGAAGAGGGCTTGGTTCTGGTGTTGAATGATGGCAGCTACCATAAGGAGTGTGTGATGAGCCATGGTGGAGATCAATGGATTATGTGGAAGAGCAAGAGCAAGGGTGATGAGGTCTGCACAGCAGGGCTGCTGGACTGAAAGTAAGATCCAGGTGATTTCCTCCCCCTTTTTATAGGAAATATCGGTTTTCCGCTAGGTGTCCTTTCACATACTCTAGGCATACTCCAGACATCCTAAATATCTGAGATCCGTCCTATATACGAATGTTTTGTCCATTTTAATGCTTTATATACGAGATGCATCCGCTTACATCCTTTCTATTTCCGTGCTACTAATGCTGTGTGGACGTTCCGTGTACCTTTCGCTTCCTCCCTCTTTCCGCTTTCTGCTGGAGCGGATGTGAGTTGCGCGGATGCCCAGAGGATGCCGAGAGGATACAGCGGACGTGTAACGGATGACAACGGATGTAGAATGTTTGTTGCCCGTATGTGTCGCGGATGTAGATCGTACGTAGCGGAAAGTTCATCCGCTCAAAAAGTTTTGTGCAACTCAAAACTTTTTGAGCAGATGAAATAGCAGTAGACGGATGTTTGACGGATAGAGCGTATGAAACACGTACGCAGTGAGTACACAACGGATGCATCGCGTTTTCCAACGGATGGCAAGCTTTTTTGTCCGTTTTACATCCTCTTTGCATCCGTTGGTGCAGTGGGACATGGGCTTAAGACACTAATAATGTAAAGTTTTCCACTTGAAAAAAACTTTCCAGTGAGTTGATACATTTTACAATCTTGTACCAAAAGTTTAAACTGTCCTTCAAATTATATTTGTAAACTTGATTTTCAGATCTCCTAAATCAGTCCTGAAGCATATATTATGCCAATTACTATCTTAACATGTAGCCCTTACAATATTGGGTTTTTTTCTTCCCATAATAAAATAAATATAGCATTTAAACATCCTATTTGTGAAGCCTTGCATCAGTTTATTTTAAACAGAAGTTTGAAAATCTATTTTATGGTTAACAAAGGCTCTTTGGGTATGCTGTTTATATTTTAGGGTTCTATGCATTTCATGTATTAATGAATATGTTCCTCAGTTAAACAAATGACAGACCATGAAATCAACGTACTGAGATCTTATTCTGAAGTTTCTTAGGGACAGAGAAGAGCCATGCTGAATCAAGCAGGCTACAGGCCCATCTAGTCCAGCATTCTGGATCTCACAGTAACAAATTAGATGATTTTTGGAAACTCCAAATGTGGACAGAATGGTAACATCTTTCTGCTATGTTGGGTCCCCAACAACTGATGTTTAGCATATGCTGTTTGTAGTTCTAAACTGCTCGCCACTGTTCCATTTCTTTTTTCACCTCTCACTTATCCCATTTAAATTTTAGCCCAATAACAATTGCATATGTAACATATTTTTATTTTTATTGATCTTGAGTCCTCCTGAATTGCATTTTATGAATAACTCTTCAGTCCTAACTTAAGACAAGACAAATTTTTGCCTACTATGCACAGCTATAAAAATCCTATCGTGTCTCTTCTAATCCTTTTTTATTCCGTGCTTAAAGGTTCTAGATAGTAGAGGTTTCTCCTGTGGTCCCTCATTATTTTTGGCTGCTTTCTTCTTGTGCTTTTCCCTGCTCTTCAATATCTTTTTGTAGCTCTACTCAAAATGGTACACAGCACACATGCATAATTTAAAATGGCTAACAAAAGTAAATTCATACACTAATCATTATCAATAATCAATTACAGAACACTGAAAGAAATCAAAACTAACTTCAGGGAGAGCCATTACAAACAACATAACTTAAATCAAACATAATTAAATTATGTCAGCACTATCAATTCTGAATTCCATTAATTATTCCTTAAAAATCAAAATGTGTACTGTAATTACAATCTTACTCCATTTGAGTTTTTTTTCCCATCAACTACTAGATGTAGAGTTTTGTGCTGAAATCTTAAATTGTAGTATTATTAAATGCATGATGTCAAGCAAAAAGAAAGGGGGGGAAATGCAACCACAGCATATGCACAGTATATGTCTTTTCATGGTTTATTAGGTTCTGGCATAGTGATGCCCTTTGCTGTTTTAAAACTGAGGATACATCAATACTTCCTGCTGTTTCAAAGACACAGTGATTGAAAGCAAGGCTCACAATTATAGTAAAACTACAAGACCTGTCAGTTATGATGCTTGCCCTGTAGCAGCAAATGGGATAGATTTACACCTGGAAGAAGCATCTACAGAGTAAGAACATCACATTTGTTTTTTCCTCATCTTAATAAAAGATATAAGGGAACATATATAGGAGACACTCAGCATATTTACCAGATGTTACAGGCAACCATGTACCATTTTGCATGCAGAAATTTAAATATTGTAAAACTTAGTCTGAATATGGGTGTGTCTGCTTCTACAAGTCATATCAAACCATTTTTTTGGCCATGAAAATTTTATTAGCATCATTCTCTCTGATGTCATAGATTTATGCTATCTCTGCCATGAAATTGATAATCACCTCTGCTTTAAAAGAAATGAGGAAGGACAGTAAATCACCAATAGGAGAATACTGTAGTCTTTAATTTCTAGAAAATTTCTGGATATCTTCTCCAATGAAACATGATAATTCAAACTGAAAATACAGACAATTGTGAAGAAGAAACAAGAAGTAATCTCAAGCTAATGGGCACAGAACTGATTTGGAAACCTGAAATATTCATGGGCTTTTTAAAGATATCTCTGGAGAACATATGTTAATTTGAAACTGATTCCAATTTCTTCCAACTGTATCCTATGTCAACACATTTCTCATTTTTCGAATAGAATGGAATGGAATGGAATGGAATGGAATAGAATACATTTATTGGCCAAGTGTGATTGTATACACCTTACTAGTAAACAAGAAAGCATGGGATCCAGTTTTTGAAGTACCGGTAACTGTTCAAATTTATATTTGGATTGATTTTAATGGCAAGTCGCAATCTATCCAACAATTTCAAATACTGAACTATGCTGATATCTCCTCCTATAGGCATTCCTATCAAATGAAGAAAACAATGAATTAAACTGATACTCAGCAGGTACAGGGTCCATATGTATAAGCTAAAAAAGATGAGGTTTGGGGGACTTCCAGATCTCCTCCTTTCCCCTTTTGGGGGGAACTCTATCACAACAAATGCTTATGTACTCCTCTTTCCTTGTGAAATTGTCTCAACATCTTCATCTGAGCAGTGACATTCTGAATATGTCATAGTATTGTATCTCTTCTCCAACACATTTAAGGATAAGGCTTTAAACCTCACTAGTATAAATGTCCTTCTATACAAGATGGAAAAAAATAACCAGAAATAGTGAAAGATCTACGATAGAGGGCCCATAACAATTTTTTAAAATGATTTTTTGTTCTGCAGGTCCAGGCTCTATTGGCCTCTAACATAGCTTTCTCTAGTCAAAAATATAGATGGGACTGAGAGATCAAAAATAAGGTAAATCAAAGGCTGCATTTTTTTCCCAAAGAAAATAAACTTAGCATGAAAGATACACTGGGATAAAAATTCATCCTAGAACAGTTCTTTCAGTCAGCATGCCAAACAACAAATTCTCAAGAGGGTATCCACAGTTCTTGCAGAGTAAAAACATTTGGCACAAATCAAGGAACTTGAAACATAGTTCTTATACATTTTACAGGATTGCTTCTGAGGGCATTTTATCTTTATGAGAAATTGTGTGTCATACAGCAGACATAACATCTTGGCTTTAAGTAATTTAAGTATTGCAGGGGCAAAGTTATTATTACAACTAGCAAATCTAATTATAGTATTGGAGGCCTTTGGGGCACATTTTATAATTTCTAAGCTTTGTTGTTTCATAGCAGTGAAAGATTGAAGTAGATTTTTAAACATATACAATATAATCTATAGAGTTAGAATGCCACTAATTTTCCAATTATGGTGGCAGTTGGTACATATCTTGATGAACAAGGACACCTTTATTTTGTGTTAATTTTTCATCATGCTGGAATGTATGCAAGAACTGGACATTCTGCAAGAGCCATCCTGAGTCTATCAGTGGCGAACCGTGAGCACTACAGCTGGGCCTTCACCTCAGCCCTCACTCTGAAAGGCACAGCTGGGGAAGTTTTCTCTGTATGAGGCAAACTTCTTGGGGTCCAGAAGGGCAAGGCACATCAGTTTTTCATGATCCTTGAACCTGTTCCTCAGCTGAGTGAGAATGTTGTCCAGGATTTCACTGTGCAGCTGCTGGTAGGACTTCACGAAGGCCTATGATCTTCTGTTTTTGTCCCGCCCACTTAAAATCAAACCGTGATTGGTCAGTTTTCCCATCACTCTCCAAACCAAAACACATAGCTTGGCCTTCCCCTGGATTCATGAAGTCCTAACCAATTAATGAGCCAGCTAACCGGGCTTTGATAGAGACGGACGATTCTGATTGGATAATATGTTTCAGGACGGTAACCCTTTCATTGCTGATGTGAACTTGACAGTAAACTTAACTTTAGAACATAGATTAGAGAAAATGTATTAAATGTATTGCATTAAATTAAATTAGATAGATTATATATAATAATTTAATACTTATATTTTTTGGTCCAGATTTTTTTAAGGCCTTCTCTGAAGGCATGGAAGGCCCTGAAGGTTCCCCTCTGGAGTCTATAGATTGCTTTCATTGAAGTTGAAAATTCAAATTAAAATGTTGTGCCTGTTTCAAAATTGCTGGACAGGTATTTCCAATATAATATTAATCTGTTTGTGTTAAATACAATGCATTTTCACAGAATCATGGGGTTGGTAGAAACTTTGGAAATCTTCTATTCTACCCTATCACCCAGACCAGAAATATTAATAGCATTCCAGAAAATTTCTTTCTAACATTTGCTTTTAAAGTTCCAGTGTTGAAGCATCCCTTTTGGTTCTCCTTTTTAATATGTCTAATAGCCAGGAAATTCATCATTTTGATTTTGATTTCCCTTTGTTGAGTTTCCACCCACTGGTCCTGTTATAGAGAATAATGCCATTCCTTTGATTTATTATGATCACTCTTCATTATAATATTCATGATATTATGACTTTAGTTAGCCTTTTCTTCTTTACGATATGCATACGCAAGTCCTTAACTGTTATTCCTAGGATTTATCCTTCTTGTCCCTCACCATGTTTGTCAGTTTTCTCTGCAATCCAGAGTCCACTTCCAGTTCCTCAGCATCCTTATACTACCGTGATCAGAACTTGACAAAGTCTTCCAGGTACAGCCTCATCATTTCAGCAAAGAACTTCTACATTTACTCCTGGTGAGACAGGCATAGCCAATTTTCTACCTCTACTTTCAGCCTACCTAAATGCAGCAGCACCTTATAGTTCTGCATACTGAAGAGGTCCCAATATTCAAATCTATCAAGATCCTTTGGAAAATGTAGCCTGTTTTTTAATGTGTTAGCAATCTCTCTACCCACTCCACATATGAAAGTTTGATCAATATCCTATCTTTCTCTAAAGTATTTATAAAAAATATTGAAGAGACCTGTTCGAGGACAGAGTGTCAGGTAGGCCCACTTTCTTCTAACATATATGTATTAAATTTATGGACAAATATTATATGGCAAAATTTAAAGTCATGGAAAATAGATTAGGATGGAAAAACTCTTACAGTGAGCTAATAATTAATGTAGTAATTAGAAGTCACTGGCATATTTCCACCAACTCATTTTCTCTCACTCAAATGAAGATACATATCTTATAATAATAAAAATAGAAATAATTACTTAAATTTGCTTTTTATCCACTGTATTATGTTAAAATATAAAATATCTTTTAATAATAATTTCTAAATTGTGTCTCTGATCATGATACTAAGGTACTAATGATAAAAAGGAGTACATTTGGGAGCTCTAATCCCAAGATAAAGAATAGTTAAATAAAATATTTGATTTTAAAATAGAAGGTATGTCCTATCTTCCTCTGAGAGGTAAAAAAGACAAGAGACTATTTGGGAGATGGATAGATACCCAACTCTAAACTAGCCATAATCCTACAATGTTTCTTGCAAGAATCTGACTACTAACCTTCTTTTTCATATCTTTTTGTTGTGGTCTTAAAAGACACAAAATATGCCTCAATAGCTCAGAACACTTATATTCCCAAATAAATGGCAGGTGTTTTGTTGATCAACAAACATGACTTTAAAAAAATTCAGCTACAACATTGTGTTTCTTCATAAACTACTATAAGAATTTCTCTGATGCTTGTGTCAGCTATTTTTTTTCTGAAATTAAATTATAGGAAAAAGATGTTAGGATAGGGGGAAAAGGAAGAAGGAAAAAAAACACTGCAAATCAAGTTAACTGGGAGTGAAATCAAATGTATAAATTTTGCGTGCATCAACTTCAATTGCATTGTGCCTTACAGATTTATCATTGATTTCTAAAATCCAAAAATGAGATTCAAATTAGGCATTTGAATTTTTATCATGGTCCAACAGTCTCTAGTAATTGTGTTATGCTATTCTGTGTAACAATATAAAAATACATTTTTTACAGCCAGGTAACTGTTCTCAAAGGGAAGATATGTTCCCTTCCCAAGAACAAATGTAGCTACTAATACGATTAAAGCATCTGCAGATGGTGTGTAATTGACATTGGCAACTGACAGCAATTTCAGATAGTATAGTGTTGGTGAATTCTCAGCTCCTACCTAATTTGAAAACATGCTTAAAACCAGGGGTGGGATTCTACCCGTTCTGTCCACTTCTGTAAAACTGATTGCTCTGAAAAGCAGCAAACAGAAAGCCAGTTCTATGTCTGCTGCTGTTTTGGCCCACCCGCTTGCCCGGGCTCTTAGTTGACCTTTATTTTCTGCGTTTTCAACCGCAGCTGCTTTGCGTGACACAGCTGCAGTTGAAAAAGCAGGAAAAAAGTGCTTTTCAACCGCTGTGCACCTACGCATAGCGCTGCTCAGCTGTCCAGGCAGCTAGATGATGATGATATATACACGTGCGCGCAAAATGTAAAATCACCGAACTGGTATTTACACTGGTCGGATCCCATCTCTGCTTAAAACATGCTTTTTGAAACTTTATTTTTGTGTTATTGTTTCTGTCTTTGTAAACTTACCATCTCAAGGTTATATAGAACCTATAAAATTCAATATTCTGTTCCAATAGTGGTCATCTAATAGACTATTGGGATTTGGAAACCTAAAGTCAGAAAATGAATTAACAACTTCCTTCACAAATAGTACTCAACTATATGTTGCCTGCATATATATGCAGGCAACATATAGTTCTCAAAACATGTGGTCACTGAAATATTAACTCTCTCATGGCCAAAAACAGGCAGTATTATTCTGATGTGGCTGCCATCAAAACAAGGAACAGATGACACTATCTCTCTCTCCCTACAGAGGTTGGCAAATGGGCAAAATAAATTGAATATTGATTATAGCATACATATATCTAGCATTTATTACATAGCAGTCACTGTAATTCTTAATCAATCAAATGTTTTCTACCTTGCCAAGGAAAAGCTAGGCACTTGATAGCCATGTGCTGCAAAAAAAAGTGTCTGATTCTCTTTTAAAGAAAATCATGGCCTCACTATATTTTCACAGTAAAATTCATATTACAATAGAGTCAAATTTCATTGTCAAATTTCATTTAAGTATGCTTTGCCTAAGAACCTCTATATCACTCATCACTGCATACTCAGTTTTAGTATTAGGAACCATGGGGGGAAAGTACTTCTGCATTAATAGCAATCGCAGTTAGACTTATATACCGCTTCACAGTGGTTTACAGTGCTCTCTAAGCGGTTTGCAGAGTCAGCACATTGCCCCCACCAAGATAGGTCTTCATTTTACTGATCTCTGAGGTAAACTTTAACTTTCAAACTTGTTTAATTTTATTCACCTCTATCAAGTCTCACGTTATTTGCTTTCTGACTTAAATTAAAAACCGACTTGTCCTCAGAGGGTCTGTTATTCCCACTCCTTCATTTAGAGACCTACTAATTCATTCATATTCTCCACTTTCTATGTTTTTCTGCCAAGAAGATGACTTATCTAATTACTGGTAAGTTCCTCTGGAATCTTTGATGAGGGTTTTAATCAAAAGCTTTTGGAACATCTACATTAAATGTCTATCACTTATCTACATGTTTTTTGACTTGCTCAAACATTATAAAAGTTAAGTGAAATAATTCTTATTTTATAAAATTATACATATATACATATATATGTTATTCAGCTTTCTTCGGGTATTTTCCCAAGTCATTATAGTTGTGCTTTTAAAGTTGTAGCAACGTTTCGGCAGAATCTCATCTGCCATCATCAGGCTTCTGTATTGTGTTCGTCTGTAAGTCAAACTTTCACAGCCGTTTGACTCACAGATGAACACAATACAGAAGCCTGATGATGGAAGATGAGATTCTGCCGAAATGTTGCTATAACTTTAAAAGCACAACTGTAATGATGTGGGAAAATACCCGAACAAAGCTGAATACCATACATGTAAGTACCCGTGAAAACTTTATATATATATATATATTTGTTTTTTAAAGTTTTCGCAGGTACTTACATGTGTGCTGTTCAGCTTCCTTCATATATGTGCTGTTCAGCTTCCTTCGGGTATTATGCCATGTCATTGTAGTGCTTTTAAGTTGTAGCAACGTTTCAGCAGAATCTCAGCTGCCATCATCAGGCTTCTGTATTGAGTTTGTATGTGGGTCAGGGTCTCACAGCTGTTGGTTTTAAATTTGAGGCTAGCCTATTATTATGGCAGGATGTTTTTTTTTTCTACATCCTGATTGGTTGGGAGTCTTGGTCTGTGTTTATTGGACTTGGAGTTTGTTTGATTGGTGTTTCTGGTTTCTTCTGTCTGTTTTGTGGCTTTGATTGGCTGGCAACACTCTGTTCCTGTGTTGGAGGCTTTCAGTGCAGCTTGGCTTTGTGTGAAAGGACAGCTGCTTATCCATTAGGAAGCTAGGTTTCATCTGGGTGCCTGGTGGGGGGGTGTTTGAGCTGGAGGTATCAGAGGGAGTCTGTTTGTGCCCAGGTGTTTGCCCTAGCTTGTGGTGTGGAGATCTTTCTATTTGAGAGTGCAGGCTTCCAAATGATTGACAGTCTGGTGGAATCATCTCTTCTATTCATGCTTTCAGGTCTTTTTTCAATCTCTATGGCTTCTCTGATGATTCTGTGGCTGGAGTTTTCTATAGTGGCTGGGGTTTTAGTGCCATTGAAGTTGATGTTGTGACCTGTGGTTTTCATGTGTTGGACTAGTGAGGAGGTGTGTTCCAGCTTTTTTACTGCATTTTTGTGTTCATCCAGGCAGGTACTTCTTCTTCTATTGGTCTATCCAATGTATGTGGCCGGGCATGATGCACAGGGAACTTCGTATATGCCTTGGTTTTCCAGGTTTCCCAGCACTACAATGACGTGGGATAATACCTGAAGGAAGCTGAACAGCACACATGTAAGTACCCGCGAAAACTTTAAAAAACCCATGTATATATATATATATATATATATATATATATATATATATATATATATGTGTGTGTGTGTGTGTGTGTGTGTGTGTGTGTGTGTGTGTGTGTGTGCTGTTTAGCTTCCTTCGGGTATTATCCCACGTCATTGTACTTCTGTTAAAGTTGTAGCAACGTTTCAGCAGAATCTCATCTGCCATCATCAGGCTTCTGTATGGATATGGGTCTTACAGCTCCTGGTTTTAAATTTGAGGCTGGTCCATTCTGATTGGCTGGGAGCCTGGACCTGTGTTCACTGGACTTGGAGTTTGATTGATTGGTGTTCCTGGTTTCTTCTGTCTGTTTTGTGGCTTTGATTGGCTGGCAACAGTCTGTTCTTGTGTTGGAGGCTTTTAGTGCAGCTTGGCTCCGTGTGAAGGGACGGCTGCTCTTCATTAGCAAGCTGCTATTCATTAGCAAGCTGGGTTTCACCTGGGTGCCTGGTGGGGGGGTTAGGTTGGAACTATCAGAGGGAGTCTGTTTTTGCCCAGGTGTTTGCCTGGCTTGTGGCATGGAGATCTTTCTATTTGAGAGTGCAGGCTTCCCAATGATTGACAGTCTGGTGGAATCATCTCTTCTATTCATGCTTTCAGGTCTTTTTTCAATCTCTATGGCTTCTCTGATAATTCTGTGGCTGGAGTTTTCTATAGACTAGGGTTTCGGTGCCATTGAAGTCAATGCTGTGACCTGTGGCTTTCATGTGTTGGACTAGTGAGGAAGTGTGTTCCAGCTTTTTTACTGCATTTTTGTGTTCATTTAGGCGGGTACTTATTCTTCTATTGGTCTGTCCAATGTATGTGGCCAGGCATGATACACAGGGGACTTCATATATGCCTTGGTTTTCCAGGTCAGTTTTATCTTTGGGGTTTCTAAGGATGGCTGCTATTTTTCTGTCTGTTTTGAAGGCAGTCTTAATGTGATGCCTGTGTAGTATCTTACTGATTTTGTCTGTAGTACCTCTTATATAGGGAAGGACAGCTGTTCCATAGGTCTGTTCATCTTCTAGGTCTCCATTATGTCTCAGTGTGTTTTGTGGATCAAGCCGGTGATTTTGCTTTTGTGGAAGCCGTTGGTTGTCAGTACTTTAGTCAGGGTGCCAAGAACAGTCTTTATGTGTGTCTTGTCTGCCAGGCATTTGGTTCTGACGATTAGTGTTTTGGCCACGGAGTTTATCTGTGCTGGGTGGTGGTGGGATTGGGCGTTGAGATAGCGGTTGGTGTGTGTTTTCTTCTGGTATACAGTGTGTCCTAGTGTACCATCTGTTTTTTTGTAGATTAGTACATCTAGGAATGGTAGTTGTTTGTGTGTTTCCATTTCCATGGTGAACTTGATTTTGGGGTATGTGCTGTTTAGGTGTGTTTGTAAATTGTTTAGGTTTTCTTTTCCATGGGGCCAAATCACAAATGTGTCATTGATGTACCTTAACCATAGTTTGGGTTTGTGTATGGCATTAGCCAGGGCTCTGGATTCGAATTCTTCCATGAACAGGTTTGCAATGGCAGGTGACAGTGGTGATCCCATAGGGGCTCCTTCAATTTGCTTGTATCTTTGTCCTTTGTATATGAAATATGTGTTGGTTAAGCAGTGTTCTGTTAGTTCCATGAGGTGTTTAGCTGGTTGGTATTATTTTTTATGATTTCAAGAGCTTCTTTTATTGGGACTTGAGTGAATAGTGAAACTACGTCGACTTTCAAGCAGATCTTCTTGTTCCACATGTAGATCTTTGATCATTTCCAAGAAGTGGTATGAGTTTTGTACATGTGAAGCTGCAGTTTCCGCATGGAGCTGTAGCTGTTTTGCTTAAGTGTTTAACTAGGTTTTGTAGTGGTGCTCCTTTGGAACTGACTATGGATCTGAGAGGTATACCTTCTTTGTGTGTTTTTGGGAGGCCGTATAGTTTGGGGCATCTCTTGGGATGATTGTCTGTTGGATCTCTTTGCTCATGTGGCTGGTTATAATGTTCTTCTTGGTAAATTTTTCCAGATATTTGGTTGGGTCAGTGTTTATGGGTTTATATGTGGAGTCTTGGAGTAGGTCTGTCAATTTTCTTTCATAGTCTTTTCTATCCATTACTACTGTGGCATTCTCTTTGTCTGCTGGAAGTATTATTATTCTGTTATCCTTTTTTAGGGATTGTAGCGCTTTGAGTTCTTCTTTGTGCAAGTTGCTTTTGGGTGGTTTGCTTGTGCATAGGATGTTAGTAACTTGGTGTCTTATTCTGTCAACTTCATCTGTATTTAATTTAGTTAGGCTGGATTCTACTTCATATATAATGGATTCTGTGGGGATTTTTTTGGGTGCTATAGCATAATTGAATCCTTTGGTTAGGACATCTGTTTCTGTTTTGGTGAGTTCTCTGTTGGAAACATTATATACTAATTGTTTCAGGTGTTTTATATATGTGTGTGTGTGTGTGTGTGTGTGTGTGTGTGTTTCTTTGGTTATTTGGTTATTCTCCCACGTAAAATTTGAAATATCTAGGCAACGTTTCGATGAAGTCTCATTCATCATCCTCAGGCTTGTTTCTTCGGCTCTGTGCTTCTCAGAGTTATGTGAGCTTGCAGCTGCTTCTTCCTTTTAACTGCTAGTGGGTGTGTGACTTGATTGGGTGGGGGCTTGGCTGTGTTCTGATTGGGTGGGTGTGTGTCCTCATTGGTTGGGGGTTTGGCTGTGTTCTGATTGGCTGGGGGTGTGTTCTGTTCAGGTGGGGGTTTGGTTGTACTCAGGTTAGTCTTAGTTGCTGGGGGATTTGAGCTGGTGAGCTGTGATCCTGTTGTTTGGCTTCACATTCGTGGTCGTGCCACATCTTCATGGTGGATGTCAGTTCGCTTCTTGTATGGGTCAGAGGGATTTGAAGCAGGTAGTGGTGCAGCTGCAGTACAGCTTCTGGTCAGTGGTCGTGTCTCCTCTTCTGTGTGGATGTGAGTCTTTTTTCTACATGGAAGTGTGGTGGTAGCATCTTGTATGGCACTTGTGGGTGTGGGTCTGGTGTCATTCTTCATGTTAGGTACTCATTTATTAATGAGGGCAGGTTTCCAAATGGTTGGTAGGCGGGAGGTATCATCTTGTTTATTCATGCTATGTGGGCATTTTTCTATCTCTATGGCTTCTTTGATTATTCTGTTGTTGAAGTGTTCAGTTTTGGCGATAGTTCTGGTATTTTTAAAGACAATTTCATGTCCTGTGGCTTTGAGGTGTTGGACCAGGGAAGAGGTCAGTTCTTCTTTTTTGATTGAGTTCTTGTGTTCTTCAATGCGTGCACTTATTCTTCTGTTAGTTTGTGCGATGAATGTGGTGGAGCAGGCAGTGCAAGGGATTTCGTATACTCCTTGGTTTTCTAACTCGATTTTGTCTTTAGGGTTTCTTAGGATGGTGGATATTTTTCTGTTTGTGCAGAATGCTGTTTTAATGTTGTGTTTTTGGAGGATCTTGCTGATTTTGTCTGTAGTGCCTTTTATATATGGGAGGAGGGCTTTGCCGTTCTCTTGTTCTCTGTCTTGGCTTTTGGTTGGGGTTTCTTTTTGGATTAGGTGGGTAATCTTCTTTTTTTGGAAGCCATTGGTTGTTAGTACATTAGTGAGAGTGTGTAGTTCGGTTTTTAAGTGTTGTTCGTCGGCTAAGCATTTTGTTCTGGAGATGAGTGTCTAGGCTACAGAATTGATCTGTGCTGGGTGGTGGTGTGAGAGTGCATGTAGATAGCGGTTTGTATGTGTTTTCTTCTGGTAGAAGGTGTGTCCTAGGGAGCCATTGGATTTTTTGTATACTAAGACATCTAGGAAGGGAAGTTGATTGTTGGCTTCTGTTTCCATGGTGAATTGTATTTGGGGTGTAGGCTGTTGAAGTATGTGAGGAAGTTGTTCAGTTTTTCTTTTCCGTGTGGCCAGATTATGAAGGTGTCATCTATTTATCTGAGCCAGAGTTTGGGTTTGTGATCATATTTTTCTAGAGCTTGTGTTTCAAAGTGTTCCATGTAGAGGTTTGCAATGACAGGTGAGAGGGGTGATCCCATGGGTGCTCCTTCTATTTGTTTGTATTTTTGTCCATTGTAGGTGAAGTATGTATTGCATAGGCAGTGGTTGGTAAGATCTAGGATGTACTTGGGAGGGTTGTATTTGTTTTGGATGGCTGTCAAGGCTTCTTTTATAGGCACTTGGGTGAAGAGGGATATGACAGTGAAGCTCACTAGTAGGTCGCTGGGTTGTAAGTTTTGTTTCTTTATGATCTCGATGAACTGGAATGAGTTTCTTACATGTGAGTTGATGGATTCTGCATCGGGCTGTAGTTGTTTGGCGAGAAATTTGGCTAAGTTTTGTAGAGGTGAGCCTATGGAGCTGACTATTGGTCGTAGTGGGGTTCCTTCTTTGTGTATCTTGCGGAGACCATAAAGCTTAGGGCATCTGGATGATTTTTCTCTGGGTATGATTTTTGCTGGATTTTTTCGCTGATGGGGGAGGCTTTTATTTTGAATCTGATGGTTTTTTCTAGGTAGGTGGTGGGGTCAGTGTTTAGGGGTTTGTATGTGGGGTCTTGGAGTAGTTTGGTGAACTTGGTTTGGTAGTCAGATGTATTCATAACCACTGTCGTGTTGCCTTTGTCTGCTGGTAGGATTATTATGCTGGTGTCTTCTTTCAGGTTAAGTAGTGCAGTTTGTTCTTCTTTGGATAAGTTGCTTTTGGATGGTTTGCTTGTGCAGAGGATGTTGGTGATTTCAAGTCTGATTCTGTTAGCATCATCAGGGTTGGTTTTGGTCAGGCTGGTAGGTAGGAAGGTGAGGTCACATAAAACAACTCACCAGCTCAAATCCCCCAGCAACTAAGACTAACCTGAGCACAACCAAGCCCCCACCTGAACAGAACACACCCCCAGCCAATCAGAACATAGCCAACCCCCCTACCAATCAGAACACAGCCAAAACCCCAACCAATGAGGATACACCTTCACCCAATCAGAACACAGCCAAGCCCCCACCCAATCAAGTCACACCCCCACTAGCAGTTGAAAGGAAGAAGCAGCTGCAAGCTCAATTACTCTGAGAAGCACAGAGCCGAAGAAACAAGCCTGAAGATGATGAATGAGACTTCATCGAAACGTTGCCTAGATATTTCCAATTTTACACGGGAGAAAACCTGAATAACAAAGATCCACATACAAATACCCGCAAAAACCTCAGAAAACAAATATTGCACCTCTACAGGGAGGAAACCCACCATCTGACCAGGACTTATGAAAAACTTGAAGTCCAAAGAGCTTCCATTTTATTTGACCTCACCTTCCTACACAATTGCCGAGACCAAAATTTAATCCCCATAAGCTTCCAATTGAAATTCCACACCAACACAGCAGCCACCAAACACATCCTAAAAAGAACAGAATTGGCCCTTATTAGAAATGAACTTCACACAAAAAGATTCCTCTTAGACCAAATCAACAAAGAACTCCTCACACTTCACCTCAGACTAAGCAACAAGATTCACCCCTTACTTTGGGACTCACTGTCTGGAGAGCTGAAACACAGACCACCCTCAAGACAGACACACATACCAACAAACTCAGAAAACTACAACAACATCAGAAACAAACTCTTCGCCCCTCACAGCCACACATGAAACAAACAGTGCACATCTCAGACAAGGTCCTCACCGAAGCCGAAACCAATGTCCTTTCGAAAGGATTCAACTTTGCTGTCGCTCCCAAACACATCCCCACAGAAACCATCATATGAGAAGTTGAAACCAGTCTGACCAAAACCAACCCTAATGATGGAAGCCACTTATAGACATGCAAATATATCTCTGTGGTATTAGTTTTAGCTATATATTATTAGTAATTAATTAATAAAAATAATTAGTAAAAAAAAGTATTAGCCCAGAGTAAGTGGAGGTCCTTTGTGCATGGCTGGGGCATGGCTTATCAAGAATGCTTCAGTAATGAGTATTCTTGAATTGCTACCAAAATAATCAGTTTTGTATTGAATTTGCCTACAACTGAGCTCCAGCTCAAAAAGAGGGCTATGCTATATTCTGCTGCTGTATTAGAGAAGCACGGAGATTATGATCAGGTGTCCTTCCATCTTCATTCCTTTTATTGGCTGTAGTTGGGGAGAACACTGTAAAGCAGGGGTCATCACGGCAGTGTCATGTGATGTTATCATGGCAGTGTCATGTGATGCATCAGGACTTTTTCCTCCCTTCACTAAAATGGGTGTGCTCAGTGCATGATGCATTCAGCCTATGGGCTGGGAGTTTGACAGCCCTGTTGTCAAGAATTTACTCATTCCAGCTCTATGGGGTAATCTTACTAATATTCTGTAGTACTATCACCAACCTCATGAAGAAGAATGCCTTCTCTTAGTAAATATTTTGATCGCTTTTTTGTTTTTATCTTTCCTCTAGCTCTCAAAACTGTTGCTTTAAATATCAGATTAATCTGAGAATCTTTATCCATTTTTTTGACTGAATGAGCGGGCTAATCTGCATGTTTGGCTTTGGTGAAGTGTCTGGACATCCTTGGTCCAACCTCAAACCAGGTTGGAAATACAAAGGAAAGAAGGACATTGTCAGGCTTCTTTCAGGTATGGCTGGAAACCTCTGTTTTCTAGATGGTGACATCCAGGACATGGCGTTATGGGTCATAGTCTTGATTCAATTCAGTTATTGCAAGCTTGAATGTAGCCAAATATAGCAAAATATCTGCTCCTGCCATTCATAGCAATCAAATATTGATTTACTTGACTTTAGTGCAATTAGCTTTGCTTTGCATTCTACACTGTCACTTAAGGCCCCGGAAGCTTCCCAGGCTCACAGTATAGTCAGCCAGCTGTGCCTGCCTGGCCTAGCAGTTGCGATTATCCCTGGGCAGTGATAGCTTAGCCACAATAATCCATGCTCTGATAACTTCCCATCTGGATTACAGTTCAGTATTTTCCTGAATGTTCAAATCTGTAGCTATTTGTTTTACTTAGTTGTATTGTTATCATTTTGTAAAGTTTCTGTATAGTGCTATTTGTACTCTAAAATAAAGGAATGTACAACTCTGTGAAGTCAATAGGTTATGCATTTTATTTTATCTTTGTTTTGTTTTGGTCTAGCTAACTTATTTTTACTGATTTTTATTTTATAATATGCTCAAGCTACAATATGAAACTTTAGAGATGCTTAAACCATTTGTCATGATTTAATACAGAAGCCATAAAATGGAGTATTCATCACAGCCTCTTCAGTAAGTTTTGCCAAATATTTAAATTACTAGTCATTAAAGGGATTGTCAGATGACAGAATTTTAGAAGCTCTCAATATAAGAAAATTACTGAGATTTAAGACTATAGCTACAAATGCTAATATCCCCATAAAACAGAAAACCAATCTATTAATATCAGTTGTTTTCTTTGAGAGTTGCTACAAAATGAATACATATTATTCATATATTCATAGGCTGCTTTTAAACAATTCAACATTTATTTATTATGCAGAACTAGAAATGGTATCAACTGGCATCTGCCGAGAACCCAGTTAACTGTTTTCCGTAGGCTTTTAAGAATTCCTCAACAGAAAAACAGAGAAGCCACTTTGTGCTGGCTCTTCCTGAGGTGCCATAATTACTAAACACAATGCAGATGGTAATGCATGTCACAACCATAAATTTGATCACCTCTTCTGCTGAATCTCACCTGCTCCTGCATTCCACCTGCTAGAGAGGGTCTATAAAAGCTCAAGCTATTTAGTAGATAGCATGAATTTAGAGTTATTATTACTGTTTTGGCACAACACAATCTCTTCCTTTTGTGCCAGTACCACTTGTCATGTGGACTAATAGTGATCAGTGGGGAAATAGATGCCTCCTCATTTCCACTGTGCAATTGGCACTGTGACTTTGAGAACTGATGACCCATATATGAATTGAGGTGATATAGCTAGGATCTTCTACAGAGGAGCTACCAACAGAAAGAGGCAGCTGACATTAATTCTGAAATATATATTAGAGCTGAATACTTCCAAAGTTTTGCTTTTTTCCTCAGATGCTATAATAACAAACTAAACAGCTGGTGTATGAATTTTATGTAAAACATTTAATTAGGCCAACAAAAGCAGTATTCCACCAGCTGTTCTAGCAAATGACTTTGGGAAATGTAGACTATCCAGACAGAAAAATACATCTTTCTCCATTCAAACAGTTTCTTTTTTTCTTCTCACAATTTTTCCTCTTAAGCCCCTGTCACACTGCACCAACGGATGGAAAGAGGATGTAAAACAGAAAAACGCTTGCCATCCGTTGGTTAACGTGATGCATCCGTTCTGTACTCACTGCGTGCGTGATTCATATGTTCTATCCGTCCAGCATCCGTCTACAGAGATTTCATCCACTCAAAAAGTTTTGAGCTGCACAAAACATTTTGAGCAGATGAACTTTCCACTGCGTCTGTTCTACATCCGCTACACATAGGGGGAACAAACATTCTACATCCATTACACGTCTGCTGTATCCGCTCGGCTTCCGCTGCGCATTCGCACAACTCGCATCCGCTCCAGCGGAAAACGGAAAGAGGAAGCGAAACAGATGCGGAACGTCCATGCAGCGTTAGTAGCACGGAAATAGAAAGGATGTAAGTGGATGCAGCTCGCATATAAAGCATTAAAATGGAAAAAACGTTCGTATAGGAGACGTATCTCTGATATTTAGGATATCAGGAGGATGTCTAGAGGATGTAGAAGGACACCAAGCGGAAAACCTATATTTCCCATTAAAAGGGGGAGGAAATCACCTGGATCTCACTTTCAGTCCAGCAGCCCTGGTGTGCAGACCTCTTCAGCCTTGATCTTGTTCTTGCTCTTCCACAGCATCCAGTCATCTCCACCATGGATCATCGCACACTCCTTTTGGTAGCCGCCATCATTCTACAACAGTGCGAAGCCCTCTACAGGCTCTTTCACCTGTTCTAAGCAAGGAAAAGGAGGCATCCAAGAAGTGTGTGAGTCCGAAGATGGATCGTGAGAAGAGCCGAGTACGGATTGTATAACAAGCTGATGGTGGAGCTGAGGAACGAAGACACTCGTGCATTCCAGCACTTCATGAGGATGCCACCAGCCATGTTTGACGAAGTTGTGGAGCGGCTGAGACCCAGGTTGACCAAGGCAAACACCAACTTCTGGCCCAGCCTGGACCCTGGACTGAAAGTGGCACTGACTCTCCGCCACCTGGCCTCCGGGACCATATACAGGAACATGCAGTACACCTGGAGGGTGCCACACAACACCATCAGCATTGTGGTCAGAGAAGTGGTGCAAGCTATCATCGAAGAATACCTGGAGGAGCTCCTCCAGTGCCCCTCCACTGAAGAAGGATGGAAGAAAGTTGCAGAGCAGTGGTATCAGAAGTGGAACTTCCCCCACACCGTTGGAGCCATAGATGGGAAGCATGTGGCTTGCAAAGCTCCAGCCAAGTCAGGGTCCACTTATCACAACTACAAGGGCTTCTTCAGCATCATCCTCTTCGCCATGGTTGATGCTGACTACAAGTTCATGTAAATCGATGCTTCAGGCAATGGGTCAGCTTCAGATGCCCAGGTATACAATGCCAGTCACCTCAAGGAGGGGCTGGAACGCAACCTCAGTCTCCCAGATCCAGTCTCCCAGATCCAGTCTCCCAGATCCAGACCTCTCAGCTTCCCAGATCCAGTCTCCCTGCCCAACGACACACAAGATGTGCCCTACTTCATCGTGGGGGATGATGCCTTCTCCCTCAGAACCTACCTCATGAAGCCCTACACGTCCAGATACCTCACCCGTGAAGAGAGGATCTTCAACTACAGGCTGTCCAGGGCAAGGCGGGTGGTGGAGAACGCCTTTGCCATCCTGGCCAACAGGTTCCAGGTACTTCTCACCACCATGCAGCATCGCCCAGAGACCATGAGGAACATCGTGGATGCTTGCTGCATCCTACACAATCTCATGCGCACCCGCTACCCAGTGTTGCAGAACAGGCTCGTGGACCGCCAACAAGGCAATAGGGACATGGAGCCTGGTGAATGGAGGCAAGGACTAAACCTGATAGACACTGTGGATGTGCCAGGCCCCAACAGAGCTTCACATGAAGGGAAGAAGCAGCGCAACCTCCTGAAACACTGGTGTAACTCCCCAGCTGGAGCAGTGGAGTGGCAAGACAGGATGGTAGATGCTTAATGGATGCTTCCTTGAGCCTGTCTCATCACACTGATGAGATTGTGCCATGGATGTTGAGTGGCCCTATAATGAACAGGGCATTTAATAAAGAGTTGTGTTTATGTTGAAATGTGTTGATGAATGATTAAATTGTTGTTGATAATAAAGGGCCATAGGTTTGGCACCTGGGAGGGTGGACCATAGGTGTGGCACCTGGGAGGGTGGACTTATCTATCCCACAGCTATTACCCATCCCACAGCTATTACCCATCCCACAGCTATTATCCATCCCACAGCTATTACCCATCCCACAGCTATTACCCATCCCACAGGTATCCCTGCCCATCCCTCAGCTATCCTTACCCATCCCACAAGCATGCAAAGGCTTAAACCATTTCTAAAAGTTTCCACCAAGACTTTATTTACAAAAAGAACTGAACCAAGCGTGTGAAGCAAAGATAAACTTTATTAATAACAAACTGTAGGACTTTATTAAAAACACAAAATGAACCAAGAAAAGTGTCTCAAGCAAATATAAAGTCAACAGGTAACAACCCAGTCTCTGGCACTCTTCTCAGTCACTCTGAGGTGTGCCCATGGTCTCAGGGGTGAAGGGTCCAGGTGCTCTGGAGGTAGCAGTAGCTGGAGTGCTGGTCTGAGGCGCCATTGGGGTGCCTGGCTCCGAGAGGACAACAGGGGATGATGTGTGCAGGAAGCTCTCAGAGAGCTGGCTCAGTCCCGTGATGTTGAGAGGCCCTTCCTCCAGGACATGGGATGTCAGTCCCAAGACCGATGACAGATGTTCTGAGGCCGGGCTTGGCTGTGGGGTGGAGGAAGGAGGAGTGTAGTGGGGCTGTCTGGTCTGCAGGTGAGCGAGGTGAGGCGTCGGTGGCATCTGTGGCCTCGGTGGCACCTGTGGTGTGCGATGTACCTGTGCCTGGACTGGGAAGGGCTGCCTGTGCTGCTGGAACTCCTGGTAGCCGTAGCCTTGGTAGGTGAGGGCCTGTGGAAAGCCTTGGAAGGGCTGTGACATCACCTGGGGTGGAGGAGCAGACCTGGAGTGAGTCAGAGCAGGTTCAGCTGGGTCTGGAGGGTGGTGCAGAAGACCTGTGATCCTCTCCTTGATCGCCTGGTACTGGGCTTCGGGCATTTCCATGAGGGTCTGGTTCACGTAGGTGAGGAAGGGCTTTCTGTTAGAGGATGGTATGTCGAAGTGTTCCAGCTGAGAGAGGAGATCTACACTGCTCTTGATGGTGTCCCTGATCTCCAAGAGGACAGTGTGGCTCTGCCCCTTCGGTTTGCCTCTCTGCCTTCTTTCTGTGGAGGTGGAGCTGGGTGTGGGTGTGGGTTGGTCTCTGGTAGCAGCGGCCTCTTCTTGCTCTATCTGCGTCAGGGGGTCCTCCATGTCCTCCAGCACGGGGAGTGCAGCTGTCGGGGGGTTCTCCGTCATGGGGCACTCCAAAGATACCTGCCTGGACACAAGAGCTGACTCTTGGCCAGAAGAGGACTGGCTCTCTGTGGGCTGCCTGAGAGTGAGGGTAGACAGAGGGGCTGCTCCTCGGTGGCAGACCTCACCCTCCAGGAAGCTGTACTTGGCCATGACATAGGTCTCCCGGTCAGTGAGCTTGACCGTGGCCTGGCCAGACTTCTTCAGGTGCAGCTTCCCGTACCAAGTGTACATGTGCTTCCACCACCCCAGAAGGACATCCGAATTGTAGCCCAGGCTCTCCGCCTTCTCTCTCCAAGCTGCCTGCTTCCACTTGGTGTCTCGATAGAGCCTGTGTCCCTTCCTCCAGAGGGACATCCCTCAGCCATTCGAGCACCTCCTCCTCATGTTACTCTGCAATGGGGTACTGTCTCCTCTCTCCCTTTTCTTGCGAATGCCTCTTCCTCCCTCTGGCAGGGCCTTCTGGGCCCTCATCATCAGGCCTTTGAGGTTCTAGGGGCTAGTCCACCACACCAGCAGCAGCAGCAGCAGCAGCACCAGCAGTAGCACCAGCAGCAGCAGAGTCAGCACCAGCAGAAGCACCAGCACAAGCAGCACCAGAGTCAGCACCAGCAGAAGCACCAGGACCAGGAGCAGCTCCAGCAGAGTCATCACCAGCAGAAGCACCAGGAGCAGGAGCAGCACCAGCAGAAGCACCAGCACCAGCAGAGTCAGCACCAGCAGCAGAAGAAGCAGCAGAAGCAGAGTCAGCGCCAAGGGGTGGTATGGTGGTCCTGTCCTTCTTGCCAGGGCTGGCAGGAGTAGGCACAGGCTTCCTCTTCTTCCCCATGGTTGTTGGCTGAAGATGTGTCTGGCAGCAGGTCTTTCCTCTGAATGGTGACCTGCTTGCGAGCGGCTTCCCTTTATATCCGCGGGGCTGACATAATGCACCCTCCCCGCATGCGCAGTGAACGCTTTGCATCCGCTAGGCATCCGCTAGGTGTCCGTGATGCATCCCCTGTATCCGCTCGGGATCCGCTCTGCATCTGCTCCTTCCGCTGAGCATCCACTTCGGTGTTCTCCCACAGAAGCCCTGTGGATGTGTCATCCGCTTCCATCCGCTAGGCTTCCATTGAGCATCCGCTTAATATCCTCACTACGTCCTCCCCACGTCCGTTCCTTTCCGTTCTTGTCCGTTCTCTTTATGCAAATTTGGGGCACTTTTGAGAGCGGATAACAACGGATGGAAAATTTGCTCGTCCGCTGTGTCCTTTTTATATTCGTTTTGCATCCGTTGGCCGATGTTTACCGACCTAGCCTTTAGTTTCATTTGCTTGGAAATGAAAAGATGAATTTGCTAAAAAGAAACTATTGTCAAAACTGTTTGGCAGAACTATTGTCAAAACTGTTTACTTGACCACAAAATAGTCATGTCTTATTCTTTACCCTAATTCTGAACATGATTTTAATTTTAATATATTTTCAATATTAGGAGAGTTTTGTCATAAAAAATGAGGATGAAAAGCTACTTCTTGCAATAACAACTAAGATTCATAAGAATGCCAGCTCATCCCAGACAACGAATACTTATTCCTGCGTTTCCCAAACATAACCTTATCATGTAGCAAAAAATATGGCTGCCATCACAGAAGTATCCCTATGAGTCAGTGAGCAGAGATATGCAGCAAATGGAAGAAAGATGTTTGAGCTCTTCAATAACTTACCTTGCTGCTATACAAGATTAATATAGAAAAATAATTTGTTAAATTTGGAACCTTATTTAAAAAGTAAAGAAACACAAAGGCAGAGGTATAGCATAGGCTCTATAGTAGTAACTGTAAGAGGGATCTTGGAGTCCTAGTGGACAATCACTTAAATATGAGCCAACAATCTGCTGCAGCTGCCAGAAAAGCCAACTCAGTTCTAGGCTGAATTAACAGAAGGATAGTATCATAACAGAAGGATAGTATCAAGATCATGTGAAATGTTAATACCACTTGATAATGCCTTGGTAAGACCACTCTTGGAATACTGCATTTAGTTTTGCACACCATGATGTAAAAAAGATGTTGAGATCCTAGAAAGACTGCATAAAAGAGCAACAAAGATGATTAGGGGACTGGAGGCTAAAACAGATAAAGAACAGTTGCTGGAATTGGGTATGTCTAGTTTAATGAAAATAAGGACTGGGGTGACATGATAGCAGTGTTCCAATATCTCAGGAGTTGCCACAAAGAAGAGGGAGTCAACTATTCTCCGAAGCACCTGAAGGTAGAATAAGAAGTAATGAATGGAAACTAATCAAGGAGTTCAAGTTCAAACTTTTATTGTCAGAGTACATGTGTACAATGAGATTGGTTGAGCCTCCCTTTGTTAAGCAACATAGAACTAAGGAGAAATTTCCTGACAGAACAATTAATCAGTTGAGTAACTTGCCTCCAGAAGTTGTGAATGCTCCAACAGTGGAAGTTAAGAAGAGATTATACAACCATTTGTCTGAAATGGTATGGGGTTTCCTGGACTAGAAAACCTCCAAGGTCCCTTCCAACTCTCTATTCCTATTCCATTCCACAAATGAGTAGTAGTTCTGATCTCCAAAGCTTCTGTAGATGTGGAAAAGTCACATATTTTTACCTTATCCTATTCTTGTGATCTATTCATTCTTACCTTCAATCCTATGACATGATCCTTCCCAGATTCCTCTCTCTTCACTGTTTTGCCTTTCCTCATCTCTGCCATTCATTAGGTTTCCTGCTGTGTTGATATCACCTATTATACTTGGTTTGCTTAGCATTTGCAATGTTTGACAACAGGCGGACTCATTTTTCACTAGTAAACTAAATGTACCACCTGCTGCTCACCTTCTGCCATCAATCTGTCTTTATAACAGCTAATCAATAGTTTGCTGTTGAACTAGACTTCTATTTAAGACCTTCAGGTATGTCAGAACTATAATTTCAGAATTTCCTACCAGTTTCAATTCCAGTATATTTGGAGAGCATCAGGCTGTGAAAGGCTGCAACAGATTCCATATCTTTTCCTTTCAGTCCTCCTGAAATAGCCTCACAGACAACAAGAGATGGTTTTGAACACGTATCTCCCCAATCCTTCCTCTAGCCCTATAATTGATAATTAACATTTCATCTCAAGTAGTCCTATATATAGATGAATTTCAAACGACTAGTTCATTTTAAATATCTTTCCTTTTATAATGTGGAAGTGAAAACTGCCTTTAGAAAGAGTAGCAAAATTCAGTATTTTAGTCTGTTGTCACAGATCAGCATACCTTGACAAAGAAGTTAGTTAATGTGAGCCTTCCTGAACATGAAACAAATGATTCTGAAGACTCAATTTTTACAGGACCTCATCTGCCCATTTTGGAGGTATTAAATTAATTTAAACTTACAAATGTTCATACACTTGCATATTTGAGTCTCTGAAATATGTAATGGAAACATTAATTAATTAACTAATTAATTAATGGCTCAATGCATCTCTCCCTGACTCCATTACCACAGTAAGAGACTATCATGTTTACCGATCAGATTGTGAAATCCATAGAGGAGGTGGTGTTGCTATCTTCTATAAAAAGTCCCTGCATCTAAAAAACATCCAAGTTACCCAGGAGCTTGCTATTCCTGAGACCACTGTCTGTGAACTGTCCTCAGATATCACATTTAGGTTCTTACTATGTTACAGAGCCCCTGATTATGACATCAAACATGCAAACAAGCTAAATACACGACTAACATGGGCAGCATCGTGCTCACATGCTTTTATCTTTCTTGGTGACTTCAATCTACCTCATATTAACTGGACCCGTAATGAATGTACAACTGAACCCACACATGCAACCTTCTACAATGCTGTAACAAATCTGGAACTAGAACAACTAGTAACCAACAACACTAGACTTAACAACTGCCTTGATCTCATCATCTGCAATAGTTTGAATTCAATTTACGAAACACAAATTCAATTTACGAAACACAAATTAAACAACCCTTTTTCAACAGTGACCACAACATGATTGAATTTTGTCAATTCAATTTTGTCAATTCAATATATGTCCACACAAAAATCATCACAATGACAAAATCCCCAATTATAACTTCAAAAAAGGCAACTATGATCTTATAAACAACGATCTGTCATCCCTTGATTAGCAATTTCTATTCTCTGGATGCAATATTATAGAAGACCATTACAACATATTTTTACTTGAAATCAAAAGAGTCATCAAGCTATATGTACCATTAAAAACTCCCAAAACCAGAAAAAACAAATCACCCAAAACAATAAGGAAGCTTCAATCCAAAAAGAAATCACTTTGGCAGAAAAATAAATCTGGTCACATTGCCAACTTCAAAAGCTGATACAAAAATTTATGCCACCAGATAAAAACTGAATGCACCAATTATCACATTAAACAAGAAGAAAACCTTCTATGCACCAATTCCACCCGTGCTTTCTACAATTTTATAAACAACAAACTAAAAAACTCAAGGTCCATCCCAAACCCTGAAGGGACCTAATGGTAAAGACTCAACGACGACACTATTAAAGCCAACCTCTTTAACACATTCTTTGTCTCAGTATTTGTAAACAGCAATGGATCATGCCCAGTATTTCCTAGTCGAACCACAGACAGCTACAATGATCTAATGCATATCGATTTTACAGAAGACAATGTTGAAAAAGCACCATGCAATCTAAAATCATCTCTATCTATTGGACCTTTAAGCATAATCTTTGAAAAATCTTTCAGGACCAGCTCCTTGCCAAAACTATGGTCACAAGCCACAGTTATCCCCTTCTTCAAAAAGGGAGACCCCAGCCTAGTTGAAAATAACAGACCAATCTCTTTATGCTGCGTCACCTATAAAGTCATGGAATCAATTATTAACCAATCCATCCTCCTCCATTTAGAAACAAACAACCTACACTCTAAGAAACAATTTGGTTTTAGGAAAAAAATATCATGTAATCTGCAACTCTTACACTGCAAAAACATATGGACTACACAACTCGATCAGGGCAGAGCAATAGGGGCAGAGCCTTTGATTTCAGTGGTACATGACAAATTACTACTAAAACTAAAATCTTACGGTATCTCTAGACACCTGCATTACTGGATAGAAGCATTCCTGTCAAACAGACAACAAATGGTCAAAATTGGGAGTGTCCTATCAAATTCTGTACCTGTCAACAGTGGTGTCCCCCAAGGCAGTGTTCTAGGACCAACTCTTTTCATACTTGACATAAATGACCTCTGTGATCATATCAAGAGCAACTGTGTTCTCTTCGCTGATGATGTTAAGCTATTCAACACCACAGACAATACTGCTACCCTTCAAAAAGACCTTGACTTTGTATCAGAATGGTCAAAGAAATGGCAACTTCAAATCTCAACAACTAAATGCTCTGTCCTACATATTGGCAAAAAAAAATCAGAAAATAAAATACAGGTTGAATAGTCAAGACCTTGTTGATGATCCAAACTCTGTCAAGGATCTTGGAGTACTCACCTCAAATGACCTAAGTGCTAGAGCCCACTGTAACTATATAGCCAAAAAGGCATTAAGAGTTGTTAACCTAATCTTATGTAGCTTTTTCTCTGGTGATATTACACTACTAACAAGAGCATACCAAACATTTGATAGACCTATACTCGAAGACAGCTCATCTGTCTGGAACCCATATCATGTATCTGATATTAACACAATTGAGAAAGTCCAGAAATATTTCACAAGAAGAGTTCTCCACTCCTCTACTCGTTGCAGAATACCTTATGCCACCAGACTCGAAATTCTCGACCTAGAAAACCTAGAACTACACCGCCTTCAGTCCAATCTAAGTATAGCATATGAAATCATACATTGCAATGTCCTACCTGTCAATGAATACTTCAGTTTCAACCATAACAACACTAGAGCAAACAATAGATACAAACTCAAAGTTAATTGCACCAAACTTGATTGTAGGAAATACGACTTCAGCAACACAGTGGTCAATGTCTGGAATATTCTACCTGACTCTGTTGTTTTTTCCCCAAACCCCAAAAACTTTAACCTTAGATTGTCTACTATTGACCTCACCCCTTTCCTAAGAGGTCTGTAGGGGGCATGCATAAGCGCAACAACGTGCCTACTGTCCCTGTCCTATTGTTTCTTTTATATCTTTTTTAATTTTCCTCATATGTATCCATGTATTCATAACTATGTTTTTACTTATACCTATTATCTTGTAAGCAATTGACAAATAAAAATAAATAAATAAAAAATAAATAAATTTTGCTTCTGTCTATGCGATAGTACAAACACCTGACTCTGACATTAGAAGTGATGACTGTCGGAATCTATATGTATAAATTCAGTATGCTATAAGTATCAGTTACTTGGCAGCAATAGCTGCTGAAAACTACAATTTCCATATTTTTATAGACTTTCTTCAAACAATAAGTTGCCATTGGGCACAAAGGATAACAGTTTTTATTGAAATTACACAGAAAGAGAAGCTATGTAAGAACACTATTTAGACAAACACAAATACACTGCAGCAACTTTTAACATTAGCAAAAGGAAACAGATCATCTGATAGTGTTATCCTTTTCACAGCTTGTGTTGATTGTGCTATATTGGGTTGAGCGATCAAGCACTTTTTTAAGAAGTTGTGTGGATAGTCATTTTGCTGGAAAATCTTGTACAGATGATCTGTTTCTTTTCTTTGCTGTGTAACCGCCATACATCAAAAAATATCTCTGAAACCACAACACACAATTGCAACTACATGGGATCACCATAGCTCAACAAACCAACTAAAGCCCCCCAAAACATCCAAAATAAACCAAAAGACCCACAGCCCCAGAAGAAAAAACAAGAGTTATATACAACAGCAGTCACCAACAAGAAAATTTTGGTGGGCTGCAGAGAAATATCACCCCCGGAGCATCCCCTCCCAAGAAATTAATCCAGGATGTGCAGAAACACAAGGCTGTGCTGCCCACATGGCCCGCGGGAACCCTCCCCACCCGTTACCCGGCCAACTTACCTGCTAAATAGCTATTTTTCCTTTTTCTGGCCATCAGCTGTTCTGCTGTGCTTGGAGATTTAGATTAGCTGGGAAGCAGGAAATGGTTGGATTTCTTGCTTTCTAGCTAGTCTTTAGATCTTCGGCTCTGCTTTTAAGCACAACTGAACCTCCCTTAGGACTGAAGGTTCTATTATTCAGTGCAGACTCATGGCAAGCAAATTTTATGTGACAGACAGAGCTAGCCAATGGCAGCTAGATAGATCACTGAATGATTCTGTGAGCAACTCAATCTGCCTGCCTGCTTTGCCTGCTTTTGGGTAAAAGTTGCTCTTTTTTAATAAAAAATTCAATATTTATATAAATATTTATAATATTTACATACAAACCATGTCCAGCCAGTCACATGACCACCAAGCCACACACACAAATTAGGCCACGCCCACAGAATTGGTTAGTGGTCTCTGGGATTTAAAATTATGAGTTTGGTGGTCCCTGAGGTACAAAATGTTGGCGACCCCTGATCTACAACACACAGTGTAAAGATTGGAACAGCCACTATGTAGTACAAACTGGCAGAAGACTAGCAGATTGCATTCATGAACAACAATCAGCAGTCAGAAGAGATAATGAAAATCTTTAATTTCACAACACATGAACAGACTTAACCATAGTATCAATGGGAAACTGAGTATACTTGACCAAGCCAAGTCCAAAAATATTAGAGAATTCCTGGAAGCCTGACAATCAAACAAATTACCATCCACAGGCATACAGACAAAAAAATAACACATACATACCATCCAATAGAAACAATCAAAAAGTTAAAATGGAAACAAACAGAACACCTCCTCACCAGTAGTCAACACCCAAATGAGCAGATATTAATAATCAAGAAGTAAACAATATGCCAATCAAGGAACTGCCAAGCAAGCTAACAATAAGTAACAGCCTAATCAAGGAACCAGCAAGACCATTCCCACCAACACTGACAGGTAAAGTCATTAATATATAAAATAAGAGAAGAACCCACTACCTACTACCACTGATGATGTTACCTAGTTTGGTAATGAAATATTTGTAGAAAAACAGTGAAGCTCAGAGAGCACCACGGATACCTCACTATAATGCTTCATGTAACATGTGCATTTATACCACAATAAATGCACCGAACTGTAAGATTTTTTTTTAATTGTTACTTTTGCTTCCTATGTCTGTTGTACATGTGGCTACTCAATCTTTGAACACTTCTTTTTAAGTAATACACTGCTACCAGTTGGAATAATCATGTATTAGAATCAGTCTTGGTATAACCATACAGTATATTCCCTAATTCATATAAAACTACAGCAAATTAAGTTTTTTCTGGAATATCGTTCAAAATAAAAAAGGATTACGGAAAGTGAGGTCCCATTCTAGATGTTTATGATTAACAAGGTTTATTTAGATAATGCTACTAGCAGTGTGGTGGCCTAAAGGAGAAGATGCTTACCTCTCACTTGGAAAGTGGAGGGTTCAAACCTAGGCAAGACAGATGTTTCTCTATCAGGTGCAAACAGAAAATATCTGTTACAAACTCCACATAGGCATCAGGAAGGCTATCCGACCAGTAAATGCTCAGCTCCATCAGTCACCCTGACTCCACTCCAATAAAAGGGATTACATGGTCATAAAAAGAAAAAAGAAAAAAAGGTAACGCAACTATCACATACCTACTTAGCATTATTATAGAGAAATAGATTTTCAGTTTGAATACAAATGACTCATGAACTGAAGAAATATCAAACCAATTTTATATTTGGTATATCATGAACAGAATAATACAGGAAAAGGTAAGAGTGACAAACAAATTTGGCATATTGTTCAATAAAAATCCTTCACAACTTGTATTATAGATAAATTAGTATTAGAAACCAAGATATCATTAATAATTGTTAGACAATAACTGGACAAATCACTACCATAGAACAATGTTCATAGGGCATTTTTGAAAATGTAACAAAGAAAAAAACAATGGCTAAAATGTTTTTATGTAATATTTATGTTCAGTGCATTATATAGTATGACCATAATAGTTTCTCAATATAATATGCATGACTTCTCTCACTGACAAGATACTTTCATCTTCTTGTCTTTGATAACAAACACAGTAACCTGGGATTGGTTATTGCTAAACATATTTCTCATCTGGTTCTTGATTGTTTTGTTGTTTTTAATTAAATCTATGAGCATAAAAAGGGGAAAGAGACAATAACCAGATATATCACCCTTCAGTTATAATCATAACATTAACATCATTTTCAATGCCAATTGTCAACAATAACTTACAGACAAAGAATATCTTGAGATTATCAGAAGCTTCTGGTGCTTGAAACTAGAGACATTATGATGTTGCACCACTAAACATTTTATAAATTTTACAAACCTCATTGAGTATCCTTATACTATTAAGGGCCTGTCACATAGGCCGACAGATGCAAAACGTATGTAAAAAGGACACAGCGGACGAGAAAATGTTCCATCCGTTGTTATCCACTCTCAAAAATGCCCCAAATTTGCATAAGCAGAGCGGACAACCACGGAAAGGAACGGATGTGGGGAGGATGTAGCGGGATGGAAGGCAGATGCTCCACGGAAGCCTAGCGGATGGAAGTGGATGACACATCCACAGGGCTTCCAGAGGAGCACAGCGAAGCGGACGCGCAACGGAAAGAACAGATGCAGAGCAGATGCCGAGCGGATGAAGCGGATGCATCACGGAAACCTAGCGGATGCCGAACGGATACCTAGCGGATGCAAAGCGTTCACTGCGCATGCGGGGAGGATGCATTGCGTCAGCCCCGCGGATATAAAGGGATGCAGCTCGCAAGCAGGTCACCATTCAGAGGAAAGACCTACTGCCAGACACATCTTCAGCCAACAACCATGGGGAAGAAGAGGAAGCCTGTGCCATCTGCTGCCAGCCCTGGCAAGAAGGACAGGGCCACGATCCCACCCCCTGGCCCTGACTCTGCTTCTTCTGGGGCTTTTGCTGCTTGGGCTGACTCTTCTGGTGCTGGGGCTTCTGCTGGCGCTGCTCCTGGTGCTGGGGCTTCTGGTGGTGCTTACTCTGCTGGAGCTGCTCCTGGTCCTGGTGCTTCTGCTGGTGCTTACTCTGCTGGTGCTGATCCTGGTCCTGCTGGTGCTCCTGGTCCTGCTGGTGATGCTGGTGTTTACTATGCTGCTGATGATCCTGGTCCTGCTGGTGCTGCTGGTGCTGCTGGTACTCCTGATGCTGCTGGTCCTGCATTTGCTGCTACTGTTGTTGTTGTTGCTGCTGCTGATGGTATGGTGGAGCAGCACTTAGAACCTCAAAGCCCCTCTGATGAGGGCCCAGATGGCCCTGCCAGAGGGAGGAAGAGGCATATGTGAGAACGGGAGAGGAGGCAATACTCAATCGAAGAGGAACATGACGATGAGGTGCTCGAATGGCTGAGGGAGAATGAGTATCTATGGCAGAAGGGACACAGGCTCTATCGAGACACCAAAAGGAAGCAGGCGGCTTGGAGAGAGAAGGTGGAGAGCCTGGGCTACACTTTGGAGGTCCTCCTCGGCTGGTGGAAGCACATGCACACCTGGTACGGGAAGCTACACCTCAAGAAATCTGGCCAGGTCACAGTCAAGCTGACGGACCGGGAGACCTATGTGTTGGCCAAGTGCAGCTTCTTGGAGGGTGAGATCTGCCACTGAGGAGCAGCCCCTCTGACAACACTCTCTCTCAGGCAGCCCACAGAGAGCCAGTCCTCTTCTGGCCAAGAGTCAGGTCCTGTGTCCAGGCATGTATCTGTGGAGCATGCCACGATGGAGACCCCCCCGACAGCTGCACTGCCCATGGCAGAGCGCGTGGAAGACCCCCTGACGCAGTGGGAGCAAGGAGAGGGCACTTCACCAGAGACCAACCCACATCCACCCCCAGCTCCACCTCCACAGAAAGCAGGCAGAGAGCAAGACCGGAGGGGCAGAGCCACACTGTCCTGCTGGAGATCAGGGATACCATCAAAAGCAGCGTAGATCTCCCCTCTCAGCTGGAACACTTCGACATACCATCCTCAAACTGCAAGCCCTTCCTCACCTATGTCAACCAGACCCTCATGGACATGTCCGAATCACAGTACCAGATGATAAAGGAGAGGATCACCGGTCTTCTACACAACCCTCCAGGCCCAGTTGAACCTGCTCCGACCCAGTCCAGGTCTGCTCCTCCACCCCAGGTGATGTCACAGCCCTTCCAAGGCTTTCCACAGGCCCTCACCTACCAAGGCTATGGCTATCAGGAGTTCTAGCAGAACAGGCAGCCCTTCCCAGTCCAGGCACAGGTACATCGTACGCCACCGGTGCCACCGATGCCACAGATGCCACCGCCACAGATGCCATCCACGCCACAGATGCCACCCACACCACAGATGCCACCCATGCCTCACCTCGCTCACCTGCAGACCAGACAGGCCCACTACACTCCTCCTTCCTCCACCCCACAGCCAAGCTCAGCCTCAGAACATCTGCCATCGGTCTTGGGACTGACACCCCATGTCCTGGAGGAAGGGCCTCTCAACATCACAGGACTGAGCCAGCTCTTTGAGAGCTTCCTGCACACACCATCCCCTGTTGTCCTCTTGGGGCCAGGCACCCCAATGGCGACTCAGACCAGCACTCCAGCAGCAGCCACCTCCACAGCACCTGGACCCTTCACCCCTGAGGCTATGGGCACGCCTCAGAGTGACTGAGAAGAGTGCCAGAGACTGGGTTGCTACCTGTTGACTTCATATTTGCTTGGGACATTTTGCTTGGGTCATTTTGATTTTACAGTTTGTTATTAATAAAGTTTATCTTTGCTTCACACACTTGGTTCAGTTCTTTTAGAATATAAAGTCTTGGTGGAAACTTTTAGAAATGGTTTAAGCCTTTGCATGCTTGTGGGATGGGTAAGGATAGCTGTGGATTGGGCAGGGATACCTGTGGGATGGGTAATAGCTGTGGGATGGGTTAGGATAGCAGTGGGATGGGCAGGGATACCTGTGGAATGGGTAATAGCTGTGAGATGGGTCAGGATAGCAGTGGGATGGGCAGGGATACCTGTGGGATGATTAATAGCTGTGGGATAGATAAACCTCCAGTGAAAGCATAGTGGGACTGTATGGTCCACCCTCCCAGGTGCCACACCTATGGCCCTTTATTATCAATAACAATGTAATCATTCATCCACACATTTCAACATAAACACAACTCTTTATTAAATGCCCTGTTCATTGTAGGGACACTCAACATACATGGCACAATCTCATCAGTGTGATGAGACAGGCTGAAGAAGCATCCATTAAGCATCTACCATCCTGTCTTGCCACTCCACTGCTCCAGCTGGGGAGTTGCACCAGTGTTTCAGGAGGTTGCGCTGCTTCTTCCCTTCAAGTGAAGCTCTGTTGGGGCCTTGCACATCCACAGTATCTATCAGGTTTCGCCCTTGCCTCCATTCCCCAGGCTCCATGTCCCCATTGCCTTGTTGGAGGTCTATGAGCCTGTCCTGCAACACTGGGTAGCGGGTGTGCATGAGATTGTGCAGGATGCAGCAAGCTTCCACGATCCTCCTCACGGTCTCTGGGCGATGCTGCATGGTGGTGAGAAATACCTGGAACCTGTTGGCCAGGATGCCAAAGGCGTTCTCCACCACCCGCCTTGCCCTGGACAGCCTGTAGTTGAAGTTCCTCTCTTCACGGGTGAGGCATCTGGAAGTGTAGGGCTTCATGAAGTAGGTTGTAAGGGAGAAGGCGTCATCCCCCACGATGAAGTAGGGCACATCTTGTGTGTCGTTGGGCAGGGGGTCTGCATCTGGGAAGCCCATGATGAGGTTGCATTCCAGCCCCTCCTTGAGGTGACTGGCGTTGTATACCTGGACATCTGAAGCTGACCCGTAGCCTGAAGCATCGATGTACATGAACTTGTAGTCAGAATCAACCATGGCGAAGAGGATGATACCGAAGAAGCCCTTGTAGTTGTGATAAGAGGACCCTGACTTGGCTGGAGCTTTGCAGGCCACGTGCTTCCCATCTATGGCTCCAACGGTGTGGGGGAAGTTCCACTTCTGATACCACTGCTCTGCAACTTTCTTCCAGCCTTCTTCAGTGGAGGGGCACTGGAGGAGCTCCTCCAGGTATTCTTCGATGATGGCCTGCACCACTTCTCTGACCACAATGCTGATGGTGTTGTGTGGCACCCTCTTGGTGTACTGCATGCTCCTGTACGTGGTCCCAGAGGCCAGGTGGTGCAGAGTCAGTGCCACCTTCAGTCCAGGGTCCAGGCTGGACCGGAGGTTGGTGCTCTGCTTGGTCAACCTGGGTCTCAGCCGCTCCACAACTTCGTCAAACATGGCTGGCGGCATCCTCATGGAGTTCTGGAATGCACGAGGGTCTTCATTCCTCAGCTCCACCATCAGCTTGTTATATAGTCGGTACTTGGCTCTTCCCGCGATCCATCTTCGGACCCAGACACTTCTTGGACACCTCCTTTTCTTCGCGTAGAACAGGTGAAAGAGCCTGTAGATGGCTTCGCACTGTTGTAGAACGATGTTGGCTATCAAAAGGAGTGTGTGATGATCCATGGTGGAGATGACTGGATGCAGTGGAAGAGCAAGATCAAGATGAAGACTGAAGAGGTCTGCACACCAGGACTGCTGGACTGAAAGTGAGATCCAGGTGAGTTCCTCCCCCTTTTTATAGGAAATATAGGTTTTCCACTAGGTGTCCTTTTGCATCCTCTAGGCATCCTGCAGACATCCTAAATATCTGAGATACGTCCCCTATACGAACGTTTTTCCCATTTTAATGCTTTCTATGTAAGCTGCATCTAGTTTCATCCTTTCTATGTCCGTGCTACGAATGCTGCGTGTCCGTTCCGCATCCGTTTCGTTTCCTCCCTGTGTCCGTTTTCCGCTGGAGTGGATGTGAGTTGCGCGGATGCGCAGCGGATGCCTAGCGGATATAGCGGATGCGTAACGGATGACAACGGATGTATAACGGATGTTCACCGTATGCGTAGCGGATGTATAATGGACGCGTTGGATACATTTTCCGCTCAAAAAGTTTTGTACAGCTCAAAACTTTTTGAGCGGATGAAATGTCAGTCGTCGGATGCTGGACGGATAGAGAGGATGAAAAACAGATGCAGTGAGTTCAGAACGGATGCATCGCATTAACCAACAGATGGCAGTGTTTCTCTCCGTTTTACATCCTCTTTCCATCCGTTGGTGCTGTGTGACAGGGGCTTTGACTACCTCTTTTTGCTTTTGTAGACTTGAACCTTCTGAACAAGAAGAAATCCAGAAAGAATTTCTTCTGTTCTAGTTAGGTCCTTTTTGAACCTAAGAAACAGATCTTACAAACTCTTAATATTTCGGATTACCTTTTGGTTACTACTGACTTTAACAACAATATTTTGTAATAATGGATATTCATGACCTTCACAGACAGCAACTTTTTATGGATATGGCAATTCTGAAGGTGATTAATGAAACCAATATAGAATTTTCTAAACCATATGTCAAAACTAGAAAACACTTTGATCTAACAACTAATGGCACTCAATAAGTAATCAATAATACCAGCTTTTTTCATGTCACCATTTGTCTTTGATCTTGCTATGATCAGTCCATTGTTTGTTAATATGCAGGATGATGGAAAAATATAATTTTAGTATTATGTAATGAGTATAATTTAGTATATAATTTAGTATAAAATATATACATTTTTAGGGATCTTGAAATTTTGAAATACAGTTTTAAACAGGGGTGGGATTCTACAGGTTCGCACCTATTCGCTAGAATTGGTTGTTAGCATTCTAAGCAGTTTGGAAAACCAGTTGTTAGAAGAAATTACTGGTCTAATCGTATAAGGAAGACAGGAAGGAAACATTCTGGTGTTGCTTATAGAAACTGTCTCTTCATTAACCCTTATTACATTCTTGGCAGGACTAGACTTCCTGTCTCTGGAGATTTTTTTTCTTCCTTTGCTGGTACTTTGCTTGTGTGGAATGACCATTCAAAGTGATAATGGCACTGAAAAAAGTGACTTTTGACCTTTCACACTTATGACTGTTGCAGCATTCCCACAGTCATGAGAGGCCAGGCGAGGAGATGTGTGCCTCGATGTGAGTGATGTTGAGTTGGCCACACCGAGCCAGTCACATGACCACCAAGCCATGCCCACCAACTAAGCCATGACCACAGAACCAGTTGTTACAAATTTGAATCCCACCTCCGGTTTTAAAGAAAAAAATAGATGTTGTGTACTCGAAAAAAAACCATCTAGGTGATAAAAACATAGATAAAACTCAAAAGTTTATTTACAATTTGAAAACGAGAAATTGAGGGAAGTCTTTATTAATCAAGCATTTCTATTTTCTTTTGCTTTTAAAATATTAATCGTAAAGCTCTCTAGTTAAAAACAACATTGACACAAAATAAAATGGAACATGTGACACACCAACAATCAATCAGGTGGCTATACATACACACACAGACACACACACACACACATGTGTATGGGTGTGTATATATGTGTGTGTGTGTGTGTGTGTGCTGTTCAGTTTCCTTTGGGTATTATCCCACGTCATTGTAGTTGTGCTTTAAAAGTTGGAGCAACGTTTCAGCAGAATTTCATCTGCCATCATTGGGCTTCTGTATTGAGTTCGTATGTGGGCCAAGCGTTAGGGTTCAGCC
>BLBF01000018.1:15833741-15855447 GCA_015471245.1 Laticauda colubrina
GCATATATACATATATACATATATACATATATACATATATACATATATACATATAGATATACATATATATATTTGTTTTCTTAGGCTTTCGCGGGTACTTACATGTGTGCTGTTTAGCTTCCTTCGGGTATTATCCCACGTCATTGTAGTTCTGTAAAAGTTGTAGCAACGTTTCAGCAGAATCTCATCTGCCATCCTCAGGCTTCTGTATAGAGTTAGTTCCTGGTTTCAAATTTGAGGCTGGTCCATTCTGATTGGTTGGGATCCTGGATCTGTGTTCATTGGACTTGGAGTTTGATTGATTGGTGTTTCTGGTTTCTTCTGTCTGTTTTGTGGCTTTGATTGGCTAGAAACACTCTGTTCTTGTGTTGGAGGCTTTCAGTGTAGCTTGGCTCCGTGTGAAGGGACGGCTGCTCTTCATTAGCAAGCTGCTATTCATTAGCAAGCTGGGTTTCACCTGGGTGCCTGGTGGGGGGGTGTTTGGGTTGGAGCTATCAGAGGGAGTCTGTTTTTGCCCAGGTGTTTGCCTGGCTTGTGGCATGGAGATCTTTCTATTTGAGAGTGCAGCCTTCCAAATGATTGACAGTCTGGTGGAATCATCTCTTCTATTCATGCTGTCAGGTCTTTTTTCAATCTCTATGGCTTCTCTGATGATTCTGTGGTTGGGGTTTTCTATAGTGGCTAGGGTTTTAGTGCCATTGAAGTTGATGTTGTGACCTGTGGTTTTCATATGTTGGACTAGTGAGGAGGTGTGTTCCAGCTTTTTTACTGCATTTTTGTGTTCATCCAGGCGGGGACTTATTCTTCTATTGGTCTGTCCAATGTATGTGGCCGGGCGTGATGTACAGGGAATTTCGTATATGCCTTGGTTTTCCAGGTCAATTTTGTCTTTGGGGTTTCTAAGGATGGCTGCTATTTTTTTGTCTGTTTTGAAGGTAGTCTTGATGTGATACCTGTGTAGTATCTTACTGATTTTATCTGTGGTACCTCTTATGTAGGGCAGGACAGCTGTTCCATGGATCTGTTGATCTTCTAGGTCTCTGTAATGTCTTGGTGTGTTTTTGTGGATCAAGTTGGTGATTTTGTTTTTGTGGAAGCCATTGGCTGTCAATACTTCAGTCAGGGTGCATATTTCAGTCTTTATATGTGTCTTATCTAGCAGGCGTTTGGTTCTGGTAATTAGTGTTTTCGCTACGGAATTTATCTCTGCTGGGTGGTGGTGGGATTGGGCGTTGAGGTAGCGGTTGGTGTGTGTTTTCTTTTGGTATATGGTGTGTCCCAGTGTGCCATCTGTTCTTTTGTAGATTAGTACGTCTAGGAATGGTAGTTGTTTGTTTATTTCCGTTTCCATGGTGAACTTGATTTTGGGGTGTGTGTTGTTTAGGTGTGTTAGGAAATTGTTTAGGTTTTCTTTTCCATGGGGCCAAATCACAAATGTGTCGTCGATGTATCTTAGCCATAGTTTGGGTTTGTGGGTGGCATTAGCCAGGGCTCTGGATTCGAATTCTTCCATGAACAGGTTTGCAATGACGGGTGACAGTGGTGATCCCATTTGTGATTTGGCCCCATGGAAAAGAAAACCTAAACAATTTCCTAACACACCTAAACAACACACACCCCAAAATCAAGTTCACCATGGAAATGGAAATAAACAAACAACTACCATTCCTAGATGTACTAATCTACAAAAGAACAGATGACACACTGGGACACACCATATACCAAAAGAAAACACACACCAACCGCTACCTCAACGCCCAATCCCACCACCACCCAGCACAGATAAATTCCGTAGCGAAAACACTAATTACCAGAACCAAACGCCTGGCAGATAAGACACATATAAAGACTGAACTATGCACCCTGACTGAAGTATTGACAGCCAATGGCTTCCACAAAAACAAAATCACCAACTTGATCCACAAAAACACACCAAGACATTACAGAGACCTAGAAGATCAACAGATCTATGGAACAGCTGTCCTGCCCTACATAAGAGGTACCACAGATAAAATCAGTAAGATCCTACACAGGCATCACATCAAGACTGCCTTCAAAACAGACAAAAAAATAGCAGCCATCCTGAGGAACCCCAAAGACAAAATTGACCTGGAAAACCAAGGCATATACGAAATTCCCTGTACATCATGCCCGGCCACATACATTGGACAGACCAATAGAAGAATAAGTACCCGCCTAGATGAACACAAAAATGCAGTAAAAAAGCTGGAACACACCTCCTCACTAGTCCAACACATGAAAACCACAGGTCACAACATCAACTTCAATGGCACTAAAACCCTGGCCACTAAAGAAAACCCCAGCCACAGAATCATCAGAGAAGCCATAGAGATTGAAAAAAGACCTGACAGCATGAATAGAAGAGATGATTCCACCAGACTGTCAATCATTTGGAAGCCCGCACTCTCAAATAGAAAGATCTCCATGCCACAAGCCAGGCAAACACCTGGGCAAAAACAGACTCCCTCTGATAGCTCCAACCTAACCCCCCCACCAAGCACCCAGGTGAAACCCAGCTTGCTAATGAATAGCAGCTTGCTAATGAAGAGCAGCCGTCCCTTCACACGGAGCCAAGCTGCACTAAAAGCCTCCAACACAAGAACAGACTGTTGCCAGCCAATCAAAGCCACAAAACAGACAGAAGAAACCAGGAACACCAATCAATCAAACTCCAAGTCCAATGAAACAGGTCCAGGCTCCCAACCAATCAGAATGGACCAGCCTCAAATTTAAAACCAGGAGCTGTAAGACCCATATCCATACAGAAGCCTGAAGATGGCAGATGAGATTCTGCTGAAACGTTGCTACAACTTTAACAGAACTACAATGACGTGGGATAATACCCGAAGGAAGCTAAACAGCACACATGTAAGAACCCGCGAAAACCTAAGAAAACATACATACATACATACATACATACATACATACATATATATATATAAATATGTTTTCTTAGGTTTGTTAGTTTTCTTACCCGAAGGAAGCTGAACAGCACATATATATATATATATATATATATATATAATTCACAAAGAAAAAATATACAGAAAGTACTTCCCTCCAATGACTTCTGTTCCACTCTCCCATTAAGTTTTTTTTTCTAACTCGGGAGAACTTCTCCTATATCTAAAGCTAATATAATATTAATGTTAATAATCTTTAAAGTACTTTGTTAATTTTGGTACCACAAAGCAATAGAGCTACAGTATTCCTGTGGGTCTGGTTTCAAAAGCAAAATAAAATCTGTTTGTTAACAATGGAGCAATGGCAACTAAGATTTAGTTTTTACAGAATATAAAGTAACTAAAATGTCAGATATTACACACTGGGATATGAAAGAAACAAAGACAATTGAACTAAAAACCTCAGCCTAATGCATCCCTTCAAACTTCAATGCTGATCCACCCCCTAGGAACAGTGCGGACTAGATGCCCAGCTACACCTCTCTTAGACATATGTTTACATGATACATTGTGTGGGAACTTCATATACACATATATAAAAGTCTGGTGTAAAATAAAGAGAGCTTTCATGCAGTTACAATACAGTTGAAGAAAATATCAGATTTCTGTCTATATTGGTTATAGACTGACTTCATTTATAGAATAGGTTTTACCCACCCATCCATATCTGTTTTATTTTCTTTGTTATTAATATACTGAAAGCCTGTTAAGATCATTCTCTTTCACAGAGCCTTCAAAACCTAAGATACTAAGTAATTTTGGAAAACAACTCATGGGGTGTCTAATTTTAATGTGGGGTTTATCACTGATTGATGGGAAGATATGTTTTATAATGAGTATTATGGTTGCTTTATTAAAAAATGTTTGTATTTCGTCGCTTTTATTGTGCTGTGAACTACCTCAGCTCCTGCAGGGAGGCAGGACACAAATAATAATAAATTAATATCCAGCATGTACCCCTTTGCTCATTATAATGCACAGCACTAGCTCATTTCTACAAAAGTGTTTGAAGATGTTTACAATGAGATTAGAAACATTAAGTTAATTATGCTATCAGTAAATAACCTGTGCTCCTTCTGAAGCTCCAGTACAAAATATTAAAATACTACAACATCCTCTCGAACTCTCAGTATGGCTACTCTGAGGACTTCTCCATGTTGTCTGATCTTGCATGTACATAGGACTCTAACACTTTTCCAAATGTTTGTCCAAGCCCTAGAATTTATCTTCTGCCTTCTGCTATCAAACCAATGATCAGAATATTTATTTCAATACACTTTCAATACAAGAGTGTATATAATGCTCCCTCCTTCTATTTTTTCAAAGGTTCATTAAGTTGGGAAAGTGCCATTCAGTGAGCTTCCACAGCTTAAGGTAGAATCTGGGAAACCTGTTCTGAGTTGCAAACCTGAACCAATATATAATATTGGTGCTAATCAGAGGTGGTATTCAGCAGATTCTGACCAGTTCTGGAGAACCTGTAATTGAAATATTGATTAGTTCAAAGAATTGGCAAATACCACCTCTGATTAGAGATTTTACAGTATCCTTTCCCTGACACACCCACTAAACCACACCCACAGAATCGGTAGTAAAAAAAATTGAATCCCACCATTGTTGCTAATGTTAAGATTAATTCCTCTCACTTTTATCTGATCAAACATCTGATCAAATGCACAGAATCCAACATGAATCATAGTAGCCATAAACTCCTGAACTGTCTCTCATTCCTCCTCCAAAAAAGGCAGATTGAAGGCAAGCTTATTTATCTACTAAAGACATAGAAAATAATTATCCTAGTGGGTATATTCTTATTTAGCTGATATCAATTGTGCACATAAGGGTAACAACACATATGGAGAAACATAAAAATATTAATTATTCATAAATGATAACCCATGTAGCTTCATCAACTTCAGTTTATTTGAATAATTTGACAGGATAAGCTCATAAAAATTTAACATCAATCTAAACTTGCCAAATGCATTAATTAAAAATCCTTGTATCAAAATATAGACACTTCACTGACACGTCTACAACAAATAATTTTCAAACATGGTAGAAAATTAAATGAAACACACACACACACACACATAACATATACATACACACACACACACACTGATTTGGAATATCACTCTCTTGAAACTCACTACTACAGAAATTATTTTTGTGCTATATTAAGTCATAAATATATCTCTTTAAATGTCTAACCCTACAACTAAAGTGTTTTGTTGTTGCTGTTAATGTGAGGACAACAAAGTGGCACATGCATTACATCACCGTAACAGTATTAAAATAAATAATATTGATTCTAGCTCTGCATACATCATGCCTTAATCCTCAGTTCTAAGTATTAGAACAAAATGTACATGTTCTTCTCCCAAAATATTCTGCAAAGTAAATAAGCAGATGTCAATATAATAAAATCATATAATGCAACCATAAATTGATACATGTAATTTATGAAATGTTGTCATAATAGTTATTATAGGTTTGTAACGAAGATGACTGGACATGCCAATCAAGACTTAGTTTATTATCAGTTGTTTTCATGCCATATTCTTTTAGAATGTCCTGAAAAACTGAATATAAAGGAAACTGCTTGAGTTCCAGGGCAGCGCCATTAATTAATCATTTAAAAAAGCAAAACAAAAAACACCATTTCCTTTCCCTGCCTGTTGAGCTTAGAATTTAAGCAGCCATAGAAGGAGGAAAGGCACCTAATTTTAGAAGGACAAAGCAGCTAATAGCAGCAGAGCAAGCAAAGAAATATGGGACAAGGGAGAGGGCATGTTTGGCATATTTCCAAGAACTCATTTCTAATACCTACCCCTTCTATTCTTTAATATATCATATACTGGTTATGATCCATACAATATATATTTGAGATTAATACTGGATGTTGGTGTCAAATGGCTACATAACTCATTTCAGTACTGCTTATGAAAGTCTGCAAATTTCTCAACTTTCCTCTTTTTCTGACACCCCACCCCCCAATAATACCAGAAAAACTGTTCGGGGAAAAAGTTCATCATTATCATGTTGATTGTTAACTGGAATAACTGCAAGCATTTAAAAAGCATTACTGACTTGATTTAATCTGCATTATACATAATGCACATCTGTGTCAAAAAGATAATTAGAAACAGGGTCAAGAGTTTTAGCAGCAGCAATAAATTAGAGGACAAAGTTAACTTTTTTTAATTGTATAAATGCTCCTCAAAGTTAATTCTATGAACTGAATAATGAATACATTTATTGCATAGTCAGTTAATGAACAATATTTAAAGCATTAAAATGTCATTATCATATAATAAAATAACAATATTATATTTAATTTACATATTTTTTTTGATGAGCCAAGTGCACTGTCTCAGCAGACTTGCTACTAATCTTGCAGAAGGCAGAATGATCATATGTGGTATTCGTGTTTGGATAGCAATTCTGAAAAAAAAAAATGTTCTCCCAAGTTTCATTTCAAAATATTCCTACATCATCTCAGTAAGGTTAGAAGCATCATTTAAAAAATTCTACTTGTTTCATTTCAGTTCTGTAAATTCTCTGATACTTTATATTTAATACCAACTTATTAATAATGAAAACCTCAACTGTGATATATTTCCAATAAATAGATGCATTCAAAGTGCATACTAACTTAGTTAACATTAACCTACCTGCTACTATGCTATTCCTATTTCAAATGGCTTCCCCATCATTTGTGTCCTGTGGTCTATAAAACAGAATGACCACTGTTTCTGGATACCTTTAATTGGAATCTGGAAGCATAGAAATTGCTGGTTTCAGATTTCAGTTAGTATTAACTGAATATGATTCATACTTCATTTGACATCTTTACCATATAAATCTCAACTGTGGTTTCAGAAACAATATGACATCTAGGGCATATGTATTCATATTAGTGGTTTAGCAGGCTATGTGTATGCCAAAATATGTTATAATTTTCATAGGCTCAAGTATGATTCAGTGCTCTCACATAGCAAATAACAAACAAACCCACAGCTGTTAACTCCTATATGTGTAGCCTTTCTTGGGTGATAAATTTACTTGTTTACTTCAATACTCTCCAAACATTTGACTCTAAATGGCTTATATGCAAGAACATGCATATACATTATAATGCACTGATCAAATAAATTATCAGAAAATCCAAGAATATAATATTATATTATAGTCTTAAAACCATAGTACTGTAGATCATCATCATATTGACATTACATTTCATGAGTAATACCTTGTAGAGCTCTTTACAATAATCCATCCATAAAATGACAAAAATATGAGTCTCCATAGTCAATACATTTTACTCCAGTAATTGAAGAGAGGTGAAGGCCCTTCAGGATACAGTTTCCACCTGCTGTTCCAGCAGGAGCTAAAACTCTACTCTCTAGGAAGCACAACTAAGCACAACCATCAGAACTAACGTGGGTATTGTTGCAGAGTCAGTTAATTTCTGAACATACATTCACTTTTGAAGGTTCAGTCTCATTCTGATATCTCCATGCAGATCCATGCAGACGCCAGGAACTGAAATAAGATTTGCCCTCCATCACCCAAACTGGCACTGTTAGTGAGTGGAAGATATAGCTTCTTGACTGAGAGTATAACCATATGCAAAGAAGCTCCTATAAATCAGTTCATACACATAGTTTGCCATTGGAAAGAGAGTCCTCTGTTATGTGTATTACAAGTCTGGAAACTTGAAAGTTGCAATGATCGTTTGAAGTGCTTTATAGCAAAATTCAGGAGGCCTTAAAAAGAGAGAAGACAGAATAATGAAGTTTCCCTTCCTTTTCACCTATAGCATAATTTTCACCTGTACAATGATAGTTAATGGATATATTAAAAAAAAAACTGAGAGTCCACACTTGGCTCTTGCAAAATGACTTTGTCACAAGCAATCCAGTCCAAAATGCTGATTTCATACTTTCTCTAAACTTTAAATATCTATATATGTGTGGTGTGGTCAGAAGAGATGAGAAGATCACTTTCACATACAAATGCCAAATGTGGCAAAATGAAGAATAGGATCACAATGTTAAGAAATCCACCTAGCGATAAATTATCTGCTTATATAACAGGAACTCTCTGCCCTTGGCACCTCCTAACGATTTTATGTGGTCCTTTTTCTTGCTATTTCATGGTATATCAGACGGTGTCAAATGCATAGTCTTTACAGTCCTTGAGTTACTGCTTCTAGATAATCATTCTATAAAAATGATTCTCTTTGTCTGAAGCCTTCAGGCATAGCCAGAAACGGGCGTGTGTGTGTGTGAGTGTGTGTGTGACTCTATACATCCTCAATAGAAGCCAGCTGTCAACTGCAGTAATCAGCAAAGTAATGCTGATTCCCTTTCTTACCTATGTTTCAATGTAACTTTTTACTGCTGCTTTTGCAGCCAATGTTTTAGGTTGACAAAAGCCAGAAGTCTGGCATTAAGCAATCAGGAGTCCTGTGTGCATCTGCTCCAAAAAAAAAAAAAAAAAAGGTTGCTAAGCAACTGGAAAAAGAATATTTGCCCTCACCATACCATGGCATATTAAGAGAAACCTTACAACAATATTCATACACCTTAAAATTTCAAAAGCCAAACAGATTTTTTTTAAAAAAATAATGAATATAATTTGGAACCTATTACACATTTAATTAAAGAAGACATCTCAGGAAATCAGTAAATGATGTACCAATCAAGTGAAAATAATATTTCCTGTAAAAAAAAAAAATCGACAGATCATTGAGTTTATTTGCTACACCTTCATTTCTCCCATTTCAGCATCTATAGTATTTCAGCAACCCCATGGGAACTTGAAGACATTAGCAAATTTTCATTTGAAATGCAAAATCCACAAAGTAACATGAAATATTCAGGGTTTTCAAACTCAATAGTTATAGGGAGCAACTCTTCCTGGAAAGGTCATATATGATTGAATTTTAATGGCAATGCTTTCCCAACATATTTCTTGACATTATACTATAATGCAGATATATTTGGAAGGGAAGAAGAGTGGGAGAGACACAGCATTTTTGTGTACTGTTAATCTGTCAACAGAGGGAACCTATGTAAGCACCATCAAGAATGCTCAAATTCCTGCCCTGTTGTTCTAAAATTTTAAAATTAAAAAAGAAAAAAGAAACCGTAACATTGAAAGGATTATTTAGGAAAAAATTATTTGCTGATGATGGAAAGTATAACTTGTTTATATTTTTATAAGTGATATAAGTGATATTATAAGAAGATATTTTTATAAGTGCTTGCCAGAAAAAGTTCCTCACCATTTTTGGAAGTGGATGATGAAGGAGGAACTGAGGTTCAGATAGATATACCATTTTTCAAAGGTGGTGCTTACACTTTAGAACAGCCTGTCTCTGAATATTGGATTAGCACTCTTAGGTCCAGAAAATGTTTAAAACAAAACTCTTCAGGAAATCATTCAGGGATAACTGGGGAAGATGCTGTCTATGCATTGTATTGTTCTGTATTATATTTCTATTTGTTTGCTTAGTATGAATATTTTAAATTGTATATATTTTTAGATATTTTATTACTGTTGAACCCCTGGAATATTTGGAAATTACAACAATATACACATTTCATAAATAAATACAGTATTTGCTACTCTTAGCAAACACTAGTTAAAGCTCAGCTCAAACTCACTGGAAAGCACCAAGCAGGCATTATTGACTTATATATATAACTTTTATAGCTGCCTATCTCAATCTAATCAATTGTCTTATCATGTGGTTAATTTCAATGACCAGCGTCCAACAAACTATAAAAGTAACAAACTTCTTTTTCAAGTTCACAAAACTTTGCAATACGGTTTGAGGCTCAAGGAAAGAAATCGTACCAGGCTAGCAGAGATTTCTCAATTCTATATGAACAGCAGCCATTTGGTATAATGCAGTTGCTTCCTTATTTCCAGGTATAAATACTAATTAATAATACACATACACATGTATACATTGATTGTATCTGGGGAAAGCTAAATTAAATTAACATAAGCCCATGTCACACTGCACCGACGGATGCAAAGAGGATGTAAAACGGACAAAAAAGCTTGCCATCCGTTCGAAAACGCGATGTACTCACTGCCTCCGTTTTGCTTCCTCTCTATCCGTCCAGCATCCATCTATTGATGTTTCATCTGCTCAAAAAGTTTTGAGCTGCCCAAAACTTTTTCGCGGAAAATGCATCCATTCATCCATCCGCTATATCCGCTAGGCATCCATTCCGTATCTGCGCAACTCGCATCCGCTCGGACGCAGGGAGGAAGCAGAACGGATGCAGAACGGATGCAGCACAGAAACAAAGCATTTAAAACGGAAAAAACGTTCGCAGAGGGGACCTATCTCGGATATTAAGGATGCCTAGAGGATGCAAAGGGACACCTATAAAAAGGGGGAGCAACTCACCTGCAACTCACTTTCAGAACAGCAACCTAGCTGTGCAGACCTCTGCAGCCTTCATCTGACTCTTGCTCTTCCACAGCATCCAGTCATGTCCACCGTAGATCGTAACACAGTCCTTTTGGCAGCCACCATCCTTCTGCAACAGTGTGAAGCCATCTACAGGCTCTGTGAACTCTACTACGGGAGGAAAAGGAGGCGGCCAAGAAGCGTCTGGGTCCGAAGATGGATCGGGAGAAGAGCAGAGTATAGACTGTACAACAAGCTGATGGTGGAGCTCAGGAACGAAGACACTCGGGCATTCCAGAACTTCATGAGGACACCTCCAGCCATGTTTGACCAAGTTGTGCAGCAGCTGACACCCAGGTTGACCAAGGCAAACACCAACTTCCGGCCCAGCCTGGAAGCTGGGCTCAAGGTGGCACTGACTCTGCACCACCTGGCCTCAGGGACCACCTACAGGGGCATGCAGTACGGCTGGAGGGTGCCACACAACACCATCAGCATTGTGGTCTGAGAAGTGGTGCAGGCCATCATCGAAGAATACCTACAGGAGCTCCTCCAGTGCCCCTCCACTGATGAAGGATGGAAGAAAGTTGCAGAGCAGTGGTATCAGAGGTGGAACTTCCCCCACACCATTGGAACCATAGATGGGAAGCACGTGGCCTGCAAAGTACCACCCAAGTCGGGTTCCACTTATTTCAACTACAAGGGCTTCTTCAGCATCGTCCTCTTTGCCATGGTCGATGCTGACTACAAGTTCATGTACATCGATGCTTCAGGCAACGGCTCATGTTCAGATGCCCAGGTATACAACGCCAGTGACCTCAAGGTGGGGCTGGAAGGCAACCTCATCATGGGCTTTCCAGATCCAGACCCCCTGCCCAACGACACAAAAGATGTGCCCTACTTCATCATGGGGGATGACGACTTCTCCCTCAGAACCTACCTCATGAAGCCCTACACTTCCAGATGCCTCACCCGTGAAGAGAGGATCTTCAACTACAGGCTGTCCAGGCAAGGCGGGTGGTGGAGAACACCTTTGGCATCCTGGCCAACAGGTTCCAGGTACTTCTCATCACCATGCAGCATCGCCCAGAGACCGTGAGGAGGATCGTGGAAGCTTGCTACATCCTGCACAATCTCATGTGCACCCGCTACCCGGTCTTGCAGAACAGGCTCGTGGACCTCCAACAATGCAATGGGGACATGGAGCCTGGGGAATGGAGGCAAGGGCGAAACCTGATAGACACTCAGGATGTGCAAGGCCCCAACAGAGCCTCACGTGAAGGGAAGAAGCAGCGCAACCTCCTGAAACACTGGTGCAACTCCCCAGCTAGAGCAGTGGAGTGGCAAGACAGGATGATAGATCTTTAATGAGTGCTTCCTTCAGCCTGTCTCATCACACGGATGAGATTGGGCCATGTATGTTGGGTGGGCCTAAAATGAACAGGGCGTTTAATAAAGAGTTGTGTTTGGGTTGACATGTGTGGATGATTATTACATTATTATTGATAATAAAGGGCCATAGGTGTGGCACCTGGGAGGGTGGACCATACAGTCCCACTATGCTTGCACTGGAGGCTTATCTATCCCACTGCTATCCTTACCCATCCCACAGCTATTACCCATCCGAAAGGTATCCCTGCCCATCCCACAGCTATTACCCATCCCACAGCTATTTTAACCCATCCCACAAGCATGCAAAGGCTTAAACCATTTCTAAAAGATTCCACGAAGACTTTATTAAAAAAAAAAGAAATGAAGCAAGTGTGTGAATCAAAGATAAACTTTATTGAACAACAAGCTGTAAAACAAAAATGACCCAAGTGTCCAAATAAACTCTACAGGTAGCCAGCTACCCAGTCTCTGGCACTCTTATTGGTCACTCGGAGGTGTGCCCAGTCTCAGGGGTGAAGGGTCCAGGTGCTGTGGAGGTGGGTGGTGCTGGAGTGCTGGTCTGTATCGTCATTGGGGTGCCTGGCCCCGAGAGGACAACAGGGGACAGTGTGTTGAGGAAGCTCTCGAACAGCTGGCTCAGACCCGCGATACTGAGAGGTCCTTCCTCCATGCCATGGGGTGTCAGTCCCAGTACTGATGAGAGATGTACTGAGGCCGGGCTTGGCTGTGGGGTGGAGGAAGGAGTAGTGTAGTGGGGCTGTCTGGTCTGCAGCTGGGTGAGGACTGGCGTGGGTGGCATCGCCGTCGTTGGTGGCATCATTGTCGTGGGTGGCATCGGTGGCATCAGTGGAACCGGTGGCAACGGTGTCACCCGATGACTCTGTGCCTGGGCTGGGAAGGGCTGCTGCCTGTGCTGCTGGACCTCCTGGTAGTCATAGCCCTGGTCGGTGAGGGGCTGTGGGAAGCCTTGGTATGGGAGGGACATCACCTGGGGTGGAGGAGCAGACCTGGACTGGGTGGGAGCAGGTTCCTCTGGGTCTGGAGGGTTGTGAAGCAGCTCCGTGATCCGGTCCTTCACCACCTGGTACTAGGGTTCCTCCATGTTTTTGAGGGTCTGGTTGACATAGGTGAGGAAGGGCTTGAGGTTGGAGGATGAGGAGTCGGTGTTGACCAGCTGAAAGAGGAGATCTATACTGGTTCGGATGGTGTCCCTGATCTCCAGCAGGACAGTGTGGCTCTGCCCCTCCTGCTGTCTGGCTCTCTGCCTTTCTGTGGAGGCGGAGCTGGGGGGGGTGGATGCGGCTACGACTGTGGTGGACTCAATGTCTCCTCTCCCCCACCGCACCAGGGAGTCCTCCATGCACTCCACCACGGTGACAACAGCTGTCCGCGGGTTCTCCACCATGGCACGCTCCACAGAAACCTGACTGGAGACAGGGACTGACTCTCAGCTGGAAGAGGACTGGGTCGCAGCAGGCTGCTCGCGAGAGAGGGTAGACAGAGGGGCTCCTGGTGTTCCTCGGTGGTGGATCTCACCCTCCAGGAAGCTGCACCTAGCCATGATGTAGGTCTCTCTGTCCGTCAGCTTTACTGTGGCCTGGCCAGATTTCTTCAGGTGCAGCTTCCTGTACCAGGTGGCATATGTTTCTACCAGCCGAGGAGCACCTCCGAAGTTTAACCCATACTCTCCGCCCTCACTCTCCAAGCAGCCTGCTTCCGCTTGGTGTCCCTGTACAGCCGGTGTCCCTTCCGCCACTGATAGTCGTTCTCTCTCAGCCACTCCAGCACCTAATCCTCGTGCGCCTCTTCAATATAGTATTGCGCCTCCTCTCCCGTCCCCGCATACACCTCTTCCTCCCTTTGCCAGGACCAGATGGGCCCTCATCAGAGGGGCTCCCAGGTGGTAGGGGCTGCTCCTCCACACCACCAGCAGTAGCAGCACCAGCAGGATCATCATCATCATCATCATAATTACCAGCAGGATCATAATCAACATCATCATCTTCAGCAGCAGCAGCAGCAGCAGCAGCAGGATCATCATCATCATCAACAGCAGCAGGAGAAGCAGCAGCAGCAGCAGGATCAGCAGGACCAGGATCAGCAGCAGCAGAGTAATCACCGATACAGTTTGCTATTCAGAAAACATATGAGTGTGCCCAATTGGAGAGGCTTACACTTAAAATAAATGGGAAGGAGGATACAGATTACTACTGGATATGAGATAAATGGTATAAGTGGGTAGACAATAAAAGGGGAAACATGTAAATGAACCTAAGATACAAATTATATTCAGCGGTTTATATTAAATATATGAAAACAATTAAAGGTTTTAAACCTTCTTTTCTCTGTTACTACTATTATTATTATTAGCCATTTATAAAAAAAAATTGTTTACTAGTTAAAAATATGAATGTATTCATCATAGAAGAGTAGTTATAAACCAATGTGAAAATAAATAGAGTATATTGTGAATTATTTTGGGCTTAGGATGCAATAATGAGTGAAGATGTGACTAGTTTTAGCCAACAATGATTTTTAGGACTTACCAAATTGAATAACAAATGTAAAGAATTTTGTGCTATTCACATATTATTGTTTCTGTATTTTTGAAATTGTATGTTTTTAAATTTGTAGATAAAATTGTTTTTATTTTTTTTAAAAAAAGAGACTGATCCTGCTGAGGTCTCATATTACTATAAAACAAGACTTGCTCAAAATGTAATGCTCATTACTTTCTAATGTTATTGTAAACATTCTCTGATCTTTCTACTATCCTAACTTTGAATGCAAAATCCAGAACATTTTGTATCTAAAGGGTCCTTTCTCTGTGAAGTCCAAAAGTTATTTTAATAACATTTATCATTTATATTATGTTATAATTGCAATTGTTTAAATTCATTTGTTCAACTGTGAGGGGGCAACAAAGTGTATTATTTGGCATCCTATCAGGAATCCCAAAATAGCATATATTAACTACATATAAATTCATTATAACCATTAGCCCAACAAACTGTTTATCATTATTTTTATTGCGTGTGCCGAATTTAATTGCTTTTAATCTCTAAGCAAAGCCATTTTTAATAATTCTTTTTCAATAGTGTCAACCGTATTTAAAGATAAAACCACAGTAACAGCAGTTGTTTGTGGAACAATAAGCAATTTAATAATTTCTTATTAAGGTTGCCTATCCCTTGCTTCCATTTTCTAACACTCATCTTATCCTTATATGCACTACCAGATATCAGAATCAATACCAGTTGTCAATAGCTCAAGCCCTCAAGAAGGAGCTAATACAGTATCTCCTTTATCTTACATTGTCTCATTTCCGTTCATCTATGTTGGATTTATTCATCAGGGCAGTGAAATATGGTCACAAACAGACTGATTTTTTGCATGCAGAGGCAACACGAGAGGAAAGGAATAAAATGGGCTAACTGCTCCCATTGGAATCTAGCAACCTTTTTTTTTTTCCTTTTAGCTTAACTACACAATTTGTTGCATTAACTGCTTTATTGGAAGGTGTAGTAATTGCTTTGGCTTCAGTTGCATTTGGGTACTGACTTGGCTCCTTTATTTCAATCAATTGTGTCAGACCAGAAAAAGCATACTTGGAAGGATAAGAGAAGACTACAAGATTGCTGCTACAACCTGTTGTGATTCACCAACAGCCTGTGTAGATGGCAGCAGAATCAGACAGTGGGGAAGAACAGGAACCAGTCCAGGAGTCTGGGGAGGGCTCGGACGAGGGTCCTGTGTGCAATACAAAGAGGGGGCCAGGACCATCTGGGAGTTATGTGCTGACTCCAGAGTCTCCAGAATCTGGAACAAGGGGAGCCTGTTCTCAGTGCATGTGTGCTCAGAGCTGCCAGAAGGCAAGAGTAGCTAAAACAAAAGGGGAGACTCGGGAGTAAGGCTTGGAGTTGATTGCCCCTCCCATAATATATAAAGGAAGTACAAAGGTACAGAAACCTTTGCAGGAAGCCAAGTCATTCATTTTGTTTGGATTAAACCTTGAAGCTCTGTGGGGACTTTGTACTTTGTTTGGCTTTTTACAGTTAATTTGGCACTTTAGTTGTTGGCAGCAATTCAAAGGAGATAAAGGTGGGTGCTTATCTTGAGAGACTGTTTGGGACTCATTATGATCTGAGAATGAACATAATTCCCAGCATTGAAATAAAACAAGGGTTGTTTGGACTAAGCATGTGCTTAATTACGGTCTCAGGAAGCCTTGATCAGAACACAACCCATGGGTACCAGCTGGCAACATCACACTATAGGGAGTGGAGAACTATTGCAGAAGGGCTCTGTCGGCACCCGGGGAAAGTAACTGTGAGAGGCTAAGCATGCACCCAAACCTTCTGCTGCTGTTTCTGCCCTAAGTACTTCATAATACTTTTAACAGGCTTCCTGCAACAATGCCTTCTTATCAAATCTTAAAAGGAAAAGTTAAATACACCTTACATTAAGCAGATTCTAGTCTACTTGGGGATTCTGTAAGTCAAAGCCAAACATGTATTCTCTATCTCTAGGACACTGTTCTGACCAAGACTTTCTGAGACACCAACAAACATATGTTAAATCCAAAACCCTTTTATTTTAGTTCAACGGCTGTGAATTATCATCTTTCACAGCCCCTAATGAATCTCAACCAGTTATAAATAGTCCCATGGAAGTTTGCCAAAGTCCTTTAGGAGAAGTCTGATAAGAACGCATCTTTATCTTTCTTGAAGTGCTGCCAACAACAAAGTACCAATTAATCTTTCAAAACCAAACAGAGCACAAATTCACCATGGAGCTTTCAGGTTCCAAACCACAGCGAACAACGTTACTTCCTGAAAAGGTTCCTGTCCCTTTGCACTCCCTTTATATCTTATAGGAGGGGCAATCACCTCCAAGCCTTATTCCTGAGTCTCCTCTTTTGTCATAACTGATCTTGCCTTTTAGCAGCTCTGCGCACAGACGCACTGGGAACAGGCTCCCCTTGTTCCTCTGCCTCACTGCTATCATATTCTGGAGTTTCTGGAGTCACCACATAACTCCCAGATGGCTCTTGCCCCATCTCTGTATTGGACAGAGGACCAACTTTTGAGTCCTCCCCAGACTCCTGGACTTGCCCATGTTCTTCCCCACTGTCGATTCTGCTGCTGTCTCCGCAGGCTGCCGAAGGACCACAACAGACACAATATTTAGTGAATTCTATGGAAATCCCATTTTTAATAGTGCCAATAAAATAATTTAGCAAAATATGACACATTCTATCTTCTAATAATCTGGGGTAAGAAGTTCATTATTTCTCACTACTGTTACATCCTTTGACATTTTAAAATACATGAATGTTCAAATTAAGTTGGATCCTGCTTTCAAGGCTGATTTATAAATGTTTGGCAGTCATTATTGTTTACTTTGTTAAAAACTGGAAAATTAACACAACTACTTAGTCTTAAGAAGCTAGATTGCATGCATCTTCTTTTCTGTGTTCATGGTATGTGAAACAAATCAATAATGCATAAAAATCCTATTTATCCTATAGTTTGACTTCCAGACATACTCATTTTAACTTGACAGAATACTTTGAATTTATGAAATACATTAACTAAATACTACCATTTGGTAGGTAAAACGATACAGGTGGAAAAGTTAAACAAATGTTTACTTTGCCTTCTGTCACATAACAATACAGCAATCTTGATTTTTCACATCCAATTTTCCTTGGACTTTTCCCCCCTTGTCTCTCACCTGCTAATAACAGGTATGCTACTTAGTAAAAGCATTTGTAGCTGCTACCTCTCTCTCTTAATCTGGAATTTCAAAAGGCCAAACAAATATCTTGCTTTCAGATGGGCAACTCAATTCTCATCTTAACAGTTAACTACCTTCCAGTTCAAGAATTTCTTTTGATTGCAAAAAAGAACACACACAGTTTCTCCACAATGAAAAATAGTCTGTATCTTTTTTTGATAAGCAATAAAAGTATATTTTGTGTCACAGAAATATTTTTTGCAAAATTTGAAGAACATATTCTTAAGAATTGTGTCAGCTTCCAAGAAGTTGAATTAAAACTTTTTGTCATTAACATTAAATGAATAGGAAAACTAATAATTAACACTGTTTTGTTAAGATGGTTAAGTCTCCCCCAAAAAGTTATTCAGAATCCACATGTAATAAAAACAAGTTCTGATATTCTAGTAAGTTTGGCTTCACTCGTACCCAAATAAGCCATCTCACTAAATAATGCATTAAACAATGCTTTGCATAAATACTGCTGAGAAGGATTAATATAGTATTCAGACAAATTCCTTCATTTTTTTTTATTACTATGTGTATCAATTCTGAGATTGAATTTATTTTTTTATCCCAATGTATGTATTTATTTGTATCACACTTTTATTTTTACAAATAACTCATGGCAGTTAATATCTCCAAAATACCTTTCTCTTCTTCCCACAACAACAACTCTCGGAGTTGGTCCGAGAGGGTGACTGGCCGAAGATCACCCAACCAGCTTTCATGGTTGAAGTGTGACCTGAACTCATTATGACCGGATTTTTAGCCTGTTGCCTTAACCATTCTACCAAATTATATATATTGCATTTCGGATTGCAAAATAATAATAGTGATGTTGACAGTTCTTAGTGCCTTTCACATTGCACGTGTTAATACCTCTGCAACACAAGAGCACTCAATGCTAGCTTGCTCCCAGGTCCAATTCAAGATGTTGCTTATCATCTTTAAAGCCCTTCTTGGCATGAGACCAAGTTACCTGAGAAACAATTTATTCTGAACATTATCTGGTCTCACCTGATGAATATGAATATGCATAAAGAATATGTTACAGATACCATCAGTTAAATACTTTTGACTGGCAGGTTCCAGGAAGAGAGACTTCCCTGCTCCTAACCCCAGAGATAAGAGGGGTCACCATTCTTCTAGCCTTCCTAACTAGTGTTAAGGCCTGCCTTTGCCAATTGGCATGAGGATCAAAGACTAATATGAAATTTGGGGTTGGTTGGTGACATGAGGGCATTCCCTCTACCATTTTAATATGTAATATTTTAATTTTAACTTTTTTTCTTAACTCTGTTTTATCTTTCTTTTTTACTTGTACTTTTATACCACTTTTTATGATTTTACAGTAAAGCACTGAAAATCACTTAGGTGAAATGGGTGATATAGAAATGGAATAAATAAATAAACAAACAAACAAACAAATAAATACATACATACATACATACATACATAAATAAATAAATAAATAAATAAATAAAATAAAAAAAACACAAACAGAATGCTATCAAGGAAAACATTACATAGTCAATTTCTACAAAATATTGATGGAAAAGTAGATAAAGATAAAACCTGGTAATGGCTTACAACTGGAACAATGAAAAAGAAACTGAAGGCTTGATTTTGAGTGTGCAAGAACAAGCTATTCAAACTAATGCAATCAAGGCCAGAATTTTTTGAAAAATCAAATGATACAAAGTGTAGATTATGCAACGAAGCAGAAGAAACAACAGATCATATACTGAGTTTGGATAAAGAGATTACATATTCAAACTAATTATAAATAAAGACATATCACAGTCACCAAAATGATTCATTGGGACATCTCTAACATTACCATATAACAGTAAGGAAAACTTGCTGGGAAGATACAGTCAAAAAAGTAGTCAAAAATAAGCAGGTTAAAATATTGCAGGATTTCTGAACATAAACTGATAAAGCTTTGGCTCATAACATACCAAATATAACTGGTTGATAAGAAGAAATTGTGGGAAATTTAAAATTAAAAGATTTTGGCATAAACCAGCATAAAATTTTATCTGTAAACTGCAAAAGGTCACACTGCTTGGATCCACACCTATATAATTTGAGACTACATTGTGTTATCTTGGGAAGAATTCAACATGAAGGCCCACACCAGCTAAAGAACTTGCAGCATGATTTTACATTTGTAATGTATATAATAAAAGCAATGATAATAATAGATGCCTTGGGTGCAATTCCAATTCCCTATATGATTTTGGAGATGACATCCTTAGTGTTGTTTCAATATTATAAAATGTAGCATACCATCATTTGGGCCATATTTGTTTAACAAATACATAATGGGCCCATTATGCTTTAAGGATATTTATGAAAAAAAGGAACCAAAATGGAGATGAAACTTCTACACATTAGAAGTCTGTACCAACCTGCAGATTCTGATACATTAAAGACCTGGTCCCACTGAACTTACGGATGCAAAGAGGATGTAAAACGTTAAAAAAAGCTTGCCATCCGTGGAAAATGCAATGCATCCGTTGTGTACTCACTGCATACGAGTTTCATATGCTCTAACCGTCGAGCATCCGTCCACTTTAATTTCATCTGCACAAGAAGTTTTCAGCTGCACAAAACTTTGTGAACGGATGAACTTTCTGCCGCGTACGATGAACATCCGCGACATATATGGGAAACAAACATTCTATGTCCATTATCATCCGTTAAACATCCACTGTATCCTCTCTGCATCCTCTGGCCATCCCCTCAACTCACATCCGCGGCAGCTGAAAATGGAAAGAGGGAGGAAACAAAAGGTACACGGAACATCTACAAAGCGTTAGTAGCACAGAAATAGAAAGGATGTAAGCGTATACATCTCGTGTATAAAGTATTAAAAACGGACAAAACGTTTGTATCTGGGATGTATCTCGTATATTTAGGATGTCTCCAGTATGTCTAGAGTATGTAGAAGGCCCATAGCGGACAACCAATATTTTCTATAAAAAGGAGGAGAAAATCATCTGGATCGCTGGGATGGTGGACCATACAGTCCCAATATGCTTGCACTGGAGGTTTATCTATCCCACAACTATCCTTATCTATCCCACAAGCATGCAAAGGCTTAACCATTTTTTAAAAGTTTTCACCAACACCTTATTTAGTAAAAAAAATGAAACAAGTAAACTAAGTGTGTTAAGCAAAGATAACCTTTATTAACTTTCATAGGTAAACTTTATGACTTTATGACGAAACTTTATGACTTTATGACAAAACAGTTGTTAAGTGAATCTGGCTTCCCCATTGACTTTCCTTGTCAGAAGCTCATAAAAGTTGATCACATGACTCTGGGACATTGCAACTATCATAAATATGAGTCAGTTGCCAGATATCTTAATTTCAATCACATGACCATGGGGGAGCTACTAGGGTCACATTTTTCAGTGCCATTGCAGCTTTGAATGGCCACTGAATGAACTGTTATAAATTGAGGACTACCCATATAAAATATCTGTAAAAGGTCTAATTGGCAGTTAGTAATATAGAACGTGTTAACACTTTTTTATGGTAGCCTCAATTTTTTTAGGCTTTCGCGGGTACTTACATGTGTGCTGTTTAGCTTCCTTCGGGTATTATCCCACATCAGACTGTCAATCATTTGGAAGGCTGCACTCTCAAATAGAAAGATCTCCATGCCACAAGCCAGGCAAACACCTGGGCAAAAACAGACTCCCTCTGATAGCTCCAACCCAAACACCCCCCCACCAGGCACCCAGGTGAAACCTAGCTTGCTGATGAATAGCAGCCGTCCTTTCACACGAAGCCAAACTGCACTGAAAGCCTCCAACACAGGAACAGAGTGTTGCCAGCCAATCAAAGCCACAAAACAGACAGAAGAAACCAGAAACACCAATCAATCAAACTCCAAGTCCAGTGAACACAGACCAAAACTCCCAGCCAATCAGAATAGGCCAGCCTCGAATTAGAAACCAAAAGCTGTGAGACCCACATCCAAACAGAAGCCTGATGATGGCAGATGAGATTGTGCTGAAACGTTGCTACAACTTTAAAACCACAACTACAATGACGTGGGATAATACCCGAAGGAAGCTGAACAGCACATATATGT
>BLBF01000018.1:15860447-15938908 GCA_015471245.1 Laticauda colubrina
GTGCAGCTTTTTGGAGGGTGAGATCCACCACCGAGGAGCAGCTCCTCTCACAACCCTCTCTCTCAGGCAGCCTGCTGAGAGCCAGTACTCTTCTGGCAAAGAGTCAGCTCCTGTGTCCAGGCAGGTATCTGTGGAGCGTGCCATGACGGAGATGCCCCCGAAAGCTGTACTACCCGTGGTGGAGCGTGTGGAGGACCCCCGGATGCAATGGGAGCAAGGAGAGGGCACTTCCACCACAGCCCACCCCGCATCCACCCCTAGCTCCACCTCCACCAAAAGGCAGAGAGGCAGACCGGAGGGGCAGAGCCACACTGTCCTGCTGGAGATCAGGGACACCATCAGGAGCAGCATAGATCTCCTCTCTCAGCTGGTACACACCGACATCACATCCTCCAACTGCAAGCCCTTCCTCACCTCCATCAACCAGACCCTCATGAACATGTCGGAAACACAGTACCAGGTGGTGAAGGACAGGATCACCAATCTTCTTCACAACCCTCCAGGCCCAGCTGAACCTGCTCCCACCCAGTCCAGGTCTGCTCCTCCACCCCAGGTGATGTCACTGCCCTTCCAAGGCTTTCCACAGGCCCTCACCTACCAAGGCTACGGCTACCAGGAGGTCCAGCAGCACAGGCAGCCCTTCCCAGTCCAGGCACACGTACATCGGACGCCATCAGTGCCACTGATGCCACTGATGCCACTGATGCCACCCACGCCACAGATGCCACCCACGCCACAGATGCCACCCATGCCACAGATGCCACCCACGCCACAGATGCCACCCATGCCTCACCTCACTCACCTGCAGATCAGACATCCCCACGACACTCCTCCTTCCTCCACCCCACAGCCAAGCCCGGCCTCAGAACATCTGTCATCAATATTGGGGCTGACACCCCATGTCATGGAGGAAGGGGCTCTCAACATCATGGGACTGAGCCAGCTGTCTGAGAGCTTCCTCCACACACCATCCCCTGTTGTCCTCTCGGAGCCAGGCACCCCAATGGTGCCTCAGACCAGCACTCCAGCAGCAGCCATCTCCACAGCACCTAGACCCTTCACCCCTGAGCCTATGGGCACGCCTCAGAGTGACCAAGAAGAGTGCCAGAGACTGGGTGGCTACCTGTTGACTTTATTTTTGCTTTGGACACTTGACTTGGGTCATTTTGCTTTTACAGCTTGTTATTAATAAAGATTATCTTTGCTTCACACACTTGCTTCATTTATTTTTGTAAATAAAGTCTTGGTGGAAACTTTTAGAAATGGTTTAAGCCTTTGCATGCTTGTGGGATGGGTTAAGATAGCAGTGGGATGGGCAGGGATACCTTTGGGATGGGTAATCGATGTGGGATGGGCAGGGATACCTTTGGGATGGGTAATAGCTGTGGGATGGGCAGGGATACCTTTGGGATGGGTAATAGCTGTGGGATAGATAAATCTCCAGTGCAAGCATAGTGGGACTGTATGGTCCACCCTCCCAGGTGCCACACCTTCGGCCCTTCATTATCAATAACAATGTAAGCATTGATCTACACATTTCAACATAAACACAACTGTTCACTGTAGGCCCACCCAACATACATGGCCCAATCTCATCAGCGTGATGAGACAGGCTGAAGGAAGCATCCATTAATCATCTATCATCCTGTCTTGCCACTCCACTGCTCCAGCTGGGGAGTTGCACCAGTGTTTCAGGAGGTTGCGTTACTTCTTCTCTTCACGTGAGGCTCTGTTAGGGCCTTGCACATCCAGAGAGTCTATCAGGTTTCGCCCTTGCCTCCATTCCCCAGGCTCCATGTCCCCATTGCCTTGTTGGCGGTCCACGAGCCTGTTCTGCAAGACTGGGTAGCGGGTGCGCATGAGATTGTGCAGGATGCAGCAAGCTTCCACGATCCTCCTCACGGTCTCTGGGCGATGCTGCATGGTGGTGAGAAGTACCTGAAACCTGTTGGTCAGGATGCCAAAGGCGTTCTCCACCACCCGCCTTGCCCTGGAAAGACTGTAGTTGAAGATCCTCTCTTCACGGGTGAGGCATCTGGAGGTGTAGGGCTTCATGAGGTAGGTTCTGAGGGAGAAGGTGTCATCCCCCACGATGAAGTAGGGCACATCTTGTGTGTCGTTGGGCAGGGGGTCTGGATCTGGGAAGCCCATGATGAGGTTGCGTTCCAGCCCCTCCTTGAGGTGACTGGCGTTGTATACCTGGGCATCTAAAGATGAGCCGTTTCCTGAAGCATCGATGTACGTGAACTTGTAGTCAGCATCGACCATGGCGAAGAGGATGATGCTGAAGAAGCCCTTGGAGTTGAAATAAGTGGAGCCCGACTTGGCTGGAGCTTTGCAGGCCACGTGCTTGCCATCGATGGCTCCAACTGTGTGGGGGAAGTTCCACTTCTAATACCACTGCTCTGCAACTTTCTTCCAGCCTTCTTCAGTGGAGGGGCACTGAAGGAGCTCCTGCAGGTATTCTTCGATGATGGCCTGCACCACTTCTCTGACCACAATGCTGATGGTGTTGTGTGGCACCCTCCAGGTGTACTGCATGCTCCTGTACGTGGTCCCAGAGGCCAGGTGGTGCAGAGTCAGTGACACCTTGAGCCCAGGGTCCAGGCTGGGCCGGAAGTTGGTGCTCTGCTTGGTCAACCTGGGTCTCAGCCGCTCCACAACTTCGTCAAATATGGCTGGCGGCATCCTCATGAAGTTCTGGAATGCACGAGGGTCTTCGTTCCTCAGCTCCACCATCAGCTTGTTGTACAGTCCGTACTCTGCTCTTCTCCCGACCCATCTTTGGACCCAGACACTTCTTGGCCACCTCCTTTTCTTCCCGTAGAACAGGTGAAAGAGCCTGTAGATGGCTTCGCACTTTTGCAGAATGATGGTGGCTACCAAAAGGAGTGTGTGATGATCCATGGTGGAGATGACTGGATGCTGTGGAAGAGCAAGAGCAAGAGCAAGATGAAGGCTGAAGAGGTCTGCACAGCAGGGCTACTGGACTGAAAGTGAGATCCAGGTGAGTTCCTCCTCCTTTTTATGTGAAATATTGTTTTTTTGCTCAGTGTCCTTTTGCATCCTCTAGGCATCCTGCATACTCCTAAATATCCGAGATACGTTCCCTCTGCGAATGTTTTTTCCGTTTTAATGCTTTGTATGCGAGCTGCATCTGCTTTCATCCTTTCTCCGTCTGTGCTACTAACGCTGCGCGTCCTTTCCGTGTCCTTTTCGCTTCCTCCGTGTCCGTTTTCCGCCGGAGCGGATGCAAGTTGTGAGGATGCGCAGCGGATGTCTAGCGGATATAGCGGATATAGCGGATGCGTAACTGATGACGACGGATGTAGAACGGATGTTCCCCGTATGCCTTGCGGATGCAGAACGGACACAGGGTTGGATACATTTTCCACTCAAAAAGTTTTGAGCAGCTCAAAACTTTTTGAGCGGATGGAACCTCAGTTGACGGATTCTGGACGGATAGAGAGGATGAAAAATGGACACAGTGAATACAGAACGGAAGCATCATGTTAACCAATGGATGGCAAGTGTTTCTCTCCGTTTTACATCCTCTTTCCATCCGTTGGTGCAGTGTGACATGGGCTTTAACTAGACCATTCTCACTTCATGCAAGTTAATTTTACTTTTCTCCTGATATACCTAATAACCACTTTCATGTAGCAATGGACAGAAATACACTTTAAGATAAAGCCAGTTTTGTATTTTTTGTATTTGATTTATTCTTCACAATATATCACTGTATGCCTACTAACTTTCTACTATCATCTGAACATCTAAAAATGTTCCCTTCCATTTTTTTTCTCTTTTGAGAAAGTTTTTACGAATTCACTTGAGTAAACTGGCTAAAATTTCTTCCATACAGAACTTTTATTTTCTCATCTTGCAATCATTCTAGTTTCCTTCTAGTTTCTTTCACTTATTTCCTTTTCTTTACATCCACTTTTTGCCATGTCCATTTTAGACCAAAAAGTACTCATTCCAACATTTAGAAATCTCAGTTCCTTAATATTATCCTTCACTCAATCATTCATCATAATGAAATCCATCATGCTTTTATGTGTATATTTACTTTGTCATAAATACACGTTAACAGATGTATACTTAAATCATGTATTGAAAACAAGTTATTTCTTAGGTATCATCAAACAAACATCATTTTTGATATTTTTTTAGTTCTGAATGGACCAATAATTTTTCTGTACTCTCTCATTCCCATCCACCCATTTATTTCAGTCACAGAATAGAAACAATTTTCCCCCTGCATTGCATTCATTTAGGATGCTGCATAATTTTCTTCAAAATTCTTTATCTGATTTTCCATTGTCACAATTTACTGGATGAAGACATAAGGCTATCACCCATTTAGGGACTGCTGTCCCATGAACGCCCACAATAATTCACATGACACCAACTGTATTTCCTTATATCATTTTCATTCATGTAAATAGACTTTCATATCTATTCTCCTGCATGTAAATAATGTCTCTTGAAAACCTAATTCAATAGTCACTTTTAAATTAGGAATTTAACTTAAACTGTTAATAAAAACCTTACTATGAAATCAAAACCTGTTAACTCCTCCTTCCATGCTTGATCTAGTTATATAATTAAAATTAAAATTAATACTCTAGTTTTCACTGCAATTCTCAAACAATCAAATGTCATGCTCTATTCATATAGAAATGCATATCCAGGTTAATGTGATCTATAAAGTAAAATTTGACTTTTTCTTGTTTTAGTTATCTGTTCTGACTGTAATCTTAGAATTACATTTAGACATTTGGTCACAATCCATATAATCAAGAAAGAATAAATAACAGAGATACAGTATTGTTCTTCCTTCCTTCTAGCAGTTCAGATGTTGTTTCAAGTCAGAAAACAGATATTTGTTGTACACTAGCAATCTCTCATACAATATAAAGAATCTTAATGAATGGTAGCTTATGAATCTTCTCTCAGCATGCACATAGACTATCCTATTCAATTATTGAGTGGCCTGCTGAACTGCTCTGTTAAATCAAAAATTCAGGCTCTTCAACAGTTCAGTACCTATACAAAATTTCAGTAATACATAACATATCTGTGTGAGATAGTTATGCTTTGCCATATATTTGAGAAACCTTTCATTAAAACTGAACTGCTTTTCTCAAAGTTTCTACATCAGAGAATTGTATTATGCAATTCTCATAGAGAATCCAAGCTGCAGCCTGAACTATGTTATTCTGTTACAATAAAATCAGAAGAGACCTGTAGCACATTACATTCTAATAAAAATATTATGATGGAACCTATGATCATATCCTTGGTAGGCAGATACATATGTTTAGCTACAGATGGAAAGGAGAATTGTTACTGAAAAATGAGATTAGAAGGCCTAGCAATTAAAGAAGTAAGTACTCCTACAAATTCAGTGAAGAAAATACATCAAGTTATTTGAGCAGATGATGCAAACTTAACTAGCAAAGCAAGATAAATAATATGCATGAACCCAGTGAAGGATAATTACTGTAAGACACAATTCATATTATATAGCTTTTGCTCATATTTCAAGGCAAATAAAAGTGGCTGAAGAATTACTAAAAAGAACTTATACAAAAAACAAAGATCTGATCAACACATCTGTATAATCATAATGTTGATGGGGAGGGTTAATGCATTACATACCCATTGTAATTTGTAAGCCATTCTGTAACTTAGCATGTTCTGGAAATACAGACTACTGCATCTTATTTATTAAACCAACTTAACTACCATTGTTTAAGGCAAAGGGTGAATTGTGTCAAAAAGTCCATCAAGTTTCCAGGTGCCTCCTGTTGCGGAATTCAACAGAGTTCCTACTGTATTTGATTAGAAATGAATAAGCTTTGCTGCTAATTATTCTTTTTAAAGTTAACATAATGCCCATTGTAATTGCTCTCTTCTTCTGAATTTTAATGTTATCACCTATTATATCATGATTCCTGTTATATTATGGCTTGCTATTTTAATGTGATTTAATAATTTGGCTGACATTTAAACAGATGGGTAATTTTTATTAGCTTTATATTTGTCTATATTAGCTCCCAACTTAAGACTATGTCACCATAGAAAAGTTAAAAACAGAAATTAATATAATGTTATTAAATACTTCCTTTTATATTTAAATTAGAATGATGTCAATCCCCTCCATCTATTAATGATTAATGCTTATACTAAGTGGTCATATTATTGTTCAAATATCATGAGCAGTAGAAATGTAACCAGTTTTGGTTTAATAATTGTGTGAATCTAACCATTATGGTTCATAATTATTTTATGTATGGCCTAGCCTGTTCTATAGATCCAGATACATGTATAAATGCAAAAGCATGCCTTATATTAATTTTTTTTCTTATCCTTATTGATATGACTTTCAGTCTCCAGCCTGACAAAGCAATTCAATCCTTTATTAATGATGTCCAAAACTATTATGTGTATATTTTTTTAAATTTAATATATGTGATCAGAGCCAAATGTTCAAGGAAAAAATTATATAATGATTTTTTCTTAACATTACCAATTCATCTGCTGATAGGGAGGGGAATTATACACTTAATATTCCGTAGGTTATTGTAAAAATTTATTCCTATGTCCTCTCTTCTTTTTAATGACTGAACATAATGGCTGAAGATGACGAGCAAAATACCTGGGGTGGTACATGTTGAGGAAAGCAAAATACTCAGAAAGTGTGCTCTACTGTTTCCTTCCAGCAGGGAATTGCTCAAAGTGGCTTATAATATCAAAGTAGCGTAAAAACAATAATCATTAATTAAAGTACATTTGCAGCAAACTAAAGCAGAAGTAAAACCTGCCCCCTCAAAAAAATCTCACTGAGCAAAAATAAAGGAAAAAGCTGTCTTTAAATGAAATTAAGAGGCAGAGACAATTGCTTCTTTAAAAATGTTTTCAACTGCCAACAAAACACAAATAGAGAGGAAGCTGATGCAATGTCTTGAAGCATCCACAGAAATCAAAGATTTTGTTAAAATGACATAATGTGCTAGATGGTGATGTAACAAACTCTGCCTTTTACTTACTTATGTATGATATCATACACAAATTCAAAAGTGGGTGGAGTTATAAGTGATTTACTGATGAGTATATTAATTCAGGGAATAAATCTTCCTGATTAATATACATGTTGGACGTATATGAATACTTTCCTCAAAAGCAGCTGGGAATGCTGAATGCATTCAATGCAGAATGCATAGCAGCTGTTTATTTAAAATTGCCAAAAAGAACATATTTCAGTTATCTTAAAAAATTTCTGGTTTCTTATTCATATCCAAGACCAATGCAATATGCATGAAAGTTCTAAAGCACTTCAGGCTCAAATAATTGAAAGCATCTTTCCAGAAAAACCTAATTGTACAAGAATTAGAAAGAAAACCCTTCTCTATGATACCATTTATGGAATGTCAACAACTATCAGGTCTGCTATTATTTTGGTACAAGGTAAAATGTAAGCATTTTAATATATAAGCATCTTATATATTATAAGCATCTTAATATATAAAGTTGTGTTGTATAGTTTGCCCTTAAATCTTACGTTTTAAGATTTTACTGTGATATCTTGTGGCAAATCTGATTGTTATATTCTTAGAATGGAGACTGAGTGAATACAAATTTTAAGGATGAAAAGTTGGCATCAAGATATGCAAACTAAAAATAAGAAGGCAAAAAAGCAAAAGAAAAAAACAGGATTCTTTATGAAGGCTTCCAATCCGAATTATACAAAAGGAAAAATATTAATAGGCATATTGAACTATTTTAAACATCTAATTATTAACAATCTCTCTTGTGGCAATATGATCCAAGTGTTAGTTTAATTTATTTTTGTAATATGATCCAAGTATTATTTTAATATATTTTTAAAATATAATTCAGTCAGCTAATTAACACTATATGCCTCTATAGGAAATCTTGCATTAATTCTGATTTTGACATTATGACAGTTACACTGATTTATCTTAGATAATCAAGTTAATGAGTATATTTAGCAGACAAAGAGATAAGACCTTAGTACATTTTCTGGTTCTTGAGATAACTGTTAAATTGAGGTCTCACTTCCTAGTGGCCATGCTACATTAACTACAAAGTTATATTTGTTTAGCATTTTTATAGCTAGAATTTTTGTTGAATTTGCCAATAATTTAAAAATTTAGTACTTCAAGTAACTTGGAGCACAAGATCACCTGTAATCATCTGCTTAGTTTTAAAAGTTTTTCTTCAAGTAACAAATTCAAATTTATTCCTCTTTTTATCCCAGCTTCCTATAGGAAAGGAAATAGAGAATGGCTCTAGCATAGAATGCCAGATGTATCATCCTAACAACTCTAAGGACATATTTGAGTAGCAGATGTCAGCTGTGGTCAAGGGGGGGGGCTTTGCACAAATGCATCTTATATACCAGTTGCACCCATTCCTCAATCAGGATCCTCTGGTTCATGGTCATTCATGCCAGATTGCAGTGGTAACAACAATATACCTATAGAACACCACCGGTAAATGAACTGCTTCACTCCAGGTGCAATTCAAGATGTTGATTATTACCTATGAAGTCCTACATGGCATGAAGCCAAATACTTGAGGAAATCACATTCCTCCAGTGATTTTACCCATCCTATCAGATCAGGTGGGATGGCTATACTTTTTGTTCCGTCCGGAAAAACGCGAGGTAGACCGGGTTCCAACAACAAAGTCTTTATTTTATAACACAGTTAAAAAACGGAATATTGGCTCAAGCTGCGGCAGCCTTTTATAGGTTTTTCTCTGCCGGCTTGTAGCCAATGACAGGTATTTAATATTTGCCGCCTTTGAGCAGCTATGTGGATTGGTTCCTTTTGAACCAATCCCCATTCAAGTTCTTTAGCCAATCAGAAACCTGTATTTAGGAGTCTACTATTCTTTATGCAGAACACTTTTCATCCTTTCTGTATACTGTCAGACAATCCAAGAGACATGCCTTTTCTGTCAAAGCACTTATAGAACAGCTTCTGTCTAAGGTTTGGATAGATCTATTGGCCTTTTGGAAGACCTTAAAAACCTGGTTGTTCCCCCCAGCTTTTAGGACCATGTTGTTAGTGGAGCCCAATTTGCATTTTTGCCCAGTGCTAATTGTTATTTATTTTTTCATTGGTACCTTTCATTGCTTTTTCTATATTTTTATATTTATGTTCCTATTTTTATGCTTGTTATCTGCCTAATTTGATTAAGATGGCTGGCAATATAAATTTGTATGATGCCTGAATAAATAAAATCTTCAAAATATTTGCGCAAATGTTTTTAAAATGAAAAAAAAAACTTACTACCATGGTAAAGCATTTATCCTTTGAAGAAGGAAAATTATTCTATTCGGAATAGGGTTTTATCTGTTTCTCTTTTAAAGATAGGAGGATTTTACCATGTAAAACTGGTATGTAATAATACTGTTAAGTACTGCTACAGACTCTGGCTGATATTTTAACATAAGAATAGACAAACCACAAACTTTTGTTTAAGGCATAATCGTCCCTGGTGATCATCTTATGTTTCAAAGCAAATGCACCAACTGTTCAACTTTAGATTTAGGGAGAGGGCTGAGTGATTCTTCCTTTTAGTAATAGCCTTCTGCCCCTCTATATTAAAAGCTTCTCAACCTTCAGTGAATTGGTCTTGGAAGAGAGGAAGCTGTTGCTGGAAAAGATAACTGAAAAGCTCCTCTATGAATGTGATGCCTCACCCTTAAGTATAAAAAATTATATAGCTGCAGATAATTTTTCATGTATCTTTGGCAAACTTACAGTTATTCAGTTGTTTATTCAATGAACGTTATTTTCCTTTACCATCAAAAAAGTTTCTGGTGAATGTATTTAAAATCACATTTAAAAGTCAGTATGCATGAAGAGCACTGAAAAGAATAAAACCAATAAAATTTAATAAACCTTAAAATCAGAAAATATAAACCAGCTGCCATTTAAAATATGGTTTCAATGTACTGCCTGCACTATAGCAAGATTTGTATATGTAGCTATATTTTCCTGTGCTATTTAATAATATGCACTGTTCTTTTGTATTATTCTTTTCCCCTTATTCTTAGTGTTAAATGACACTGTAATCTCCCTAGAAAACTTTGGTAGAAGTTAAGATTTTTCTAAGATAACTTTTTTTAAAGACAAAACTCCACTTCCTAAAAGGAAGAACAGACATTGAAAAATTACTGTTATTTCTAACAAACTTCTGAAAAAATCTATAAAACAGACAAAAATATTTCATTAGATATTAAGTATTTAGATTAGATATTAAGAATTTACTCAATGTGAAGTGAATCTCAGGAGTGCCTGAGTGGATAAGCTTCACTATTAATTAATTTTAGGATATGACTATTCCACTTTTTCTCAGAAATGTTATAAAATATACACACTGGCTCACAACCATTTTATTTTCACAACTCTATAAATTGAATCAGGATCATAAAGTAAACATCTACAAAATGATACAGTCAGCTCATGATTGAATGATATCTCCCTAGGCCTAATTTGTCACACTGGTTTGATTTTAATTTTATAAACAATTCTTCAATGGCTCTTATCTAGGAATCTTTTTCCCTAAAATATTGTCTAGGAAACTGCATAACAATACTCTCCTCATTATAAAAAAAACCATTTTTATATATCTTTGGGTAAAGAAAGTATTGCTAGGAGAAGAAATTAAAAATGGCTCCTAGACCTGTCAAATTCCAGACGTCTTTGCAATAGTCATGATTGGATTTTTCTTTTCTCCCAAGGCCAAGCTGTCGTTAAGGAAAGATTTTAGCTTTCATTAGGAAAGGAAAAATGTGTGCAGCTTGCAAGCTGCAGAGAAAATGAACAACTGTACTGTGACATCAAATGTGAAAACGAAAATACACATGCAAATCCTAATCAAACATCCCCACATATGGAAAATCATTTTATCTAGAATGTCAAAATAGGCATACATGTTATCATCTTTGACTAGTACTTGGAAGCTGAGACATTTTTGTAGATAAGACTTTTGTTTATTTTATTTATTCTCACATAATGTTGAATTACAATAATTTGTCAAAGGCATCCAGATCACTGCACAGATGAGCTGGGATTTGAATCTAGTTCCCCACACTCAAATTCACCACATTCTATTATTATTTCATCAAATGCCTTCCCTTTCTGAAACCTTGATGAAAACTATTTGTCCATGTTATATAATTGAATAACAAGATTATAAATCTTAACAGCATCTTAATAATCAGACACCAGATGTGTCCTCCTTTCAATCAATAATAAAACTTGTCTATTTTCCTACCTATCTACCTACCATCTGTATCTCTATCAGGGGTGGGATTCAACCGGCTGGTTTGATTACATTTTGTTGCACGCGCGTGTAAAATAACCTTAGGCTGTGCCTCCCAGACAGCTGAAGAGTTGCAGTGTTCAAAAATCCTCGTTTTCACTGCTTTTTCAACCTCAGCTGTGCCACGCAAAACAGCTGAAGTTGAAAAAGCAGGAAATAAAGGACAGGTAAGAGTCGGGCAAGGTGGGTGGTAGCTTTAGAACTACTTGCTCTAAAGAACTGGGCAGAACCAGTAGCATCCCACCCCTGATCTCCATTGAATTTATTTGCTACCCATTTCACAGCAAACAACTCTCTAATGGCTCAGATACTGGAAATGTAGTCTCTTAAATGGACAATATTCAGAAACTTTTTATCACAACACTACTCCAATTCCAATCAGTGAAAAGCTTTCAAGTATAGTTGAACAAGTATAGTTTATTGATTTTATGTTATTTATATTATTGATTATGTTATTTATGTTATTGATTTCTAAATCCCAGTCATAGTTGGTATTAAGGAATGATGGGAATTGTCAATTAACAACACTTAAAAATCAATGGTGTCTGCAGGGGATGTTAAAAAAGACCATTGGCAATAACAATGTGAATTTTTCATCCTGTTTGTATTTGTGCCGATCTCTCCTTCTCCCGCATACAAAAGTGAAGGGCTTTGACTATTGACCAGAATTACTACCAGGCATAAATTCATTGGCTTTATTCAAGCTGCAAATGTCAAACAACAGGCAATCTTCAGCTAACAAGTAAATAGATTGAGGTTCTGGACCTAACTTCTACAAGTTCAAAGTTCATGGGAATAACTGAAATTTAGTATTTTTAGTATTTATTTAATTTGTCAATCACTTACAAGATAGAGTATAAGAATAAATATAGTTTTGAATACATAAGATAGATACTTATAAGAAAAATAAAAATAACAATAGGAGAGGGATGGTAGGCATGATTGGCATGCTTATGCACACCCCCTACAGGCCTCTTAGGAAGGGGGTGAGGTCAATAGTAGACAGTCTAAAGTTAAAGTTTTTGGGGTTTGGGGAAGAAACCACAGAGTCAGGTAGAGTATTCCAAACATTGACCACTCTGTTGCAAGAAGTCGTATTTTCTGCAATCAAGTTTGGTGCGGTTAACCTTGAGTTTGCATCTATTGTATGCTCTTGTATTGTTATGATTGAAGCTGAAGTATTCATTTGCAGGTAGGACATTGCAATGTATGATTTTATATACTATATTTAGATCGGACCGGAGGCGATGTAGTTCTAGGTTTTCTAGGTCGAGAGTTTCAAGTTTGGTGGCATAAGGTATTCTGCAATGAGTACAGGAGCGGAGACCTCTTCTTGTGAAATATTTCTGGACTTTTTCAATTGTGTTAATATCAGAAACATGATATGGGTTCCAGACTGATGAACTGTATTCAAGTAGAGCTCTAGCAAATGTTTTGCATGCTCTACTTCATAGTGTAATATTACCAGAGAAGAAGCTACATAGGATTAGATTAATAACTCTTAATGCCTTTTTGGCTATGTAGTTACAGTGGGCTCTTGCACTTAGGTCATCTGAGATGAGTACTCCAAGATCCTTGACAGAGATTGGATCATCAGTAAGGTCTTGACTATTCAGGAAACAGTAGGTCCACTAAAGAGAGAAGATGGCAAGAAAGTAACAGGCAACAGAAAGAAAGCAGAACCGCTAAACTCATTCTTTGCATCTGTCTTCACGCAAAAAGAAACTATAGCTCAACCCACCAAAAACATAACTGTAAAAGACAGACCATAAATAAAAGTTAAAATAAGCAAAAATATAGTAAAAGAACACCTGTCTGATCTTGAAAACAAATCACGGGGGCCTGATAGATTACATCCCAGAGTTTTAAAGGAGCTGGCAGAGGTCATCTCAGAACCACTTCACCATATCTTTCAAAAATCCTGGAGCACCAGGGAACTCCCAGAGGACTGGAAAAGAGCTGATGTTATTCCCATCTTCAAAAAAGGAAAAAAAACAGACCCAGAACTGTAGACCAATTAACCTAATATCAATACCCAGGAAGATACTGGAAAAGATAATTTAAAAAACAGATCCACCAATATCTAGAAACAAGTAAAGTAATAACTAGCAGTCAGAATGGGTTTGTTAAAAACAGATCATGCCAAACCAATCTTATTTCATTCTTCAACATAGTGACTAAGTTAGTAGACCAGCAAAATGCTGTGGACACAATATATTTAATTTCAGCAAGACATTCGACAAAGTAGACCACAACCTACTTCTTAGTAAGCTAGAAAAAAGTGGAATAGATAGCACCACTACGAGATGGATTCACAATTGGCTGGCAAACCGTACTCAAAAAGTAGTCCTTAATGGGTCTAAGTCTACATGGAGGGAAGTAAGCAGTGGAGTGCCACAAGGTTCCGTCTTAGGCCCAGTACTCTTCAATATCTTCATTAACGACATAGATGAGGGAATAGAAGGGGAATTTATCAGATTTGCAGATGATACTAAGCTGGCAGGAATAGCTAACACCCAAGAAGATAGGCTCAAGATCCAGATGGATCTTGACAGACTAGAACACTAGGCCATAACTAATAAAATGAAATTCAATATAGAGAAAAGTAAAGTCCTACACTTAAGCAAGAAAAACCAAAAGTACACATATAGACTGGGTGAAGCCAGGCTCGATAGCAGTAACTGTGAGAGGGATCTTGGAATCTTAGTGGACAACCAGCTAAATATGAGCCAGCAGTGTACAGCAGCCACCAAAAAAGGTAATGCAATCTGAAGTTGTATTAATAGAGGGAAACAGTCAAAATCAAGGGAAGTACTAATACCACTCTATGAAGCCTTAGTAAGACCACACCTAGAGTACTGCATCCAGTCTTGATCACCACATTATAAAAAAGAAGTTGAAACTCTAGAAAAAGTACAGAGAAGAGCAACCAGGATGATAAAGGGACTGGAGACTAAAACATACAACGAACGGTTGCAGGAACTGGGCATGGCTAGTCTACTAAAGAGAAGGACCAGGGGAGACATGATAGCGGTCTTCCAATATTTGAGGGGCTGGCACAGGGAGAAAGGGGTCAAGCTATTTTCTAAGCACCTGTAGGCCAGACAAGGAATAATGGGTGGAAACTGAACAAGGAGATATTTAACCTGGAAACAAGGAGAAACTTTCTGACAGTGAGAACAATCAACCAGTGGAACAGCTCACTCTTGGAAGTTGTGGGAGTGCCCTCACTTGAGACTTTCAAGAAGAGATTGGACTGCCATTTGTCAGAAATAATGTAGGGTCTCCCGCTTGGGTGGGGGATTGGATTAGATGACCTACAAGGTCCCTTCCAACTCTGATTATCTGTTATCTGTTAATATGATCACAGAGGTCATTTATGTAGAGTATGAAGAGAGTTGGTCCTAAAACACTGTCTTGGGGGACACCACTGTTGACAGGTACAGAATTTGATAGGATGCTTTCTCAAAGAACACCTTCTCTAACTTGAATGCTTTCATGGTATATGGACTTAAATTTCCAGAATTTCCCAGCCAATTAGTTGGCAGGTGAAAAATCTGGAAGCTGAAATTGATATAGTTATACAGTGCCCAAGCTTAGAAAGGGGTGTAATAATTTAGTTGGGTATAAAGGACATTTTCTGTCCATCTATTCATCTGAATTTCAAGTTTAAAATCTACACATATGGCTAGCTGCATAAAGAAACTTAAGGAAAAAACCTTCTGATATAAGACTTCTTTCCCAACAGCTGCAGATACATTCAGTGTAAAATAAGATTGTATATAAATGAAAATAAAATCAACCTCTGAGGTATTCCACAGTATTCTCCAGGAAAGGAACAACAAACTTTCTGTAGCCTGACTCTGCCTTTAAAAAAAGTTTTTTGGAGCTCAGGAAGCCTGTCTGATGATACCACTGGAAAAATGAGAGCAAAATATTCAGTCTTTTTTTTTTTTTTTGCTGCTGCTGCTGCTTTAAAAAAAAGAGAGCCAAAAATAGTATGGTCAGTCAAGGGTGAATATTATACTTATCTTGATGGAGCATCCTCATTCCCAAAGAACTGAATCATTGAATTTGATTTTGTGCTGCCAAGCTTCATGATTTGGGAGGTACTGAGGGTGGCAAAGAAGAGAAATTGCATGCAGCCAGTGAGGTAAGGGTTGCTTACTTCTGCCATAGAGAATGAAGCAGAGCATGCTACCAAATCTTTTGGGACCTTTCCTCTCTTAAAGAAAAATGGCAGTTTTCTCAGAATTTGTTCAATGGGGTTATCAAAATATAAGCACCGAATGTTAAGAACAAGAATATCTAGATGATTAATGTAAAAACTAATATACATTAATTACATTAATACACAGGTGATTGGCTCATTGTTCTTAAAAAAAAGGTTGTAACTCCACTGCAATTAAACAAATTCTTTATAGGAACAAATTTAGACCTTATTTTTGATCAATCTATGACAATTAAAACATAAGTAAAGAATCACAAAAACAGCTTCACCACAATATTAAACTTCAAATCAGTCTAAAGCCTCTGTCACACAGCATCAACGGATAGAAAGAGGATGTAAAACGGAGAGAAACACTTGCCATCCGTTGGTTAACGCGACGCTTCTGTTCTGTACTCACTGCGTCCGTTTTTCATCCTCTCTATCCGTCCAGCATCCGTCGACTGACATTTCATCCACTCAAAAAGTTTTGAGCTGCACAAAACTTTTTGAGCGGAAAATGTATCCAACGCGTCCGTTCTGCATCTGCAACGCATACGGGGAATATCCGTTCTACATCCGTAGTCATCCGTTACACATCCGCTATATCCGCTAGGCATCCACTGCGCCTCCGTGCAACTCGCATCCACTCCAGCGGAAAGCGGACACAGGGAGGAAGCGAAACAACACGGAACAGACACGCAGCGTTAGTAGCACGGACGAAGAAAGGATGAAAGTGGATGCAGCTCGCATACAAAGCATTAAAACGGAAAAAATGTTCATATAGGGGACGTATCTCAGATATTTAGGATGTATGCAGGATGCCTAGAGGATGCAAAAGGACACCGAGCGGAAAACCTATATTTCCTATAAAAAGAGGGAGGAACTCACCTGGATCTCACTTTCAGTCCAGCAGCCCTGCGGTGCAGACCTCTGCAGCCTTCATCTGGCTCTTGCTCATCCACAGCATCCAGTCATCTCCACCATGGATCATCACATACTCCTTTTGGTAGCCACCATCGTTCTACAACAGTGCGAAGCCATCTACAGGCTCTTTCACCTGTTCTACGCGAAGAAAAGGAGGCATCCAAGAAGTGTCTAGGTCCGAAGATGGATCGCCAGAAGAGCAGAGTACGGACTGTATAACAAGCTGATGGTGGAGCTGAGGAACAAAGATCCTCGTGCATTCCAGAACTTCATGAGGATGCTGCCAGCCATGTTTGACAAAGTTGTGGAGCGGCTGAGACCCAGGATGGCCAAGCAGAGCACCAACTTCCAGCCCAGCCTGCACCTTGGGCTCAAGGTGGCACTGACTCTGTGCCACCTGGCCTCAGGGACCACGTACAGGAGCATGCAGTACGGCTGGAGGGAGCCACACAACATCATCAGCATTGTGATGAGAGAAGTGGTGCAGGCCATCATTGAAGAATACCTGGAGGAGCTCCTCCAGTGCCCCTCCACTGAAGAAGGCTGGAAGAAAGTTGCAGAGCAGTGGTATCAGAAGTGGAACTTCTCCCACACCGTTGGAGCCATAGATGGGAAGCACGATGCCTGCAAAGCTCCAGCCAACTCAGGGTCCACTTATTTCAACTACAAGGGCTTCTTCAGCATCATCCTCTTCGCCATGGTCGATGCTGACTACAAGTTCATGTACATCGATGCTTCAGGCTACGGGTCAGCTTCAGATGTCCAGATATACAACGCCAGTCACCTCAAGGAGGGGCTGGAACGCAACCTCATCATGGGCTTCCCAGATCCAGACCCCCTGCCCAACGACACACAAGATGTGCCCTACTTCATCGTGGGGGATGATGCCTTCTCCCTCAGAACCTACCTCATGAAGCCCTACACCTCCAGACTCCTCACCCATGAAGAGAGGATCTTCAACTACAGGCTGTCCAGGGCAAGGTGGTTGATGGAGAATGCCTCTGGCATCCTGACCAACAGGTTCCAGGTACTTCTCACCACCATGCAGCATCGCCCGCAGACCGTGAGGAGGATCGTAGAAGATTACTGCATCCTGCACAATCTCATGCGCACCCGCTACCAAGTGTTGCAGAACAGGCTCATGGACCTCCAACAAGGCAATGGGGACATGGACCCTGGTGAATGGAGGTAAGGGCAAAACCTGATAGATACTGTGGATGTGCAAGGCCCCAACAGAGCTTCACGTGAAGGGAAGAAGCAGCGCAACCTCCTGAAACACTGGTGCAACTCCCCAGCTGGAGCAGTGGAGTGGCAAGACAGGATGATAAATGCTTAATGGATGCTTCCTTCAGCCTGTCTCATCACACTGATGAGATTGGGCCATGTATGTTGAGTGGCCTTACAATGAATAGGGCATTAATAAAGAGTTGTGTTTATGTTGAAATGTGTGGATGAATGATTACATTGTTATTGATAATAAAGGGCCAAAGGTGTGGCACCTGGGATGGTGGACTATACAGTCCCACTATGCTTGCACTGGAGGCTTATCTATCCCACTGCTATCCTTACCCATCCCACAGCTATTACCCATGCCAAAGGTATCCCTGCCCATCCCACAGCTATTACCCATCCCAAAGGTATCCCTGCCCATCCCACAGCTATTACCCATCCCAAAGGTATCCCTGCCCATCCCACAGCTATTACCCATCCCACAGGTATCCCTGCCCATCCCACAGCTATTACCCATCCCAAAGGTTTCCCTGCCCATCCCACTGCTATCTTAACCCATCCCACAAGCATGCAAAGGCTTAAACCATTTCTAAAAGTTTCCACCAAGACTTTATTTAATAAAATAAATGAAGCAAGTGTGTGAAGCAAAGATAATCTTTATTAACAACAAACTCTAAAAGAAAATGATCCAAGTGTCCCAAGCAAAGATAAAGTCATCAGGTAGCAACCCAGTCTCTGGCACCCTTCTTAGTCACTCTGAGGCGTGCCCAGTCTCAGGGGTGAAGGGTCCAGGTGCTGTGGAGGTGGCTGCTGCTGGAGTGCTGGTCTGAGGCGTCATTGGGGTGCCTGGCCCCGAGAGGACAACAGAGGATGGTATGTGGAGGAAGCTCTCAGAGAGCTGGCTCAGTCCTGTGATGTTGAGAGCCCCTTCCTCCAGGACATGGGGTGTCAGCCCCAATACCAATGACAGATATTCTGAGGCCGGGCTTGGCTGTGGGGTGGAGGAAGGAGGAGTGTAGTGGGGATGTCTGGTCTGCAGCTGAGGGAGGTGAGGCGTGGGTGGCATCTGTGGCGTGAGTGGCATCTGTGACATGGCTGGCATAGGTGGCGTTGGTGGCATCAGTGGCATCAGTGGCACTGGTGGCGTTCGATGTACCTGTGTCTGGACTGGGAAGGGCTGCCTGTGCTGATGGAGCTCCTGGTAGCCGTAGCCTTGGTAGGTGAGGGCCTGTGGAAAGCCTTGGAAGGGCAGTGACATCACCTGGGGTGGAGAAGCAGACCTGGACTGGGTGGGAGCAGGTTCAGCTGGGTCTGGAGGGTTGTGAAGAAGACCAGTGATCCTGTCCTTGATCACCTAGTACTGTGATTCGGACATGTTCATGAGGGTCTGGTTGACATAGGTGAGGAAGGGCTTGCGGTTGGAGGATGGGACGTCGGTTTGTACCAGCTGAGCGAGGAGATCTACGCTGCTTCTGATGGTGTCCCTGATCTCCAGCAGGACAGTGTGGCTTTGCCCCTCCTGTCTGCCTCTCTGCCTGCTTTCTGTGGAGGTGGAGCTGGGGGTGGAGGTGGGTTGGCCTGTGGTGGAAGTGCCCTCTCCTTGCTCCCACTGCGTCAGGGGGTCCTACACACGCACCGCCACGGGGAGTGCAGCTGTCGGGGGGGTCTCCATCGTGGCACGCTCCACAGATACCTGCCTGGACACAGGAGCTGACTCTTGGCCAGAAGAGGACTGGCTCTCTGCGGGCTGCCTGAGAGAGAGGGTTGTCAGAGGGGCTGCTCCTCGGTGGCAGATCTCACCCTCCAAGAAGCTACACTTGGCCATCACGTAGGTCTCTCGGTCCGTCAGATTGACCATGGCCTGGTCAGATTTCTTGAGGTGCAGCTTCCCGTACCAGGTGTGCATGTGCTTCCACCAGCCGAGGAGCACCTCTGAAGTGTAGCCCAGGCTCTCCGCCTTCTCTCTCCAAGCAGCCTGCTTCCTTTTGGTGTCCCTATGGAGCCTGTGTCCCTTCCGCCATACTCATTCTCTCTCAGCCACTCCAGCACCTCCTCCTCATGTTCCTCTTCGATGGAGTATTGCCTCCTCTCGTTCACGCGTATGCCTCTTCCTCCCTCTGGAAGGGCCATCTGGGCCCTCATCAGAAGGGCTTCGAGCTTGTAGGGGCTGCTCCACCACACCACCACCACCACCAGCAGCAGCAGCAACAACAACAGTAGCAGCAAAAGCAGCACCAGCAGGACCAGCAGGACCAGCAGCACCAGGATCAGCAGCAGCAGAGTAAGCACCAGCAGCACCAGGAGCACCAGGATGACCAGGATCATCATCAGCAGAGTAAGCACCAGCAGCACCAGCAGGACCAGCAGAGTTAGCACCAGCAGCACCAGCAGCACCAGCAGAAACACCAGCACCAGGAGCAGCGCCAGCAGAGTAAGCACCAGCACCAGGAGCAGCGCCAGCAGAAGCTCCAGCATCAGAAGACTCAGCCCCAGCAACGGAAGCCCCAGCAGAAGCAGAGTCAGGGCCAAGGGGTGGGATGGTGGCCCTGTCCCTCTTGCCAGGGCTGGCAGCAGATGACTGAGGCTTTCTCTTCTTCCCCATGGTTGTTGGCTGGCTGGCTGGCTGGCTGGCTGGCTGGAGCTGTGTCTGGCAGCAGGTCTTTCCTCTGAATGGTGACCTGTTTGCGAGCTGCTTCCCTTTATATCCATGGGACTGACGCAGTGCATCCTCCCCACATGCACAGTGAACGCTCTTCATCCGCTTGGCATCCGCTAGGCTTCCGCTCTGCATCCGCTGTATCCGCTCTGCATCCGCTCTGCATCCGCTCTTTCCGCTGCGCGTCCGCTTCGCTGTGCTCCCCCGGAAGCCCTGCGGATGTGCCATCCGCTTCCATCCGCTTCCATCCTCTAGGCTTCCGTGGAGCATCCGCTTTCCATCCTGGCTACATCCTCCCCCCGTCTGTTCCTTTCTGTTGTTGTCCGCTCTGGTTATGCAAATTCGGGGCACTTTTGAGAGCGGATAACAACGGATGGAACATTTTCTCGTCTGCTGTGTCCTTTTTACATACGTTTTGCATCCGTCGGCCAATGTGACAGGCCCTTAAGGGGAATTAAATATTTTAAGTAATTATTACAAAGAATTGAAAGCAGTAAAAGAAATATAATTATGAGCCCCTACTCAAGACTGAAATAGAAGTTAGTCATAGCAACTTACATTTTTATAACTGAAACAGTTGAATTTAAAAGACTAGATTCAGCAGTCCATCTGCTTTTAAAAGACACAGGCCACTCTTTTGAAGACAACGAAGTCCACATTTTGGACAGAGAGAACTATTGATTTGAAAGAGCAGTTAAGGAGGCCATTTATGTTAAAGCTGAACAGTCCTCTCTCAACAGAGGGGGAAGGATATGACATCATCTATCTCCAATCTACACACAGTCCTTTCAACATTTCCAAGAAGGCTCCACACAATTTGCACCACTCAGGTGACCCTGATGACACAGATAAACTTCCAGGTGACCTTAATGACCTAAAATAATGTAAATGATCAGCTGTCTGCAAGGAGTATAAAACCTTCCATTCCCCACTATCCAGTCAGAGCTGAAGAAGTTTCTTGGATGAGAAGCAAAACGTCTTCAAAGAAAAAAACCGAAAGTCCAGTTGACTCTTGAAAAAACATCTTTTGGACAATCTTGGAGACTGAGAATTTCCATAGACATTTAGCTGAATTTAAAATTGCCATTAGTCAATTTAGTTGCCTACATATAGCCTTTTGCTACAATGATTAAGAAGTCATCTTAATCATTAAGTGAAACATGTGGTTGTTAAGCAAATCCAGCATATCCAATGAGCATTTTTTTGCTGGAAAAGAACATACCAAAAAAATCAATACATAAATATAATCATGTGACTAGGGGATGCTACAATTGGTCATCAATTTGAGCCAAGCACACAATTTTATCTCCAGTGAAGATTTTTCATACCCTGATTGAAATAAAAATTGAGCTAAAAAGACATAGTGATTTGTATCTGTGCTTTATTTCAAAGAAAAAAAGAATATATCCATAAGAATGAGGGGCAAGGAGGGACTTTCATACCATTTAGTTTCAAAAGGAGGAACAAGAGAGAATAATTTCCAGATTCAAAAATATATTTGTAAGATAGGCATGCAAAATATCAATCTTATAAATTAGGTGTGAACTACTTCTAATGCTCTGAAGTCCTTATATAGGATTTATAAGATATTAGGCATCATAAAATAGAAATACTTTTATTTTAAAGAGTGTTATTGTTGCTGGAACAAAACTATTGCCTCTGCAGCTGGTATATTGAGTTATTGCACTTTTCACACACTCATTTTGAAATTTGATTCTATGTTAAAGAGGATTATAAGATAATTTGTATGCATTAAAAATCCTTCGCTTGCTCAGTGATAATTTGTCTTATTTATCTTCCAATTATACATGAAATTGCTGCATCTCTTGGTGAAAACTACAATTTTCATTTTGAAATAATTGATGTCTAACTTTCATTGCTACAGTCTGTTGCCAGTACTTGCAAAAACAAAAAAGAACAGAAGTATACCATAAGCATGTTTGCCAATATCAGAGGATCAAACTCATATTTGTTAAAATATATGCAATAAAATGAATAGAGAAATTAAATGGTTGTGCTAAGTATTGTAGATTTTTGCTTGTGTCCTTTCTGGAGAGCTTTAGGTTAGGCAGACAGTTAGGAGAAGCATGCCTGACCTACACATAAGTATTTTCATTTAGCATAATAATTCAATGTAATAGTCTTCAATCTATTGTAGAAAATGTTGTCTTAGCCTCTAACCTTTCCTTCAAACAAAATCAAATGCGAACTTCAAATTGATGAGTACAATATAAAGAACATCTCAAGGATAATGAGATTATTTTTCTGCTAAATGCTGTCAATCTGTTTCTGTCCTGTTCCATAGCAAGTACATTCTCTTTTAATCGCCCAGTCTACATATTTTACATGTAGATGCTTGGCATAAAGTTTATTAATCATGTCTAAAATATTACCTTTTTCCAGGTCAATCTTGGCATCTTTAATGAAAAGTAGAATGGCGATTGATTGGCCATTCTAATTTTGGCCATTGATCACTCCTTGGCATTAAGAAGAGTGGTCTTTATGACTAAATCAGGCTGCTGGAACAAGGAACCTCCAATGAAGAGTTTGACTTTATATATTCAGCTGCAATCCTATCCCTCTACCTCCATGGTAGCTTTACTAGTCCTTTGTTGCATAATAGCTTTAGATATTTCAGAAAGAGAAGCATAGGCCAGTCATGTAAACATTCTGTACTCAGGAAAAAGAAATTTAAATCACAAGTAGTTGCACTAAAAAGAGATGAAAAGAACTCCACCCATATCAAGAAGCTTCTTTTAGGGTACAACAATCCACTGTCCATGTAAGCCCACTAGAAGTCAAGCTTGAATTCAAGATGAGTTCAACAGGAAAAAAAAAGAGCACAGTAAAAACAAGGTGAAAGTGAAAGTAAAGCAGAGTATTTGTTTGGGAACAAAAAGCCTGTAAAAGGATGCTTTGTAATTTTTAATAAAATTGCTGGAAAAAATACCACACCACCAAAGATCATGTTAAAACATACATACTGTTGAAGAAATATTTTTTTCCTGGAATATAATACTTTTTATAGAGGACTATAAAAGATGCAAGAAGGGCAATTTGGAAGTTTTCTTCTGTTTTGTTTCTAGTAGATGACTTGCAAGCAGCAAACAGTAGTGTTAGCAATAGTAATTGTATTGATTTCATGCTTATCATTCAAATAGAAGGTAATGCTGAAGACAGCTCTTTCCTGATAAAAAATATTTAGCCAAACAGGCCTGATAATTAGTGATTCAAAAGGAATACACACTGAATTAATAAAATTTACATCCCATGCTCTTCCTTCCTTATCCATTGACAAAAAAGCATTGTTAATGTCTAGTGATACTAAGGTGCTGAAAAAAGGGAGGATCTCTCCTTTTGCATGTGGAAGAGATATACAGTATTAACCACTTTAAAAAGTATGTCACAGAACAGGGATTCTCAAATTGTGGGACTGTTTCCTCACAGGATCACAAATAAATTAAAGATAGTTGCAATATTTTATTAATACTGCAGGGCAGTAGTCCCCAACCTTTTGAGCCCCAGGAACCAGTTCCATGGAGAAATGTTTTTCCGCGGACTGGAGGGATCCACTGCATTACAATAAGTATTTTATCCATCATTTTAATTATACATTGTTTCATATTTTCTAAAATTATTTCTATTTCTAAAATAACAATACTATCTTATGTACCATTGCAGAATCCCTTTTTCAATTAAATTTTCACCCATTATCTCTAAATAGGCTTATACTTTTTAATCCTTATACATTTTCCCTGTTTCTCTATATCTTGTTTCTGTTCTGTCTCACCTTTCCTCTTTCCCAAAAGATGAAAGAGTACAAACTCACACAAACACAGGCAGGCAAGCTGGCTCGGACTTCACAGAGTTAATTCTTTGGAACTGATAATATTGTTGGCATTCCAACACGTCCTGCCTGCCAAGTCCGAACTGATAATAAATAAAATTTTACTCACAGAAAATCACAAGACAGTCCACAAAGAAAATCTGAAGTAAGGTTAAACTTTGTCCCGTACAAAGTTTCAGGAGAAAACACACCCACTTTTATCCCCTGTGGGGTGTGGCTCAATGACTCAGCTCACTCTGACCCTCCCACACCTCCTATGTTGCTGCTCATGTTTCTCCCTATGATGCTGCTTAGGATCGAGCCAACACTCTTCCTCTTTATTCCCTGTCAGGGGCTGCTCCGATATGCCTGATTAATCTCAGGCTGTTCCTCTCGGTTGTCTGATGGAACCTGAGGCATTATCAGGAAGGAAGGTCCTGGGGAGGAAGGCATTCCCAGTTGTTCCTCCTCATCTTCCAGGTCCTCTTCCTCTGACAACATAGAATCGGGAATCAGGGCCACAACAAGTTTCTGTCTTTTATAACTTCTTTTCCTTTCCTTCTTCCCCCTCTTCTTCTCCCTCCCATTTTTGCCCCCTTGTCTCTTTATTTCTAATTCTCTCTTCTGTGATCCTCTCTTCTGTTGCTTCCTAATATTGTAATTATTTTTCAAACTATTCTTTTTTTGGTTGTTTTTTCAAATCTTAAACTTTTCACTCTCTTTCCCTCCTTTCCTTTTTTTTCCCCACATAAAATTACTTGATCATTAAAGATGGCTTCTTCTTTGTCTCAACATTCTTGTTCTACAAGCATTTCTTGTTGTTTCTCATAGTTCCAGATCTCCATTTCTAAAAATTGTGCAACTTCTTTCTGTTTTTTAAGTTCCATTTTCAGTTATTCTAAAAGTGATGCCATTTTAAACACTTTTAAACAACCACCCGATTGATTTTAGTCATTTAAATCCAATAGCCAAAAATCCAAAAATCACCAAGTAATCCAAATAATCCAAAGATGCTTCTTTGGAAGCATCATCTTGCTTCTTTTTTCCACTTTCTCTTCCTGGGGTTCTATTATTTTGTTACAAAGTTTCAGTTAGAATGTATATTTTAGGAATCTTGTTAAGGTTTCACTGTAAGTTCCTTTTAGTTCCAGGCAGTCTCCTCCATTTTTCCAGATCCCACCCTTTTATTCTTTCCTTTTCTCTCCTTTCCTGCTTTTAAAGGTTTTTGAGTATCCAAAAGTCTTTATTATCCCTTTGACATTTTATTTTCAGCTTAAATGCCTATTGATGTCAAAGTGGATTTTTATCAATTTCTTACTTAAATCTCTTAGCTGTCAGTATAAGGAAGGGAAAGGGGAAAAAAGGCAAATCCTTTACCTTCCCTCTCTCCTTTGCTGTTTCGAAGTCTTCTTTGGGAGCAATATTATTTTTTATAGTTCAAATTCCAGGATACCTTATGTTGTTGCTTTTTCAGTTTAACCTGGTCAACCAAAACTTTCTCTTCTTATCTTCCTCCTGCACATTCTTTTCCAGTGGAGTTCTTCTTTGAGGTGGCCATTTATGACCACCGCTGCAACCGCCTTCAGGAAAGGGAGTAATGGCCAGCTGAGGAGGAGAAATGCGGCTCTCCTCAACCCTGCTGGTGGTCTCCCCCCTCTTCACCACCTCTACAGGATGGCTTGGCCCTGAATCCAGCCAGTTCGGGGTGCTCTGGCGGCGAGCACGGATCGAAATTGCACATGATCGCGGAATTCTGTCTGTCACCGAAGAAGCTCAAATCGGAAGTCCGGGCTTGCACACTGCAGGTTGAAGCATTCACAGCAGCCTTGTCAATTCCACAATGGGCTCACGCAAGAGAATCGGGGATAAGTGCCCAGAGTGAGCTTTCAAAGATAGCCAACCCATGCATCTAGCCAAGGTTCCTTTGATTATTTTGGTTTCTTCATTATTTTTATTCTTCTGAACTTGGAACCACTGGAAGACATGGCTATAATGATGATCAATCCCACTCTTCAGTTGATTTTTTAAAATTAATCTTCCAGTTTCTATGAAACGGGCTGGGAGGGGTGGTACAAACTACATTTTTCCATTCATAACATGGGCATACATGGAGGTTGGAGGGCTTGCTCAATCTGCAAATCAAACAGCCAGAAGAGCCATTTGTATAAAATTATGTCAGGCACCGCAAATCAAGAAAAGCACATTAAAACTTTTCTAAGCAGTTTCCTGTATTATTAACTTATCCTAACTTATACATAGAAATCTCTCCAAACTATAGCAGACTATTTATACCATAAAATGTAAACTCAGAGGACTCTTAGGGAGAAACTGTCTTAACTCTCTTTCTCTCACATAAACTATCTTAACTACACCATCTTTTGCTTCTCTGGAACACATTCCCTCCCTTCTGGAAATCCAAACAATATCCCATCACAATCCAGTTTTTCAGTGATCCAAGATTTAACAGCTATGCCAATCAAAATGCCTATATTGCCACATTGCCAAAATAGCAAACTCCTTGCCACCATGTCAGGGCTCTCAAACCCTGAAGCACTACACCATAATGATAGATGAATTTGTGCCACTCCCCTGATGAATAAAATAATATTTGCCTAGAAACTAGTGGGGAGGGATATTTGCTTGCTTTTGCTGATAAAATTAGAGAAAGACAGCAAAAGGCAAGTGTGCAAATCAGTGCAGGCATTGTCTGTGGAGATTCTCAGTCATCCAGGTCATGGTTGTCCCAAAGGTGTTTTTTTTCCAAGAGCAACTGGGCTTTCTTTTTTTTTCTTTAAAGAAGTTTCACTTCTCATCCAAGAAGCTTCTCCAGTTCTGCTTCTGAGAAGAAACTTCTGAGGAGAGCTGAAGAAGCCTCTTGGATGAAAAGCGAAACATCCTGAAAGAAAAGAAAAAAGAAAGTTCAGTTCCTCTTGAAAAAGCATCTTTGGGACAATTTCAGACATTGCTATTGGAAAGCTTGGATGCAAAAGTGATGTTTGCTTAGGAAGGGCTTGCTTGTTGCATTTAACCCTTTTCTCCTTTCTGTAATATTTAAACATATATTGGCTCCATTTGTAATACTTAAACATATATTGGCTTCATTTTCCTTTTACACAATTACTCCTTGCCTGAATTCCTTTTAGTTTCATTCTTCCTTTTCCCGATATAGCTATATCATCCACTTATTCTTTTTATTTTGCTTAGCCTGCTGGAAGGAGAAATTTGTGTATGTACTCATGTGTCAGTTGATATGTACAGGTAGTACTAAGGTTTAAAAATTAGTCATTTATCATTCAATTATTATAACTTTGTCCTGGTCTGGTTTTGGGAATGAGCATCTGGCAGGCAGATAGACATATGTATATACATATTCAAGAATATCTTATGTTTATTTATTGAGGGAAGGGGAAAAACATACAGTATTAATTTTAGCTGGAGCTGCCAATCGTTTTATAAGATGAGGAATATGGTCATTGTTCAGAATTTTACTCTCTGCTTTTTTTCTGTATTCTTTTCTTTAGGATTTGTTTTAAATTTGAGCTCTTTATGTTTTGGATAAATACAACAATATTTCTTCCTAGAATCTTTGGGATATCTCAATAATTGAAAGGAGCATAATGTGGAAACTACTATAGGTGTTTGCAAAATGAAACACTCCCCTCCCCCGCTTTATTCAAACTTTTGTAGACTTCAGAGGTGTTAATGTTTCAGTGTTATTAATCTCTGTTAATGTATTCTCTTGAGTGTTTCAACAGTAGAGACAAACGCACATTTTGCAAACCTAAGGACAGAATATTTTTGCATTTATTAATCTAAAGCCATTTTGCAATTTATCATAGATTTCCAGGTTAGACTGCATTATGTATATTGCCCTGAATTAATATTCATAAAATGCCTTATCCAGTTGTTCTGAGACTGTAGGTATGCTTTGTGGGCTGCCATAAAAATGTCTTGAAGTTAGGAACTACAGCTGCAATACAGATTTCTCTTGAAATGTTATTTTGCTATGTAGATTCCCACTTCCTAAACTTCAGTAATCTCAGTTTGGCTTCCATATGTGCTTGTTGTGAAAATAGGTTCCAAGCTGCTGAACCTATTGAAATTCCACAATATTTCATTTCCATTAAATCTTTTTCCAAGAGTTTCTACTCATCCTATCAGATCCAACTGATTAGGTATGTATGCTGCAGATCTCATCAGCCAAAGAGTTATAAATTACAAGATGGTCATGAATTAGAAGATGGACTTTTTCTGTAGTAGCCCCTGCCTTATGGAATCTTCTTCCCCTCAGAGATGACAATGGCCCCAATCCTATTGGCTTTCCACAAAGCTTTCAAAATTTGCCTATGTACCTGGGGCCTGGAGTTTGGAATGTATGAAGTGCTTTACTATTTGTTGATTAATAATCATGGCTGCTGTTTATACTTATTTTGTGGAAAAAAATATTATTTTAATGTTTTTCTAATTGTTCTAGAATTTTAGAATTGTAAGCCATCCAGAGTCACTTGGTTGAGTTTGGCGGCTATAGAAATTGAATGAATGAATAATGAATAAATAACTAATAAAAAACAGATAAATAAATCTCTTTGACATTGGTTGTGGTCTATAGAACATTTGGAGGATACTAGATTGTATACTAGATTGTATAAGCCTAAGTAATACAACTGATTTCCAAATTTGAGTTCCAAATCCATATAATGAGATGATTTTATTATTTTTTCCTTTTTCTTTTTTTTTCTTGTTTCAAGATTTAGAATAAGTAGCCTGAGCTATGGCTCTTTGTATTATCATGAATTAGCTCATTTTTAGTTAAAGCCAACATAAAAATAATGCTATGTGTTTATACTATGATAGTCCTCAAAGTACAACCATAATTGAACTCAGAACAAGGGTTATAAGTCAGGGCAACTGTTAAACGGTTTGCAACCAATTTGAGAACCTTTTTTGTGGTAGTCGTTAAATGAATGCCATGATTGTTAAATTAATCCATTTTTATCTGAAGGGTGTTTTTTGCAGGAAACTGGAAGTAAGAGCTGGAAACCAGCAAAAAACACTGAAAATCACGATCAGATGTCCACAGAACCCTGCAAATTGCCATAAATATGAGCTGGTTTCCAAGTTCCCCAAATGCAATCATGTGATCAAGGTGGGGAAGATGCAGCCATAAAAATTCAGAAACTGAGTCACAGTACTTTGCGAGGGATCCACAAAATTTCAGATGGTTGGTAAGCAACCGGTCATTAAGCAAGGATTAGCTGTATATGCCAATGTAGAAATCATTGCCCTTAAACAATTAGGGGAACTCTCAAAAATTATTTTCTTCTGTGGACGTAATGACATTGTTCATAAACTGATTTCCTTAAAGGTAAACCTTTTGCATAATTGAAAATAATTATTTACTTTAAGCATTTGGTATACAAGTTTTTTTTTTTAATTGTACTTCTTCTAAAGGTGAATGCTTCAAGCAGAGAAAGCAGAAGTGACAGAATCTGTATTAACAGTTTATTACCTGCTTAATTTTTCTCAGCGGAACAGCTTACATTTCAATACAATATTTTACTATGGCAACAGTTGCACTGCATTAGATCACACTCTTTAGGGTACACACAACCCTCTCATTTCCCGCCCCAGTACTTTCATTTTATTAGAGCTTTTCTTTAAAAACACCAGTTTTAAATAGTTTTATTTCATTATATGACTCCATTTTTTTTACTACCAGGATAGTTTTTTCCAGGCATATTTAATGCAGCTAATTAAATTCCTTTGAAAGCTCCCTTATAGTATTTTTTTAAAAAAAATACACTCAGTAGTTAGAGGGTTAATTAATGAAATGGATGACTGGACTGAAAATAAAATTCATTGTTTAAAAAATGTAAAACTATGAGAATTAGGCACACTATCATATTGTAACTACTGAGAATTCTCAATAGTAAAATAAAGCCTTGTTCTCCCAGCATTTTCATTAGTTTTCCAGTAGTGGCAGACACAGCGTGAATTATAATGACCAGAAAAACAGTGAATGCTCTCTTTAAAAAGCACATATGTATACAGCAAAGACATATACTCTCTTTCTTTAGGAACATGTAAATTACCAATTATGTAGCTGCACACTTAAAAATTACATTTTCCTTTTTCCTGCATTTGACATCTATTTCCCAGAAGAGCAATAAATGCAAAACAGAATTTGAAACTGTTCTACAAGATACAGCATAATACAAATAATGTTCAGCGAAATCATGCATACTCATTATTAATTTTAACTGTTGCATTCAACATCAGGAACCTTGAAGGCAGTGATCAGGAAGAAAATTCAGCTCAGCATAAAATGCTATTATATATAGTTTTTCTACTGCTATTTTTTTTGTATTTCTAAACAAAAACCTTTTGAAAAATGCAATACTAGTTATGTGTAATTGAACACAAAGGACTGTGTACTTATTAGAATCTACTTTACAGAATTGGCATGTGGATAAAATGGGGTTTGAAGAGGACAGATATGAATGAGATAATAGTAGTTGTAGTAGTAGTAGTAGTATTACTACTAGTAGTAATAATTACCACTGGAGGTGAGAACTGCACCTGCTTTTATGGTTTTCCAGGAAGGCATTAAAACTTTCCTTTGGGCCTGAAGGAGGGCACTCACAAGGTAAAAAGATCTCACCCCTATTGATAAGTCTCCATTGATAAGCAAGAGCTGGATGTCTGATCTGTTCCTTCTATAATCCACTATAAGCTCCTTGTTCTTTTTGGTGTTGAGGACCAAGTTATTGTCTCCACACCACAAAACAACTGGTCCATCTCATCTTGGAAGGCAGACTCATCCCCCCCGGAGATAAGTCCCACCACTGTTGTATCATCTGCAAATTTAGAACTAACACTAATTTCATATTTCAAGCATACATGAATTTCTACTCCATTGTGATTTTAAAAACTTGTATGTCAGAACAATTCAATGGACAGGCAATAGCTCTGAAAAGGTGAGCTCTGGTTTGAAAAGCCAGATCTTTGGTAATAAAAATGGATGCCACAATGCTGGCAATTTATTTATTTCTTACACAATCATCTGCTTAACCTACTAGAACTGATCTATTTTCTTTTATTTAGACAATAAAATATATTGTAGAATTTTTTTTCTAGGAATTCCAAACATTTTTACCAATCTTATAACAAAAGGGATATTAAGGTAATTGGTTATAAGTACTGATTATGATCCACCAGGTGTTCAGTCATGATTGGAGTGCCACCTATTTGCATAACTACCTCCTTACCTAGTCATGGAGAGAGTAATAAGTATAAAAGAAAGCCTGTGATTTATCAAGTGGTTCTTCAAGAAGGAAGAGTGATTTTTTTAAAACCTGCCATCTGCATAGTTCACTGTATAAACAACCATTCTTTCAAAACCAATTTCATTTTACTTGAGAATTCAACATACTCCAAAGATTCCAACTTCGATTTTGTATTACAACTGGAGGATTCATTAAAGCTGAATTATCAATTAGCCCAACAGTTATCTGACTTGGCAGATAAATGAAAGAAGAAAAAACAAATTTATGTTGAGAAAACAATTTCACCTCTTTTATGCTAAGTCTGTATTAGGAGGCAGAAAAGTACCGTAAGACACATAAAAACTATTTCTTCGATAGCAAATTAATCACTAAAAGACACTATTTCAGTCACAAAAGTATCTTATGGAATTCTGTGCCTTCTTAAATCTTAAATCTATTTTGAGGTGTTCTTTTTTATTTATGTTGGATTTATATCCATGAAATCCATCAAACAGCATAAAATAGCAAATCATCTTTCTTATGGTATATAAAAGATGTCTATCTGCCTATCTCATCTCAGGAATAAAACAAGATTGCTCAGCTATTTTTTTCCCTGTCATATTAACACTTTATAGAAATAATGTGTCTAAAAATGGAAGTAGAAAAACCATGCTTTCCATGCAATGCATTTCATTGAAAGATAATCTGATCACAAATCTCAGTTGTAAATCATAGAATAGAATACCTTATTGGCCAAATGTGATTGGACACACAAGGAATTTGTCTTTGTGTAAATACTCTCAGTATATATAAAGAAAAGGTACATACGTTAAGAATCAAGAATCATAACGTACAACACTTCATGATAGTCATAGGGTACAATCAACAATCAAATCATACTAGGAAACAGTCAAGTGGGAGGGGATGCGTGGTAAGGAGTGGTGAGAAGATTAACAGTAATAGTAGTGTACACTTTGTAAAAAGTTGAACAGTGTTGATGGAATTATTTGTTTAGCAGACTAATGGCTTTCGGGAAAAAACTGTTCTTGTGTTTAGTTGTTCTGATGTGCAGTGCTCTATTGCATCATTTTGAGGAAAGGAGTTGAAACAGTTTATGTCCAGGATGTGAGGGGTCTGTAAATATTTTCACAGCCCTCTTTTTGACTCTTGCAGTATACAGGTCCTCAATTGAAGGGAGGTGGGTAGTAATTGTTTTTTCTGCAGTCCTAATTATCCTCTGAAGTCTGTGTCTGTCCTTGTCAGCCTTCAAGATTTTCTCCTTTTGCTTTGCATCTTTCAGCTGTCATAAGTAATGGGGGGAGGGGGGGAATGATTATGGGAAGTGAGCTGGAGGTGTTACAAACCAGAACTGTTTAAGCTGGGGGGGATAGATTCTTGCTTAGGCTTCTATCCTATGTTGTGCACAACTGCAACTCTTTATCAAAATATGTCAAGGTCAATGGACAGAGTCCTCATCACCACCTGGAGATGCCCACATGATGATATACACAACTTTTAATTGGATGAGCCAATTGAACTATTGGGGGTGGGACCGTTGCCATTACTTTGTATATGTGATTTACGCGCCCATTTTCTCAGATTCAGATTTCTTTTGTTGCTACCACTTGATTTCCAGTAAAATATATCTTTTCTCTGATTAGTGGAGTCTAAGTATTTCTTTCTTGGATTTTGAATGGAGCACCATCTGACATTATTCTGAATCTTCACATTACCAGCCCACCCAGAGAATTAATAAATTTTCTTCCGAGGGGGTCTGAATACAATGTCAAATTCAGCCAGCGACCAAGAACACCTTGGAGCGACTGGAGGACAAGATGCTGCCTCTGACAGCAGGGGAAGCCAACTTGTTAGCAGAATTAAGTCTTGGCGAAAAACCAGCTGTAAAACCGAAATGGTCCCTGGGAGTTGGCTGGAAGGATCCTGAGGAAAAGGATTGTCTACTACCAGTAGACACTACTCCAGGAGTGTCTACTACCCGTCAGTGTGGAAGAGAGGAGCCATGGCAAGAGAAGGAAAGAAAGAATTTTCTACTAACTCAAGCCATGCATCTTCTAAATGAAGCTATCGGAGTACCTCAAACTGATCAAAGGTATGAGTGAGAGGAGGGAGAGGCATCCCCAGCCAGAAGAATCAGAGCAGTCACCCCCATAAATCAACTTGAGCTAGCGCAACAGGCAGCAGCAGCCCAGGTGCCCCCAGTGGGGGGAGTAATTGCTAGAAGACATAGAACTCCAAAGGTGTCTCCATTGGAAGTAAAATAGGGGGGGGGGATCTCAAGGAGTTAGGATTCTTCCTGGCACAAGTCTGGAGCCATATGGAGGGAATTTTTCCTCAGAAGCAGCCAAAGTTAGATGTGTTACAAGGGCTCTGGAGGGAACAGCTGCAAAGTGGATGGTGGCTTTGCATAACGATAATGCCCCTCAGCTGATGAATTATGACCTGTTCATGACTGTACTGCGGGCCAGGTTTGAAGACCCACTTGCTGAACGTAAAGCCAGAATTAGAATGAAGACCATAAAGCAGGGCAGAGATCAGTGGCCGACTACACCCAGGAATTTAGAGAGCTGGCCCAGGGAGCCCTGATAGAAGCTTTTAAAGATGGGTTGAATGAAGATGTATATCAAAGCTGTATTGCCAGAAGAGACCCCAGTGAGCTGCAGTTGTGGTATGTGCTGTCAGCAAAGGTGGAAACTGATCTGACCCGAAACAGACGCCAGGGTGGTCTTGGTTGGAGCAAGTCCTCCCCCACTAGCCTTAAAACCTCAAAAGGGAGGAATGGCGGCAAAACCCAAGACCACTGCATGCTTCCAATGTGGGAAAGAAGGTCACCGGGCTGCAGACTGCCGTGCCAAGCTAGAGCCAAAGAGGGCGCCAGGAGAAGGAAGAAAACCTGAAAAAACCCCAGCAAAGCCTCGCAAAATGGCACTTAAAGTGGAAGAGATTGTAGAGATCGCTCCTCCGAAAGGACAGGAGCTGGGAACTCCAACCTCTTCTGTGCATTCGAATTGGAAGACAACTCACTGGTAAGTCCAAACAAGGGCCTTATGACCATTCATAGCTCCCGCGGTGAGCTAATAGTGAGATTAAGGGTACTGACATCAGGAACCAAAGGGGAAATGCTGCTCTTGTTAGACTCTGGATGCACAAGGTGCGTAATCAGCTCGGAGGTAGTAGAGAAAATGGGCTTAAGGCTAAAAACTTTAAAAATGCCCATAGCCTTTTGCCAACTGGATGGATTGGTAGCTGGGGGCAGCCCTGCACATTTCATAATGGAACCAATAGAAATGACGATGGGGAAGCATAGAGAGACTTTGTGTTTTATTGTGGCTTCTGGGATGGAGTGCCCCCTAATATTGGGGTTGCCCTGGCTCCGGAAATGGAACCCCCACATTGATTGGAGGAGGGGATCATTGCGCATATGTACTGACCAATGCTCAGAAGGGGAGGGGCAATCTCAACCGAAACTCAAGAATCCCACTGAGCTGGCCTCCACTGGCACCCAGAGCCTGAAGGGGGAGGAGAAAGTTCCGGAGGAATATTGGGACTAAAAGGAGGTATTAAGTGAAAAAGCCCCGGACGAGCTTCACCCCCATTGCTCAACAGATTGCAGCATTGAAATTTTACAAGGAGTGAAACTCCCAAAACTGAAACTGTACTCCATGACACCGCGGGAGCTAGAAGAGCTGCAGTCATTTATCAATAAAAATTTGGAACATGGTTTCGTCCAACTTACTAGGTCCTGGGTAGCAGCCCTAGTATTGTTCCGTGAAAAGAAAGATGGATCCCTTTATTTATGTTTTGACTATAGAAATCTCAATGCTATTTCAGTAAAGAACGTGTACCCCCTCCCCTCGATGAAGGATATGTTGGCCCACTTGGCCAAAGGGAAAATTTTTACAAAACTCAACCTGAGAGAAGCATACTACCAAATTCAAATTAAAGAAGGGGAAGAATGGAAAACTGCTTTTAACTGCCCAATGGGCTGTTTTCAATTCAACGTTCTTCCATTTGGCCTATGGGGGCCCCTTGCAGTATTCATGCAAATGATCAATAAGGTGTTGCATGAACATTTATACAAAGGGGTTGGTTTATCTTGATGATATCTACATGGAGACTCGTGATGAACATGTGAAACTAGTGCAGTCAGTTCTTGAAAAACTTCGACCTGCTGAGCTCTATGCAAAGTTGTCCAAGTGTGAATTCCACCAGGAAAAAATTGACTATTTAGGCTATCGCATATCACATGATGGCATAGAAATGGATCCGGGGAAAGTCTGTGCCATTTTGGAATGGGCCCCTCCCTGCACAAGGAAGCAACTTCAAAGTTTCTTGGGATTTGCTAATTTTTACCATCAATTTATCCCTGCTTTTGCGAAGATTGCCATGCCTATCACAAATCTCCTAAAAACCAAAGGGGAGGTGAAACCAAAGCCTAGTAAACCACTGGAGTGGTCCATGGAATGTCAAGCTGCTTTTGAGAAGCTAAATGACTATTTGCTGCTGAACCAGTACTCAAGCACCCGGACATGGATGCTCCTTTTGTAATCCAAGTTGATGCGAGTGACGTAGCAATCAAGGCGGTGTTACTACAAGCAAACGAGATGGGGACTCTGCAACCATGTGCATATACTTCCTGTAAACTAACTGAAACTGAAAGAAGATGGGCCATCTGGGAAAAAGCTTTTGCAGTTCGCTGGGCTCTGTTAACCTGGAGGCATTTTTTAGAAGGGGCAAAACACCCATTTGAGGTGTGGACAGATCATAAAAATTTGGAGGCTTTGAAAACGCCTTGGAAGCTGTCTCCCAAGCAAGTTCACTAGGCACAGTACTTTAAGTGCTTTAATTTTTCATTGAAGTACATTCCAGGGGGGAAGAACTTCATGGCGGATGCTTTATCTAGATTACCTCAATATAATAGTGCTCGCCAAGAAGTGGTATGGCCTATTGTCCCAACCAAACAGTTGGCAGCTCCAGTGGCAACCAGAGCCCAGAAAAAGAAGGAATTTGATTTATCAAATGCTCATTGAACATTGACTGCACAATTAAAAGACGCTCTAAAACTTGATGATTGGTTCCTTGCTCACTCAAATAACTGTACGGTTAGAGATGGATTGGCATGAGTGGGGACATTATATGTGCCAGCAAAGTTGAGAAACCAAATATTACAGCAAGCTCATGACTCTAATGTTGCTGGACATTTTGGTTTCGTGAAAACCTTACACTTGGTTAAAAGGCAATTTTGGTGGCTTACCTTGAAAAAGGACATTGAGACTTATGTGGCTAGCTGTCCTATCTGTGCCTCAGCCAAACGGCCTCCTGGTAAACCAGCAGGCTTACTACAAAATGTGGCTAGACCAACTGCTCCATGGAAGGAAATTTCTATGGATTTTATAGTGGAATTACCTGAAAGTGGGGGGAATACAGTTATTTGGGTAGTAACCGATTTGTTTTCCAAACAGGTACATTTCATACCTTGTCGGAAAATACCATCTGCAAAAATGTTGGCTAAACTGTTTATTTTATATATATGTACAGATTACATGGGGTTCCTGAACGCATAATCTCAGACAGGGGTGTCCAGTTTACCTCAAACTTTTGGAAGGAGTTTCTGAAGTTATTGGGCTCTGCCCAGGGCTTAAGCTCTGCCCACCCACAAACCAATGGGGTTTGTGAGAGGACTAACTCAGTATTGGAACAAGCTTCGATGTTATATAAATTATCAGCAAGATAATTGGACTGACCTATTGCCATTCGCTGAGGTGACATATAACAATTCGGTACATAGTAGTACTTTAATGGTTTACTCCATTTAAAGAGGCTTCGGGACAAGACTTTGTACCCATACCCGAGCTTCCACAGGAGGAACCTAACATTCAGTCATTAGATGAATGGATAACACAGCTCCAGCTTACTTGGCTACATGTAAAGCATTAGATGATGCTCATCAAGCTCATTAAAAAATTGCAGATAAAAAGAGAACTCCACAAAAACCATATCAAGTGGGTGACAAGGTCTTTTTATCCACCAGATATTTGCAGACCACACAAAAGTCAAAAATGATTGGACCTAAGTATATTGGACCTTTCTCAATTGAACGAATTGTGAACCCTGTGGCAGTCCACTGAAATTACCTAAAACCCTCCGATGGATCCACCCTGTTTTCCATGTTAGTTTATTAAAACCTGAACATACCTACATCTTGAAACCAACTCAGGTTGATCCCCTGTGCCATTGCTAATTGAAGGTGAACATTTTGAAGCTAAATTTTGGATTCTCGAAAACGAAGGAGTCAACTCCAATATTTAATTGTTTGGAAACATTTTCCTCCTTCCCAGTCTGAATGGGTAAATGAAAAGGATGTTAGAGCTCCTAAGCTTATCAAGGCATTTCATACTAAATATCCTGATAAACCCTAAAAAATAGTATGATAGTGTTACATGTATATTTTCTGTTACCTTCTATTTTTATCTTTTTTAGGACTAACGTCTCTTTTACAGAAGGGCCGAATGTCAGCCTTCAAGATTTTCTCCCTTTGCTTTGCATCTTTCGGCTGTCATAAGTAACATGGGGGAGGGGGGAAATGGTTATGGGAAGTGAGCTGGAGGTGTTACAAACCAGAACTGTATAAGCTGGGAGGGGGTAGATTCTTGCTTAGGCTTCTATCCTATGTTATGCACAGCTGCAACTCTTTATCAAAATATGTCAAGGTCAACAGACAGAGGCCTCATCACCACCTGGAGATGCCCATATGATGATATACACAACTTTTAATTGGATGAGCCAATAGAACTATTGGGGGTGGGAACGTTGCCATTACTTTCTATATGTGATTTATGCACCCATTTTCTCAGATTCAGAATTCTTTTGCTACCACTTGATTTTCAGTAAAATATATCTTTTCTCTGATTAATGGAGTCTAAGTATTTCTTTCTTGGATTTTGAATGGAGCACCAGCTGACATTCCTGTTGGGTTGCAGAACCAAACCAGGCAGTTATAGAGGTGCAGATGATAGAGTCAATAATTCTTCTGTAGAACTGTATCAGCAGCTCCTTGGGCAGTTTGACCTTTCTGAGTTGGCACAGAAAGAACATTCTTTGTTGTGCTTTTTTGATGATGTTTTTGATGTTAGGTGTCCATTTTAGGTCATGTGATATTGTAGAACCTAGAAATTTGAAGGATTCTACTGTTGAAACTGTGTTGTCCAGTTTTTTCCCGAAAGCCATCAGTCTGCTAAACAAATAATTCCATCTACACTGTCCAACTATTTACAAAGTGTACACTACTATTACTGTTAATCTTCTTACCACTCCTTATCACCCACCCCCTCCCACTTGATTGTTTCCAAGTATGATTTGATTGATTGTACCCTATGACTATCATGAAGTGTTGTACGTTATGATTCTTGATTCTTAATGAATGTACCTTTTCTTGATGTATACTGAGTATTTACACCAAGACAAATTCCTTGTGTGTCCAATCACACTTGGCCAATAAAAAATTCTATTCTATTCTATTCTATTTTGTTCTGTTCTGTTCTGTTCTGTTCTGTTCTGTTCTGTTCTGTTCTTTTCTATCTCAATTGGCAGGATGCAATGCCAATTAATGTTTAGATTTTAAATACTTATTTTACTGCATTCCACTATGCAGCAAACTACAATCGATATATTATTTATATATTATTTGACATAAGCTCAAAAATGTAAGCAGTAGCTCTTGGAAAACAAGGGTCCAAGAAGAATAGGAACTTGGACCTTCTTTTCTTTTTCTCTTTTCAGTACGTTGGGTATTATCTATATAGAGACTTCAACAAATGCCATGTGGAAGAACATATTTATTATATTCCTACAAATAGACATGTATAGATAGTCCTAGACTTATGACCACAATTGAGCCCAAAATCTCTGTTATTAAGTGAGACATTCATTAAGTGAGTTTTCCCCCTTTCACAACATTTCTTACCACAGTTGTTAAGTGACTCATTGCAGTTGATAAGATAGTATCTCAGTTGTTAAGTGACTCTGGCTTCCCCATTGACTTTGCTTGTCAGAAGGATGCAAAAGATGATCACATGACCCTGGGACACTGCAGCAGTCATAAGTATCAACCAGTTGCCAAGCATCTGAATTTTGATCACATGATCATGGGAATGCTGCCATTGTGAAAAATGGTCATAAGTCACTTTTTTCAGTGCTGTTGTAACTTTGAACAGTCATTAAATGAGCTGTTATATGTCGAGGACTACCTGTACTGCCCTATTCTAGAATCTGGACAATTTCCAATAACCATTAAAATTGTAGAACAGATATCAGTAGAAAGCAAAGAATCAACAATAAAGCATTGCATTATGGCAAACCTCGCCCCCAGTATTATCACCAGCAGCATTAGGCCTACCTTCCATTTTCCTCAACACTGAGTAATTTATTTCCTAACACCAGGCACCCAACTGGCCTATACCTGCTCCACATCCTTCTAGGCTACGGCTATTTGGTAATAAGTTCCACAAAATTTCTGAACTGTTTTTTACATGTCCTTTAGAGTACATTATTCTTAACTTCATTTTTAGTTTCTATCGCAATTGAATGTGAAAGAAATTAAAAAGAAAGTATGTCCTAAAAGAAACTATAAACTACTGGAATATGACATATACATTTCGAATGCTATTACCGTATTCATTTTTGGACATTCTATATCACCAGAATATACTGATTAGAATAGTATTGCTTCGCTGTGAGAACAGACTAAAACATTATACCGTAGCAAGAAAGGATAACTGAAGGGGACATGACAGATATCAGAAGACTGCATTTTCCTCCATCATATAATATTACAGTAGACTGAAAAGTCACTGAATTTAATTAATTAGCAATAGATTCTAAGAGAGACTTGAGAGAGCAATTTCTCAGTCATACGTAATTACCTAATTATGGTGATAGCCACAAGCTCCATTATTATCTTTAAACTAACAAATCAAATCATGGAAGATTTGTGAGTTTTGTAGCTTTATAGATTTTACAAACACAAGGGCATCTTCAGATAGATGCATCTGCTCGTGAAAGGTCTGGTGTTCACTTGTGTTAGAATAAAAATGTTGAACTATATTGTCCTTATTCAGCAAGGTTTCATGGATAAGACTTAAGACTCAGAAGCAGTTGTATACTGCGGTTGTCACCTAGAGTTTTGTTTTGCAAGTAATGAGAGATTGTGGGAAATCTGAGAAAAGAAGGCAAGAAAACACCAAGATAAATAATCAAGAGATAGTGGACAAGTCAGTTGACTGCTTATATCATAAAAAAGCAATTTAGCTCAGGTACAGAGAAATCTTGGAAGAAGCATTTCAAATCATTCAGAGAGAATCCATTTTACTTAATTCATTATAAATAAGGCTAAGAAATTCCTATTACAATTACCAAGATTGATATCAAGCCCTATATTCAGCTGTGCAAGATCATGGAAGACAGATGTACACAGATTTAATAAGGTATATAAATGTTAGTCTGTATAAGTACAGAATCTTGAAACTATAATAGGATTGTCCAAATCTCTTGATTATTTATGTCTCGATTTATTTTTCTTCCTTTCTCAAACTTCCTACAATCTCTCTCAGAAATATAGTTTTTTCCATTGTCAGGGCCTGACTTATCATTTTGTCTCACAGCTACCTGTATCAAAATTGATAGTTTGGTTAATTTTCTCAAATAACATGGAATGTGCAGTACTTTCTCCTTATCTTTTGTTTTACATTGTATAAAATTATTTATAAAATTGTATCAGATAATGGATGAAAACAATTCCACAGGTATCAAAAGTCCAACTGGAACTTTTCATACAAATTGATAGCTTAGTTAATTTTCTCAAATAATGTGGAATATGCAGTACTTTCTCCTTATCTTTTGTTTTACATTGTATAAAATTATTTATAAAGTTGTGTCAGATAATGGATGATAATGAGGAACTTAGGGTCATGGAACAACATATTGTAAATCCACCTACACAATTTTTTACATACATTAATTCCTACAACACGTAATATTGCTTTTTCTATGTCTAATCATATAGTTTTTTCCTTGTCTACCTTCAGTTTGCATTAAAGCACATCCAAGCTATCCTAGTTAATTACTACTTGCTACAGAATCCTCCATAGCTAGGATAATGGTTGCTAAAAATTCAATTTTTTAAAAGATGCTGTTTTGCTACTGAGGGGGAAAGAAATTTAAAGAGAACAGAATAAAAAAAGTTTCAGCTTTTCCACAATTAATTACTAGATAATAAAATATACCATATTCTGCTTTACTGCAACAATACAAATTCCAAAATGATATTTGTCATGATTGTTTTTTGAGGTGTGAAAACTTACAGAAAAGTTAGAAATAGGATGAAACAAATAAATTCCAGCATAAAATGTGTCACCCACAGTCAGAAAGATACCTTTATCTGAAATATATTTAGTTATTATGGATGGGTTAAGAAAACAATTCCACAAGTATCAAAAGGCCAATTGGAACTTTTCATACAACTGGAACTTTTCATAATTACTGTTTTTCTCATGAAACATACATCAATTTAGATGAAGAATAATTAAATTAACATAATGCTCTGTCAAATTATGCATATTGCTAATTGCATCAAGAGTTATATTAATTTTTTAAAGTTTAATGGTAGGAATAGGGGAAAAAAAGTATGAAGGGAAGATTCTGTCAGGTTTCCAAGTGATGAAATCCATTTAAAAAAAAAAGAACATAGTCCATCTTCAAAAAAGATTTCTTTTATGTAGGAAAGCATCAAATTGGCAAAGTCCATAGTAATTCCAGATCTAACTCAACCCAAAATTACCCCACAATACTACAAATTAGAAACACCCCCCAAAGTTCACATTCTCCAATCAAGTAATTCAGCGTTTCTTGATGTTATAAATCTCCACCTCAGGGGGTCCAACCCCTGGGAGCTCTTTTCCCATGGGAAGAAAGATCACCTAGCCAAAACACTTACTTTATCTCCACTCCTCCCACCTTAGGAATGTGTCGAGCCTGAAACCCTTCCCCCATGACTGCCACAGAGAAAGTAAGAAAAAAAATATATACTAAGCCTAATAAAAATGGCTACACATATGTCAATTTTGGGCTTGGCAGATTCCTTTTCAATTATACAAGGAATAATAGTGTATAAATTAGTTCTGACCCCAAAAAGGCTCTTTCAGCTATGGAACAGGGTGCTTAATGAGTTTTGAAAGTATCTATCCAAAAAACCATCCTGACCTTGCAAAGACTGGAATCGCTAATTTCTCAGTTAGAACTTTCAAGGATGTATCATTTTTACATCCATCCATAAAGGATTCTTCCAGGATCACAGCAGGGAAGAAAAGAATTAAACATTTTTCTTACATGCGTTATAACCCTCATAAATCCTTACTGTATCTGAAATAGCTATTATAGTCTAACCCTTGGACAATAGTTTGAGAAAAGTAAATTCTTACACTTTATCATTTCATTTAAACTACAAAAAGAGAAACATAAAAAGAGAAGTGCCATCACTGACAGGTACATAAGAGGAAAGTATCTAAGCAATGCTTTTCCAAATACATTCATTCCATTGAGTTCTTCCAATTTCAGTGAATTCTTCCAATTTCAACTACAGCACTATACTTAATAGGTTTCCTGTTAAGAAGTGTCTGTGGCCATCTTCAGTGGTTAGATCAATTCAGTTTGCTGCTCAGCTAAGCACTGTTCAGACAATCCAATCTCTTTATGCAAAACTTTAGAGTACATCATTTTAGCACAGGTGGAAAACAAAACCAGCTCTACTTAATTCTTGCAATTTTCACATAGTTAAAGAATAGTTTCTTCCCTTTCCGCCATTAGTACAGGTCACATTGTCCAATCAGATGCCTAGGTATTGTTATGAAATCTGTCCAAAACCTTGCCGACCAAGGTTATATTACCTTGGTTCCCACAGGATTTCTTGTTGTCTCCTGGAACTGACATTCCAAACCTAGTCTTCTCTCCCCCTTAATTCTGAGAAGCGAAAATGGCTGCAACAGTATAATCATGCTTTGAACTTGACAGTATAATCCATGGTGGTTCCTGGTGGCAAGGATATGGCTTTGCATCTGGGAATGCTTTAACATTTGCTTGTGTTATATGCTTCCTTGCTTGTTATATCAAGGTCAACCAGTTTAGTGTATGGTAGTAAGAAATGCTCTTTTTGTCTCCTTCTTGCTGTAAAACATGGCATTGCCAAACTTGATTAAAATCCCTGGCTCTGGAGGATAAAAGATATCTTGTTGTACTGGCAGAGTGCATTAAGTGATACAGTGATCATAGAAATAGAAAAACATGAATGAAAACTTCAAAAATGAATCTGAAAGCAGAACCTGGCCTTAAAGATGCTGGGATATGTCAACGGATAACCTACCTGATTTGAATTCAGTACTGAACTATTTGTACCTAGCCTCAGTGGAAATAAAATGAAAAATTAGCTGTTCTATACAACAAATTGCCTTTTGCTCAACTACAGCCAGTAATGGCATTTCAAGGTATATATGTAACTCCAAGAAGAGAAATGATGAAATTGCAAATTTTCTTTGTTTTCCTATTCCCCCATCTTTTCAAATACCTTTTAGGGTAATGCTGTTGGAGACCAAAGGGTTTGACTTTATTACCTGATTGTTAATTTGCACAACAGCAATCAAGGGTAAGTTAAATATATCAGTGAGATATTTAGTGGTAGATGCTTTAATCAGTTTCTCCCCCCTACATCTTCCAGAACACATTTGTTTAACAAACAGTCCTTCTTAATTATCTCAAAGTGGCAATATAACAAATTACTATGGATACATGTTTTTTTTCAAGTAATATTATCTTGCTGCCCATTATTGTCACATACAATTTAATTTCACTGGAATCTGGATTTCAAATGATTATTTTTGAACACATAAACATGCCTGAAAATATATATTTATATCATAACTAGCAGACTACAGAGGTTCATAAATAATAAATTGAATTAAAAACTATCTTAATGAATTAGCTCGCCAAGTTAAGTGGGGTGGGAAACAATCCACACAAATACAAGAGGACAGTATATGTTAGAGAATACTACCATTGAACATAATTTGGAGAAAATAGCACTCTCATCTATTCATGCAATGAACAAGATATTTTTCAGGCTCCTGTCTCCTGAAGAAGAATGTCTCTGCTTTAAGAGGCATATTAATTTTAATAGGTGGTTTTCTTAAAGTAACAGCATATATTTTAAGCATGCATGGAGACATATTAAAAGTCAAGTCATTTTAATGATTAGTAGAGATGTTTTGTGCTCATCTGAGGCCCAAAGAACTTCAAAAGAAGCAACATTTCAGGTATTTGTTTGAAATAAATCAATGATTTGAAAGTATCTCAAAGGGCAGAACAAGGAATGATCTAAAATTTCCTTAGTTTTATTTCCCAAGTCTTACATGTAATTAAAAAGTTGCATTATTTGTCCATCTTTTCTTTTTAAAAAAAACCAAAAACAAATTTTATTAATTTTACAACTAGAAAAAACAACTTGAGAACACATACATAAATGAAAGAGCAGAAGGGAAAGAAAAAAAGAGTAGAGAGAAAGAAACAGAAAAAATTTAAAAATATTCTTATTTTCGACAGTTTGTAGGAACTTTTCTTCCTTTAATTTTGCCATATCTGCACACCTTATCTTCACAAAAATTTGTACATCACTTATACAAATTTATCTTATTCTTACTATTTTATGATATAAAGTCTATCTTTGTTCTAACCATTTATACCAATAATTCCAACTATTATAATATATTGAAGTATCTTTCTTTAAAGCTAAATTTAATCTGTCCATTTCTACAAAGTTTGAAATTTTTTGGATAGTCATCTCCTCTGTAGGTATATGGGGGTGCTTCCAATATTGAGCAAAGGCCAATCTGGCCGCTGTTAGCATGTGTATTGTTATGTATTTTGTTATTTTTGATATTTGTTTATCAAAAATCCATAAAGGGCCTGTCACATAGGCCGACGGATGCAAAACGTATGTAAAAAGGACACAGCGGACAAGAAAATTTTCCATCCGTTGTTATCCGCTCTCAAAAGTGCCCGGAATTTGCATAAGCAGAGCGGACAACAACAGAAAGGAACGGGCGGGGGGAGGACGTAGCCAGGATGTAAAGCGGATGCTCCACGGAAGCCTAGCGGATGGAAGCGGATGGCACATCTGCAGGGCTTCCAGGGGAGCACAGCGAAGCGGACGCGCAATGGAAGGAACGGATGCAGAGCGGATGCCGAGCGGATGAAGCAGATGCATCACAGAAGCCTAGCGGATGCCTAGCGGATGCAAAGCATTCACTGCGCATGCGGGGAAGTTGCATTGTGTCAGCCCCGCGGATATAAAGGGAAGCAGCTCGCAAGCAGGTCACCATTCAGAGGAAAGACCTGCTGCCAGACACAGCTCCAGCCAGCCAGCCAGCCAGCCAACAACCATGGGGAAGAAGAGAAAGCCTCTGCCATCTGCTGCCAGCCCTGGCAAGAAGGACAGGGCCACGATCCCACCCCCTGGCCCTGACTCTGCTTCTACTGGGGCTAATGCTGCTCAGGCTGAGTCTTCTGGTGCTGGAGCTTCTGCTGGCGCTGCTCCTGGTGCTGGGGCTTCTGCTGGTGCTTACTCTGCTGGCGTTGCTCCTGGTGCTGGGGCTTCTGCTGGGACTTACTCTGCTGGCGCTGCTCCTGGTGCTGGTGCTTCTGCTGGGGCTTTCTCTGCTGGTGCTGCTCCTGGTGCTGGTGCTTCTGCTGGTGCTTACTCTGCTGGCGCTGCTCCTGGTGCTGGTGCTTCAGCTGGTGCTTACTCTGCTGGTACTGCTCCTGGTCCTGCTGGTGCTCCTGGTCCTGCTGGTCCTGCTAGTGCTTACTCTGCTGCTACTGATCCTGGTGCTGCTGGTGCTGCTGGTCCGGCTTTTGCTGCTACTGTTGTTGCTGCTGGTGGTGGTGGTTGTGTGGTAGAGCAGCCCCTACAACCTCGAAGCCCCTCTGATGAGGGCCCAGATGGCCCTGCCAGAGGGAGGAAGAGGCATACGCGTGAACGAGAATGGGAGAGGAGGCAATACTCCATCGAAGAGGAACATGAGGATGAGGTGCTGGAATGGCTGAGGGAGAACGAGTATCTTTGGCGGAAGGGACACAGGCTCTATCGAGACACCAAAAGGAAGCAGGCTGCTTGGAGAGAGAAGGCGGAGAGCCTGGGCTACACTTCGGAGGTGCTCCTCGGCTGGTGGAAGCACATCCACACCTGGTACGGGAAGCTGCACCTCAAGAAATCTGGCCAGGCCACAGTCAAGCTGATAGACCGAGAGACCTACGTGATGGCCAAGTGCAGCTTCTTGGAGGGTGAGATCCGCTACCGAGGAGCAGCCCCTCTGACAACCCTCTCTCTCAGGCAGCCCGCAGAGAGCCAGTCCTCTTCTGGCCAAGAGTCAGCTCCTGTGTCCAGGCAGGTATCTGTGGAGCGTGCCACGACAGAGACCCCCCCGACAGCTGCACTCCCCGTGGCGGAGCGCGTGGAGGACCACCTGATGCTAACACCCCATGTCCTGGAGGAAGGGGCTCTCAACATCACAGGACTGACCACAATGCTGATGGTGTTGTGTGGCACCCTCCAGGCGTACTGCATGCTCCTGTACGTGGTCCCTAAGGCCAGGTGGCACAGAGTCAGTGCCACCTTCAGTCCAGGGTCCAGGCTGGGCCGGAAGTTGGTGCTCTGCTTGGTCAACCTGGGTCTCAGCCGCTCCACAACTTCGTCCAACATGACTGGTGGCATCCTCATGATGTTCTGGAATGCACGAGGGTCTTCGTTCCTCAGCTCCACCATCAGCTTGTTATACAGTCCATACTCGGCTCTTCTGGCGATCCATCTTCGGACCGAGACACTTCTTGGCCGCCTCCTTTTCTTCGTGTAGAACAGGTGAAAGAGCCTGTAGATGGCTTCGTACTGTTGTAGAACGATGGTGGCTACCAAAACGAGTGTGTGACGATCCATGGTGGAAATGACTGGATGCTGTGGAAGAGCAAGAGCCAGATGAAGGCTGAAGAGGTCTGCACAGCAGGGCTGCTGGACTGAAAGTGAGATCCAGGTGAGTTCCTCCCCCTTTTTATAGGAAATATAGGTTTTCCGCTAGGTGTCCTTTTGCATCCTCTAGGCATCCTGCATACTCCAAATATCCGAGATACGTCCCCTCTGCGAACGTTTTTTCCGTTTTAATGCTTTGTATGCGAGCTGCATCCAATTTCATCCTTTCTACGTCCGTGCTACTTTCGCTGCGTGTCCGTTCCGCGTCCGTTTTGCTTCCTCCCTGTGTCCGTTTTCCGCTGGAGCGGATGCGAGTTGTGCGGATGCGCAGCGGATGCCTAGCGGATATAGCGGACGCGTAACAGATGACAACGGATGTAGAACGGATTTTCCCCGTATGCATAGTGGATGCAGAACGGACACGTTGGATACATTTTCCGCTCAAAAAGTTTTGTGTAGCTCAAAATTTTTTGAGCAGATGAAATGTCAATAGACAGATGCTGGACAGATAGAGAGGATGAAAAACGGAGGCAGTGAGTACAGAACGGAAGCATCGCGTTAACCAATGGATGGCAAGTGTTTCTCTCCATTTTACATCCTCTTTCCATCCGTTGGTGCTGTGTGACAGGGGCTTAACAGAAAGGACTCTGGTTGGTACTCAATCTGTTCTTTTGTTATATCTTCCAGCCAATTTCTAATATTCTTCCAGTATTTTTGGGCTTCTACAGAGGACCACCACATGTGAAAAAAGGTTCCCTCTTTTTTTTTTCCATTTCCAACATTTTGGACTCATTTTCGGGCATATTTTCGCCAATCTCGAAGGGGGAAGGTGCCATCTATAAAACATTTTATATGCATTTTCTTTGTATGCTGCCGATTTTGTAATCTTATTATTTCTTCCCCAGACTTTTTTCCATTCTATTAGGGTGATGTTACGTCCTACATTCCTACTCCAGGCTATCATATTCCCTTTTACTGTTTCTTCTTCTAGTTCTACTTCTAATAAGCAATTATAAAATTTAGTTATATTTTTTTACCTGGTCCTAATAAGATTTTGTCTAATTGCTGGGGTTTATTGTTAATTCCAAATTCCTTCCTATCTTGTTTATATCTATTATGAATTTGTAGGTATACCCATTGATCTATTTTAAATCCCCACTCTTGGAGTTCTTGTCGTGATTTCAAATTTCCTTTTATGTCCAATAAATCTTTGTATTTAATCATTTTAGAAATATCCAAATTGTTTGGGTGGATCATCGCCTCCATTGTTGATAGCCAGATCGGTCCTTTTAAATAGTGTTTTTTGTGTGTATTTTTTTCCATTTAATTAATAATGAGTCTCTAATTAAGTGTCTATGGAAATATTTCTGGTTAACTTTCCCTACGTCCCATAAAAAGGCATGCCACCCCCTTTGTAAATCATGACCTTCTCAAAATAAGATTCTCTTTTTATTTAAGTTCACCCAATCTTTTAACCATGCTAGAATGGCAGCAATATAATACAATTCCCAATTTGGAAGTGCCAATCCTCCCCTGCTCCTCATATCCGGCATTGCTTTTAAATTTATTCTAGGTTTTTTCCCTTGCCAAATAAATTTAGCGGTTATTTTGATAATAAACCTAGACACTGCAACATAAAAAATCATCAGTCATATTCACTAAATTTGTCTATAAAAGATTTGACAGCTGTCCCACAAAAAAGCTAAGTAGAAATCCTTGAGGTAACAAATCACTGTAAGTAATAATTTTCATCATGGCATTCGGGATAACAGTCAGCAATATATTTTGTGTAGATATTTTTGTTTCATGGGGTGGAATCTATAATATTTGTTAAAAATGTCAGAGACGTTCTCATCTGTATATATTTCATTTTTTCTAAACCTTGAAATGATTTTATTTACCTTTTCAGGTGAAACTGTTTATAAAACAAACAATAGCAGTTAGTCTTTGCTAAACATCTATGTTTGTATGTAGAGATTTGTTAAATTAATGGATATTTTTAGAATTGAGGATGCCTATATGGATAGTTCTCTGGTACTGATAGCAAATGGATTGGGATTTCTATGGTTAAGCAATGCTGTCAGAAAGCACAGTACCACATAATTATATTGCTTATAGCTCCTAAAATCTTGGCAAATGCAGTTGCTTTAATAACCCCAGCTTGTATGGGTCATTAAGTGAGGACCTCATATGATTGCAGCATGAGAAGAGGCAAGACTCCCAGCAAACAGGCTGGTAGATGAGAATTACAGGCCCACAGCAGGTATCACTGGTGGGTACTAGGGAGCACAGGGCTTTAACAACCTCAGCCATCACTCCTACTTCAGTCTACTTCAGCCTAGAATGCCTCAAACCCCATACCCTGACAAGTCCCAGAAACACCAGCTGGCCTCAAGCCCAACACCAGCCTCAAGTTGCTCTAGTGCAGGGCTGTCAAACTCCCAGCCTGCAGGCGAGATGCTTTATGTGTTGGCCACACCCATGTCACGCCCGGTTTAGCGAAGGGGGGAAAAGTCCTGATATGTCATGTGATGCTGAATGACAATGTGAGTTTGATACCCCTGCTCTAGTGGTAACTAGCCTAAAGTCCCAGCAACACCAGCTGGTTACAAACCCCAGCACTATGATATGTCCCACTTTTCATATAGGTCTAGCATTTCTTCATGGCAGGTTATATGAAAACTAGTCATTTTAACCTGTTTTTATTTAAAACACTTATTTTCAGATTCAATGACCAAATTTCATTAATTTTTGCCAAATTTTGTCATGTCAGATATATAACAATTTCACCGATATACTTACCTTATTAATTTTGATTTATGTATAAAATTGGTTTTATGGCCTGATCTTTGACCTTAATAAAAAATAAATGTGTGTGCGTGTGTGTGTGCACGTGTGTGTGTGGAAACAAACATACCAACCTTTTTCTGTCAAATGTAGATTTTGGAGTAACTTTCCTCAAAAATTATTTCAGGCCCTACACTTTCTGCAAGGTATTAAAACCTTTCTATTTAGAAAAATATTTGAAGAATGAGTTGATGCAATTGGTAATGCTAATTATTTGATTCATAAATAATTTCATTGGTTGTTTGTTTTTAATCTATAAATGTAAAAACTGTGCAAAAACCCATTTAAGAAGAAACCATATAAAATATTTAAGATAGAACTATAAAACTGAATTAGAAAATATTATATGACCTTATCAAGTTCAACACTCAAGAGGGACCATACTTTTTCACTAGACGTGCCAAAATTATGAAGCAATTAACTAACATTAGCTGGACCATTTTATTTCCCCCAAAGTGCTATTTACAATTAAAGAGCCGTTTCATATAATTTTCCCATCCATTATGTTACAAAAACAGTATATAAAAAATAACGACTAAACTAAATACAAATCATTTTAGAATGAGTTGCTCTCACCTTTCCAGAGTAGTTTACCTATTTAATAGTTTTAGTTAAGCTTAGCTTAATAATTAGCTCTCAAGCTTGTTATTTTCCCAGTTGTTAAATATTTATTTTCCAATTGTAGTCATTTCTCAATAAATGAGTAGTAGGGTTCACTCCAAATTATTTCTAAAAACACTGAAAATAGCATCTGGGGGATAGAAAGCCAAAGTGTAAATAGGGATTTTTTTCAGACTTTCACTATTATCATTCCTGCATGAAGCAAAAATAAATATATTTTAATTACTTATTGTATTCCAGTTTTGTTATTTATTTCTGGTTTCATTTTTATATCTGTGCTTGTCATTTATTTGACTGTAAACTACTGTTTAACAAAATAACAGAGATGGAAGGGATATTTAGAGGTCTTCTAGACCAACCAGCTGCTCAAGCAGGAGACCTATACCATTTGAGACAAATGGTTGTTGAATCTATTCTTAAAAACCTCCAGTGATGAAGCAGCCACAACTTCTGTAACCCAGCTGTTGCACTGATTAATTGTTCTGTCAGGGAATTTCTCCTTAGTTCTAAATTGCTTCTCTCCTTGATTAGTTTCCATCCATGTTTCTTGTCTTGCCTTCTGGTGATTTGGAAAATAGGTTGACCCTCTCTTCTCTGTGGCATCCCCTTAGATATTGGAACATTGTTATTATGCAACTCCTTGTCCTTTCTTCATTAAACTAAACATATCCTATTCCTGCAAGTTCTTCATGTTTTGGAATTTCTTTGGTCGGGCTGTTTGCTGTTAGTTTGTTTGGCAGTTCCTTGACTGGGGTATTGTTTACTTCTTGATTGTTGGTCTCATGTTAAACTTGGAGTTAGTCTAAATTAATCTGGGTATTGATTGCCGTGGGGAGATGTTTTGGTCTTTTTGTTCCCTTTTGGTTTTTCTCTTGTTTGGTTTGTCTCTTTTGCACAGTATGTATTTATTTTATTTATTTGATTTGTCAATCACTTACAAGATAATAGGTATAAGTATATACATAGTTATAGATGTATATACATGAAATGGATACATGAATATATATACATGAAATGGATACATATAAGAAAAATAAAAAGAAACAATGTCAGGGATGGTAGGCACTTATGCACACCCCCTACAGACCTCTTAGGAAAGGGGTGAGATCAATAGTAGACAGTCTAAGGTTAAAGTTTTTGGGGTTTGGGGAAGAAACCAGAGAGTCAGGTAGAGTATTCCAGACATTGACCACTCTATTACTGAAGTCGTATTTCCTGCAATCAAGTTTGGTGCAGTTTACCTTGAGTTTGTATCTATTGTGTGCTCTTGTATTGTTATGGTTGAAGCTGAAGTATTCATTGACAGATAGGACATTGCAATGTATGATTTTAGATACTATACTTAGATCGTACCGAAGGCGGCGTAGTTCTAGGTTTTCTTGGTCTAGAATTTCAAGTCTGGTGGCATAAGGTATTCTGCAACAAGTAGAGGAGTGGAGAACCTTTCTAGTGAAATGTAGATATTGTTTATGTCTATTGATGGCTAATTTAGGCTTCTATAAATGTCCTAGCATTTTGGTCTTGGCTTGATCTAGGACAGCTACAGTTTCGAACGTATGGTTAAGTCTGTCCATATGTTGTGAAATTTAAAAAAAATCATCATCTTCTGACTGTTAGTTGGTATTCATGGATGCGTTCTGCCAGTCTTCTGCCTGTTTATCTTATTTAGTGGTTTTTGAAGTCATCACACCGTATGTTATAGATGACTCGTTTTTCTTATGGGACTGCTGAGTCTTTTGATTTACTAAGAATGTTTTGGAGGGCTTTAGTTGGCTTGTTTAGTATGGCGTGTACTTGATTCCATGGGGTTGTAATAATCTGTTGGTGATTTCTGATATATTCTTGATATATGGTAGAATTATTCATTTTACAGATTGTGCTGATTGTGCCAGATAAGTTGCATGGATATTAGCTCCTTACTAGCCCTGATGATGTTACCTAGTTTGGGTAATGAAATGTCTGTGCAAATTTGATGAGTTCCTCTTCTATCGCCTCATCTAAATCCTTTATTTAAATTTGAGGGGGAAAAAGTAAGAAAAAATAATTTTTAAACAAATAGCATAATGTATATTTAAAAAGAACAATTAAAAGTTATCAAATCTAGTATTTCCTAATTTGTTTTTATGATTTTCAGAATTCAATTTGTAAAATTTATCTAAACACTTTTAAAATTTATTACTTTGCTGTAACTTTTGAATTCTAATATTTCAGTTCCTTTCTACTAAACATCAGTAAGTGAAAAAGTCAGATTGACAGCTAAAACCAGTCATTAATTCAACAATGCCTTTAGAACAGAAATGGGGAACGATGGCTCCTTTATGACTTGTGGACTTGTGGACTTCAACTCCCAGAATTCAACTGCCCAATGCCTGGGCCACAGTAGACTACTGGGCCATAGTATATACGGAACTGGGCACTGTGAAAAGTGGGCTGGTATCCATGTACACATAACTCAACTTGTATGAGTGGCCGACCTGTGTATACATACACACATGTAGCTCAGAGGTAAAATTCAACCATCTCGGACCACCTCGGGAGAGGTGGCAGGGACGATTTGAATTGGTAAAAAAAATCACCCCTGGTTGCTATTACTATTATACCAAGTATACCACCAAGCCATGCCCACAATCATGCCCACAGAGCCGGTAGGGAAAATCTTTGAATTTCACCCCGAAAGCTCAACTTACCTAATGTCCCCACTGCTCATGTAAGTCAAGCTGTACACACGCATGCATGCCAGCCTGTCACTCATGCAGCCCGGTTCCCCACTCCCCACCTCAACAGGTCACCAAGCTGCTAAGGTTGGAGATTGTTGCTTTAAGAGAATTTATTTTATATGTGGCAACATGTCATTTTGCAATAAACTTGAGCTAACAATGGATACTTTAATCTTCTGCCAATTAATTCTGAAATTGAGAAGAATAAGAAGAATAAAATAAATATAAACATATAAGAAGAATAAAAGAAACAATAGGACAGGGACAGTAGGCACATTGGTGCACTTATGCATGCCCCTATAGACCTCTTAGGAAAGGGGTGAGCTCAATAGTAGACAGTCTAAGGTTAAAGTTAAATTCCCTTTTCCAATTAAGAAATGATGTTTGTAATGAATATAATAATTTAATTGATTTTTAATTTGTGTCCAATTGTGTTGAAGACAGTGAGGACAAAACAAGAAACAGTTCAGCTTTGTTATGGATTTTGCCAACATCCAATTCATGGTCAAGCTCTCCTACTGTTCATAGTCTTATTGTAAGAAAATATCAGAAAAAAAGATTATAACCCTAGTTAACTGCTCATACCTTAAAGTTTAGAAAGGAACAATGAAGCAGCTTGAAAAATAAATATTAGTAAGTTGTACAGACCCGTGTGTACACACACAAGAATGTTAATGTAATAAGCCTAATGAATAAAATAATCAAAATAATTCAATTTTCATAGTCTAATGTAAATTATCTAATTGATTATAGTATCCAAATCATGCCATGAATTATGTGTAATTTGGACTAAAATCAACATTACAAAATTCAACTGACATAAGATAGAAATTCAAGGAGTATTTAAGTCGCTAAGTGATTTTCTTCATTACAGAATTCCATTTAGGAAGGACATTTGGGCCATCAAGTCTAATTTCCTCACTGTGCAGAAATCCAAATTACAGCATCCCAAATAGATAAATGGCTGTCCAGTGTTTAACCAAATATATCTACTGCAGGGGAACTCACATCTTCAGGGTAATTAGTTCCTCTGTCAAATTGTTAAATTTTCATCCTTACAGTTTGCACCTTGCAGTTTGTATTCTCATTCCTTAATTGCATCCTTAAAGTTTGCAATGAAGGAATGAGAATACAAACCTTGGATTAATGACATTTATCAGAAGAAAGAACAAGGTTATGCCACAAGAACATCACAGAGTACTCTACTTTCAAATGAGATACCTATATATAGGCAATTAGGTGACAAAACGCATTTCCTCACACTTTTTCTTTGTAGAGGACAAAAGTTTGCCTTATTTTCTGTTAAAACAGTACAGTCTACACTGTCTTGGTCATGTACAGTGTAATCATTGGAAGCAGGAACTCTCATATTATTATTATTAGAAAGTCTTTTCTAACATTCCATCCAAATCAATGACCTATAATTTTTATCTCAGGGACTGCACTCTGAAAGGAAAGCAAACAAGTTTTGTCCTTTTTTGTAACATGCTTTGAAATATTTGAGCAGTGTTATAAACCCTCAGTCTTTTCTTAAAACTAAAGATGTCCAATTCTTTCTCTCTCTCTCTTCATTAAATTGTACAAAATTACTGATTTTAAAAAATGGATTTATAAAGCCTAATAAATGAAAGGCTTATATAGGTGCATACAACCCTACACTGATATATTTACATAATATACACATGCATACAGACACTTGTTCATTGATCACAAAAACATGCATTTAGACACTTGTCTATTTATGACACAAAAATCATTGATTGCTGCCTGAAAATGGATGGTTTTAACTTAAAATGTTAAAAGAAGTTGCCTAAGGGCCTGTCACATAGGCCGACGGATGCAAAATGAATGTAAAAAGGACACAGCAGACGAGAAAATGTTCCATCCGTTGTTATCCGCTCTCAAAAGTGCCCCGAATTTGCATAAGCAGAGCGGACAACAATGGAAAGGAACGGACGGGGGGAGGACGTAGCCAGGATGTAAAGCAGATTCTCCACGGAAGCCTAGCGGATGGAAGCGGATGGCACATCCGCAGGGCTTCCGGGGGAGCACAGCAAAGCGGACGTACAACGGAAGAAACGGATGCAGAACGGATGCCTTGCGGATGAAGAGGATGCATCACGGAAGCCTAGCGGATGCCTAGCAGATGCCTAGTGGATGCAAAGCGTTCACTGCGCATGCGGGGAGGATGCATTGCGTCAGCCCCATGGATATAAAAGGATGCAGCTCGCAAGCAGGTCACCATTCAGAGGAAAGACCTGCTGCCAGACACAGCTCCAGCCAACAACCATGGGGAAGAAGAGGAAGCCTGTGCCATCTGCTGCCAGCCCTGGCAAGGACAGGGCCATCCTCCCACCCCCTGGCCCTGACTCTGCTTCTGCTGGGGCTTCTGTTGCTCGGGCTGACTCTTCTGGTACTGGGGGTTCTGCTGGCGCTGCTCCTCGTGCTGGGGCTTCTGCTTGTGCTTACTCTGCTGGTGCTGTTCCTGATCCTGGTGCTTCTGCTGGTGCTTACTCTGCTGGCGCTGCTCCTGGTGCTGGGGCTTCTGCTGGGGCTTACTCTGCTGGTGCTGCTCCTGGTGATGGTGCTTTGGGTGGTGCTTACTCTGCTGGTGCTACTCCTGGTCCTGCTGGTGCTCCTGGTCCTGCTGGTCCTGCTGGTACTCCTAGTCCTGCTGGGGTTCTGGTGCTTACTCTGCTGCTGGTGCTCCTGGTGCTGCTGGTGCTGCTTTTGCTGCTACTGTTGTTGTTGCTGCTGCTGCTGCTGGTGGTGTGGTGGAGCAGCCCCTCGAACCTCGAAGCCCCTCTGATGAGGGCCCAGATGGCCCTGCCAGAGGGAGGAAGAGGCATACGCGAGAACGGGAGAGGAGGCAATACTCCATCGAAGAGGAACATGAGGATGAGGTGCTTGAATGGCTGAGGGAGAATGAGTACCTCTGGCGGAAGGGACACAGGCTCTATCGAGACACCAAGAGGAAGCAGGCTGCTTGGAGAGAGAAGGCGGAGAGCCTGGGCTACACTTCGGAGGTCCTCCTCGGGTGGTGGAAGCACATGGAGCATCCCACGATGGAGACTCCCCTGACAGCTGCACTCCCCGTGGCGGAGCGCGTGGAGGACCCCCTGACGCAGTGGGAGCAAGGAGTGGGCACTTCCACCAGAGACCAACCCACATCCACCCCCAGCTCTACCTCCACAGAAAGAAGGCAGAGAGTCAGACCGGAGGAGCAGAGCCATACTGTCCTGCTGGAGATCAGGGACACCATCAAAAGCAGCGTAGATCTCCTCTCTCAGCTGGTACACACCGACATACCATCCTCAAACCACAAGCCATTCCTCACCTACGTCAACCAGACCCTCATGGACATGTCCGAATCAAAGTACCACGTGATAAAGGACAGGATCAACAGTCTTCTGCACAACCCTCCAGGCCCAGCTGAACCTGCTCCGACTCAGTCCAGGTCTGCTCCTCCACCCCAGGTGATGTCACAGCCCTTCCAAGGATTTCCACAGGCCTTCAACTACCAAGGCTACAGCTACCAGGAGTTCCAGCAGCACAGGCAGCCCTTCCCAGTCCAGCCACAGGTTCATCAAACGCCCCCGATGCCACCCACGCCACAGATGCCACCCACGCCTCACCTCGCTCAGCTGCAGACCAGACAGCCCCACTACACTCCTCCTTCCTCCACCCCACAGCCAAGCCGGCCTCAGAACATCTGTCATCGGTCTTGGGACTGACACCCCATGTCATGGAGGAGAGGGCTCTCAACATCACAGGACTGAGCCAGCTCTCTGAGAGCTTCCTCCACATATCATCCCCTGTTGTCCTCTCGGGGCCAGGCACCCCAATGGTGCCTCAGACCAGCACTCCAGCAGCAGCCACCTCTACAGCACCTGGACCCTTCACCCCTGAGACTATGGGCACGCCTCAGAGTGACTGAGAAGAGTGCCAGAGACTGGGTTGCTACCTGTTGACTTTATCTTTGCTTGGGACACTTTACTTGGGTCATTTTGCTTTTACAATTTGTTATTAATTAAGTTTATCTTTGCTTCACATACTTGCTTCACTTCTTTTAGTCAATAAAGTCTTGGTGGAAACTTTTAGAAATGGTTAAAGCCTTTGCATGCTTGTGGGATGGATAAGGATAGCAGTGGGATGGGTAATAGCTGTGGGATGGGTTAAGATAGCAGTGGGATGGGCAGGGATACCTGTGGAATGGGTAATAGCTGTGGGATGGGTTAAGATAGCAGTGGGATGGGCAGGGATACCTGTGGGATGGGTAATAGCTGTGGGATGGGCAGGGATACCTGTGGGATGGGTAATAGCTGTAGGATAGATAAACCTCCAGTGCAAGCATCATGGGACTGTATGGTCCACCCTCCCAGGTGCCACATCTATGGCCCATTATTATCAATAACAATATAATCATTCATCAACACATTTCAACATAAACACAACTCTTTATTAAATGCCCTGTTCATTATAGGGCCACTCAACATACATGGCACAATCTCATCCGTGTGATGAGACAGGTTGAAGGAAGCATCCATTAAGCATCTATCATTCTGTCTTGCCACTCCACTGCTCCAGCTGGAGAGTTGCACCAGTGTTTCAGGAGGTTGCGCTGCTTCTTCCCTTCATGTGAAGCTCTGTTGGGGCCTTGCACACCCACAGTATCTATCAGGTTTCGCCCTTGCCTCCATTCACCAGGCTCCATGTCCCCATTCCCTTGTTGGTGGTCCACAAGCCTGTTCTGCAACACTGGGTAGCGGGTGCGCATGAGATTGTGCAGGTTGCAGCAAGCTTCCACGATGTTCCTCACGGTCTCTGGGCGATGCTGCATGGTGGTGAGAAGTACCTGGAACCTGTTGGCCATGATGCCTAAGGCGTTCTCCACCACCCGTCTTGCCCTGGGCAGCCTGTAGTTGAAGATCCTCTCTTCATGGGTGAGGCATCTGGAAGTGTAGGGCTTCATGAGGTAGGTTCTGAGGGAGGAGGCATCATCCCCCACGATGAAGTAGGGCACAACTTGTGTGTCGTTGGGCAGGGGGTCTGGATCTGGGAAGCCCATGATGAGGTTGCGTTCCAGCCCATCCTTGAGGTCACTGGTGTTGTATACCTGGGCATCTGAAGATGACCCGTTGCCTGAAGTATTGATGTACATGAACTTGTAGTCAGCATCAACCATGGCAAAGAGGATGATACTGAACAAGCCCTTGTAGTTGTAATATGTCGGCCCTGACGTGGCTGGAGCTTTGCAGGCCACGTGCTTGCCATCTATGGCTCCAACGGTATGGGGGAAGTTCCACCTCTGATACCACTGCTCTGCAACCTTTTTCCAGCCTTTTTCAGTGGAGGGGCACTGGAGGAGCTCCTCCAGGTATTCTTAGATGATGGCCTGCACTACTTCTCTGACCACAATGCTGATGGTGTTGTGTGGCACCCTCCAGGTGTACCACATGCTCCTGTACGTGGTCCTTGAGGCCAGGTGGCACAGAGTCAGTGCCACCTTCAGCCCAGGGTCCAGGCTGGGCCGGAAGTTGGTGTTTGCCTTCGTCAACCTAGGTCTCAGACGCTCCACAACTTCGTCAAACACGGCTGGCGGCATCCTCATGAAGTTCTGGAATGCACGAGGGTCTTCGTTCCTCAGATCCACCATCAGCTTGTTGTACAGTCCATACTCAGCTCTTCTCGCGATCCATCTTCGGACCCAGACACTTCTTGGATGCCTCCTTTTCTTCCCGTAGAACAGGTGAAAAAGCCTGTAGATGGCTTCGCACTGTTGTAGAACGATGGCGGCTACCAAAAGGATTGTGTGACGATCCATGGTGGAGATGGCTGCATGCTGTGGAAGAGCAAGAGCCAGATGAAGGCTGAAGAGGTCTGCACCGCAGGGCTGCTGGACCGAAAGTGAGATCCAGGTGAGTTCCTCTCTCTTTTTATAGGAAATATAGGTTTTCCGCTAGGTGTCCTTTTGCATCCTCTAGGCATCCTCCAGACATCCTAAATATCCAAGATACGTCCCCTATGCGAACATTTTTTCCGTTTTAATGCTTTGTATGCGAGCTGCATCCGCTTTCATCCTTTGTACATCCGTGCTACTAATGCTGCGTGTCCGTTCCGTGTCCATTTCGCTTCCTCCCTGTGTCCGTTTTCCGCTGGAGCGGATGCGAGTTGCGCGGATGCGCAGCGGATGCCTAGCGGATATAGCGTATGTGTAATGGATGACGACGGACGTATAACGGATGTTCCCCGTATGCATAGCGGATGTAGAACGGACGCTTTGGATACATTTTCCGCTCAAAAAGTTTTGTGCAGCTCAAAACTTTTTGAGTGGATGAAATGTCAGTAGACGGATGCTGGACAGATAGAGAGTATAAAAAACGGACACAGTGAGTACAGAACGGATGCATCGTGTTAACCAACGGATGGCAAGTGTTTCTCTCCGTTTTACATCCTCTTTCCATCATTTGGTGCTGTGTGACATGTGCTTTAATTTCCAAAATAAATAATATACATAATATCTGCTTCTTAATTAGATCTAGGGTTTAAAATTACAAAGCGTAATTTTAAAAATCTATTCAACAAATCAAACTTATTATAAAGTTAGCCTCAGACAAAAGTGCTAATAACTGTCAAAGAGTAACTTATTAGCTCCTCCACAGAGGTTAGCTGTAATTTACAGAATAATCTCTTGAATAATAGAAATTAAAATGTTTTGTCCATAAAGTCAGCAAGTTGGTAAAATCATATAAATGAAGTAGCAATATCAATTTGCACCAAACTGAGATAAAGAAATTGGAACTAATTGTTGCTTAGAACTATCTTTCTCGTATGTGTACAAGGCTGCAGTATCAAAATTTGCTTTCCCAATGTGGGGTGCAATATAATTGTGTTGGGGAATAAACAACTATGCTTGCATTGTGCAGATTACAAACACATACATTAATATGAAGAAAAAAAAAGCAGTACATTAGACTTCCATAAAACATAATAGAGCAGAAGTAATATATATACAGCAAATCTAAGTAAGATCCGACACTGAGAAAACAAATGAAAGAAAAATATTCTACCCACACATCTCTGTTGATAATGAAAATTCCAGATTTTTTTCATCAGCAATACTAATGGCCAGTTGGAAAGTCTTTTGAGTTATAGCGCCAATGCATATGAAAGGAATCATGCTAAGGCAAGTTGTTATGGAGAAACATTCCAATCCAATGATTCCCAATGGAGAATATACTTATATATTCAGTAAGGTAGAATAGAACAAGTGAGGTTTATAAAACAGAAATAATGACTTTCCACCAAAGAAATCCAGTATTCTTTAGTGACTCTATACCAAATGAGCACATGTTTATGGACTGAATTCATATATTGATACACAGCATCAAGCTATTGTGAACCACACTTCAAAAATTAAATCTAATAAATAAATAAATAAATATAATTAAAATTATATATAGTGCATAACTTTACATATCACAATTGACTAAATTTATTAAACATAATAAGCAATGGTTTATAGACCATCATGGCTACATTCACAACAATTAGCATTATGATATAAGGACAAAGTAGAATTCCCTCTCTCCTTCAGTTATTTGTGAGATATCAATTATAGAATGAAAAGACAATCACTTGAACAAACACTGGAGCCATGGCTGGTCACCTTGTAGGGGAGTTGGGGGGTAATAAAAATGTAATAAATAAATAAAATAAAAAATATTATTTCACATAGAAAAAAACCATTTCTTGTTATTCAGTTGAATACAGACATAAACCAGATGTGTTATTCAGTAGGTTCTGACCAGTTCTGGAGAACCAGTAGCAGAAATTTAGAATGGAATAGAATGGAATGGAATACAATAGAATACTTTATTGGCCAAGTGTGATTGGACACACAAGGAATTTGTCTTGGTGTAAATCTCAGTATACATAAAGAAAAGATACATTCATGTAGACTCAAGAATCATAACGTAAAACACTTAATGATAGTCATAGGGTACAATCAAATCATACTAGGAAACAGTCAATATAAATCGTAAGGATACAAGCGACAAAGTTACAGTTCTACAATCACAAGCGGGAGGGGATGGGTGATAAGGAGTGATGAGAAGATTAACAGTAATAGTAGTGCATACTTTGTAAATAGTTGAACAGTGTTGATGGAATTATTTGTTTAGCAGACTGATGGCTTTCGGGGGAAAAAATGTTCTTGTGTCTAGTTGTTCTGGTGTGCAGTGCTCTATTGAGGGAAGGAGTTGAAACAGTTTATCTCCAGGATGTGAGGGTCTGTAAATATTTTCACAGCCCTCTTTTTGACTTGTGCAGTATACAGGTCCTCGATTGAAGACAGGTTGGTAGTAATTGTTGTTGTTTTTTTACAGTCCTAATTACTCTCTGAAGTCTGTGTCTGTCCTGCTGGGTTGCAAAAACAAACCAGACAGTTATAGAGGTGCAGATGATAAATCTTCTAAAAGATGGGAAGGAAACCTGGGTGTTTGGCTTCAGCCTCTATAATTTGATGAGCAAGAGTTCATAATGCCTTGTTTACACAGGCTTGTGGAGGAACATACACAGTTATTAGGAGAAATGAGGAGAACTTACGTGAAGAGTAAAATGGCTTGCAGTTAGTATGTAAAGACTCTAAGTTCAGAGAACAGGCAAATAACATGTCTGACTGGAGATTTTACAGTATCCTTCCCCTGCCACACCCACCAAGCCACACCTACAGAACCGGTAGTAAAAAAATTTGAATCCCACCACTGACATAAACTAATATTTAACAGTGCTGTAAAATAATATTGCATAAACGAATAAAATATTAGCATATTCTGTGCAAAACTGGTACATCTGGTTCTCTGAAATACAAAGCCCAAGTAAAAAGTAGAATAATTATTTCAAGAGCTTTCCTAAGATTATATATGGTACACAAGCTTTTCCCTCCTTACATATGTACATTCTATTGGTATTTAAGTGCCCCCTGCTGGAAATGAATTCCACTCTTTGAAAATCCTCGAAAATACCTGGATTAAAATAGTCTGGCAAATACCAGGTTACATTTAATTGTATTAAATACTTTATTACCTTTGTTACTAGCAGATAAAATTATGTGACATCTCTGACACAAGAAGACATCTTAAGCCATAAAACTAAATAGATTAAACAGGAAAATCAAAAAAATTAAATACTTGCTTTGCGCCATAATTGCATACTGAACATAACTTAATGCAAAATACATCAAACCAAGCATTAAAATATTACACGATAGTATCAGTAATAATAATCACCATCACCACAATGATAGTTTTCATTTATATTTTGCAGAACAAAGCTATTCAATAACATTTTGTCTATCTGAGAAGAATACAAAATGGTGAATCACTAAGTTGCAACACATCTGAGAAAGATCTGGAGAATATATAACGATTAACAAATCTAATATGAATCAATAATATGTCTGCAATTCAAACAGCCAAAAATAATTTACACTGCCTTAGATAAATATTTTTTTACAGCAAAAGAAATGGAAACGCTGTCTTTGGCACTACTGAAGTTTAAATTAGATTAATGAGGTCAGTACAAAAAGGTTCTTTTAAAGGGTTCAGATATTCATTCAAAATGTTCCCAGAAAAAATGAATGATTCACACAGCTACCAAAGCTGCTTTAAGTTTTTATACAACAAGCCAGACTCTCTTCTCAGTGCACTTTGCAACATAAGGATTATAGATAACATGGAGAAGGTGACTAGAATATAAAACAGATTCAGCAGCAAGATGCTTCAACACTGGAAAACATTTCTATCCAGTTCAGCTTTTGTGATCATTTAGTTACACTGAAAATATTAGACTACATGAATTAAAAAATGGCAGGTGTTACCTTAAGATGAAACCTATTACACAGCCAGTAATTTACATTCTTAGCATTTTGTAATTAAACCTAAATGATCCTAGACATATGGAAACTGATAAGATATAAAGAAGAAAATTCATTTCATGCAGCCTTCAGAATCTTGTCTAAAGGTTATAAGAGGAATCGCATGACCTTGGGACACAGCAATGGTCATAAATATGAACCAGTTGCCAAGTACCTGAATTTTGATCACATGACCATGGGGTTGCTGCAATGGTTGTAAGTGTGAAAAAGGGTCATATGTCACTTTTTTCAGTGCTGTTGTAACTTTGAACGATCACTAAATGAACTGTTGTAAGTCAAGGACTACCTGTTCATCTTTGGGTAAAGCAGAAATGTACACAGCATTCATTTACATAAATATATATATAAGCATGCACAGCAAAAACTGTTGTTGAAAAGGATCCACTCCAGTATTTCTGACAAATGATCATTTAGTTTTTATTTGAAGACTTCCAGTAAGAACACACCATATCATGGCACAGCCTGTTCCATTAGTTAATAGCTTATATTGCGAAGAAGTCTGTCTTCATGTCTAACATGAACTTCCTTAAATCTTCTGTAAACATACTCAGGTCATCCTTCGTAAGACTTGGCTTCCAGACTCTTTCATCATTTCGATAGCCTTCCTCTGAACTTGTTCCAATTGGTCATTGTGGTTTTTGAACCGTGGTACCCAGAACATAGTACTGTATATAGGGTCTGACTACTGCTAAGTATAGTGGGCTAATTACTTTCCATTATCTAGACTTTTATGTTCCTGTTAAGGCACACTGAGATAGCCTTTGTCTTTTTAACAGCTGCTTATTCCTAACTTGTATAGAACACCCAGGTCCAGGCCCTTTTTATATATGCTTACTGACAAGCCAGGTCTTCCCTAGTTTGCAGTATCATTTTAAGGAGAGAGTATCATCTTAGTCTCTATTGAATGTTTTACTGATGTCCATGCACTCAAAAAACCATTAATATGATATTAGAATGTCAAGGTTTTCTATTTCTAGTTCCAGCTGTGCATTATAAACAACCTCATTTTCAGATGGCAACTATTCTAAGCACCCAAGTGGAAAAGTTATTTATAAAGAAATGAATTAAGACCACCATAAAATAAACCTATACATTTTTAGGAGAGAAAAATAGTCCAACTGAATAAAGTCATGGAAGGCTACATCTATTTCTCAAAAATAAATTTCTACATTATGTTTTTGTAAATAGCAGAGCAATCGGTAAATAAATATAACATACAATGGTAATAAGTAAAAAAAATCAGTTTTTAGTTTTGACCTTGTACAAATGATATATTTAAATTATATTATATTCTTGTTGCTTCAACATTTGATTTTAATTGCATTTTTGAACCACATGTATTTAATTGCCTCAATTCCTACCTTTAACAATGGTTTTAATCTTGAAGTAAATCAGTAGATTTGCTCCAGTCCAAGCTAGAAGCCCTAACATCAATGTGATTTATATTTGTTGCCAGATATATTTCCATAGGAACAAGTATCATTAACTTGGTCTGGTTCTAGTTTCTAACAAATAAAGAAATCCTGATTGGATATAATTTTGTCTTCTATATTAATCAAATGTTCCTCTGAATTAAATTGTGTCATTATTTAAAGTTTTATACATGAACTAAAAAGTTTAATTCAAAAATTGCTAGTTTACAAAATGTCACACATTCCAAAACTGGTTTTTTTTCTGGTCTATCCAGTCTAAACTTAACATTAGTGAAAACAACAATGTTTCACTTTCAAACAAGCAAAATTCAGAAAAAGAGAGAAAATAATCAACTGAACAAGGCAAACTATAATGATGTCTGCTTCATCATCTCGTAAAAATCTTTATATCATGCCCAATAATATTATATTATAAACATACTTTTTATTGAAGATTTTTTACAAAGTTAAAAGCTACAGAAAAATAAAAATATAGAAAAGCAAAAAAGGGACAAAAAGAGAGGGGGGGAGAAAAAGGGGAGGGGAAGGGGGGAGGGAGCAAGGGGGACAACTATATAGATCCAGAAAAAAAAAAAAGAAATACCTAAAGAAGCGGCTTTTGATCTTCTTTATAGAGCCTTATCTAAGATTTATCAATTACTTTTATATATCCCTGTGCGTTTCTTGTGACATTTATTTTATTTTATTTGTCAATCGCTAACAAGATACAGGTATTAGAAAAAATATAGTTTTGAATACATGAGATAGATCCTTACAAGAAAAATAAAAAGAAACAATAGGACAAGGACGGTAGGCACAATTGGTGCACTTATGCACGCCCCCTACAGGCCTCTTAGGAAGGGGGTGAGGTCAATAGTAGACAGTCTAAGGTTAAAGTTTTTGGGGTTTGGGGAAGAAACCACAGAGTCAGGTAGAGTATTCCAAACATTGACCACTCTGTTGCAAGAAGTCGTATTTTCTGCAGTCAAGTTTGGTGCCGTTAACCTTGAGTTTGCATCTATTGTATGCTCTTGTATTGTTATGATTGAAGCTGAAGTATTCATTTGTAGATAGGACATTGCAATGTATGATTTTATATACTATATTTAGATCGGTCCGGAGACAGCGTAGTTCTAGGTTTTCTAGGTCTAGAGTTTCAAGTCTGGTGGCATAAGGTATTCTGCAATGACAAGAGGAGCGGAGAACTCTTCTTGTGAAATATTTCTGGACTTTTCAATTGTATTTATATCAGATACATGATATGGGTTCCAGACTGATGAACTGTATTCAAGTATAGGTCTAGCAAATGTTTTGTATACTCTAGTTAGTAGTGTGATATTACCAGGGAAGAAGCTATGTAGGATTAGATTAACAACTCTTAATGCCTTTTTGGCTTTGTAGTTACAGTGGGCTCTTTTTTTATATATATATACATGCTATTGTGAACAATAGTCCACAAGGCGTGACACTAAGTATCAAGATCATGCATACAATGCTGTGCACTATACATGACAACCTCATGGCCTAATCAAGGGTTCACAGCAGCTTAAGAGAAGAATAATGACAAAAAGAAAAAAGTGGGGCCTAATAAATAATATACTATACAATCTGCAGAAGGTGGTTATGGACACGACTCTTGAATGACTGAGACCCTCTGTCACTAATCATGCCTACAATGTCTTCTGGTAAGCTGTTCCAGACTCTGACTGCAGTGTGTACAAAACTCCTGCCAGTTGAGTGTGTTCTGGACTTGAGTTCCACAAGAGCAGATCTCGGAGTTGACACACTAGAGCGAGTTGTTCTCATTGTATAAGGTGGGGGAAACAGCTTTTTCAGGTCTTGAGGGCAGAGGCCCGTCTGCATTTTGTACAGGGCAACTGCAGCTGCAACTTGACGTCTATGGTGAAGCGAAGGAATATTGAAGTTGGAGCGTGCCTCATCCTCATTTATTCTGATTATGCATAGGGCCTTCTTCTGTATACGATCAAGTAGTTGAAGTATTGTAGGAGATGCATTTAGCCAGCACAGAGAGGCGTATTCCATGATACTTCTTATCTGGGCCTTGTACATTGTGGCTCTCCCAGGGGCATCCAGTTTAGATGCTACCCTCCTAAGAGCACCAAGTCTCTGTCCAGCTCTGGACGAAATGTTCCTGATGTGCTTATTCCAGGTGAGCTTCTTGTCAACCGTAATGCCCAGTATCTCCAGTTCGTCTACCTCGGTGATTTTTGTGTTTCCAAAGTGCAAGTCTACCCTCGATGGTTGTCTCTTTCTTGATATTGTTAGAGCCTTGCACTTGGCTGGCTCAAAAGACACCCTCCATTTATCAGCCCATTGCTTCATGTTTTCCAGGTCTCTGTTTAGGCTTGCATTAACTGGCTCCGCTTCTCCTGATGATCTAATTTCACAGAACAGGGTGCAGTCATCAGCATACAGATATAGGGCATTCTCACAGAGATCACCCAGGTCATCAATGAAGACTGAGAACAGCAGGGGACCTAGAACTGATCCCTGTGGTACTGAAGCATTGATGGATGTAGTTGTGGATGACTGGCCTGACAAGACAACCTTTATTGATCTATTTGACAGGTAGCTTTCAATCCAGCTGAGCAGTTTTCCTCTGATACCTTTCCCTTCCAGCTTGGAACAGAGGCCGTTGTGCCAGACCTTGTCAAAAGCTCCCTTAATGTCCAGCACAATGAGTCGAACTTCATTCCCTCTGTCTAGTGTGTTAGACCATTGTTGAGAGAGGAGGGTTAGCAGATCTGCAGTACAGTGGTGAGGTCTAAAGCCAAATTGTCTGTCTGAGATAAGATGATGCTTGAATAAGTAGGTTTGAAGTTGGGATTGAACAATCGACTCCATAACCTTGCTTATATTACTCAGAAGAGAGATTGGGCGGTACATTGCAGGGTCAGACTTTGAGTCCCTTTTGTGGATCGGGATGACATGCGCCATCTTCCATTGGTGGGGAAACATTCCATTTGAGAAACATAGCTGGAAGAGGCGGCTAAGTGGTCTTGCTAGTTCTGCACTCTTTGAGAATTCGCGTTGGGACTTCATCAGGGCCAGTTGCTTTGTCTGGTTTAAGTTTCCTAAGGGTTCTTTTGACGTCTTTGGCCCTAAAGGTGATGTTGTTTAGCACATGTTGTGTATCATCCTGAACCTCCGGTGCAGAGTCTCTGGCATTATCAAGATGGCACTTCTTGGGAAAGGTTTGGCTGAGAAGCTCTGCTTTCTCCTTTGCAGTAGTATAAACCTGGTCTTGTTCCTTCAGAATTGGTATATCTACATTGGTGTTCTTTCCAGACAGGGAATTCACCTTATTCCACCATTCCCTGCGACTGAGACTCCCATTTGTTAGATCTTTTTTCAGATTCTCATTGTGTTGTCTCTTAGCAATTTTTTCTGCCTTGTTGTATACAGTTCTTGCTTCTTTGAATTTCTGTCTTGCACTTAGATAATTAGAAATGAGTACTCCAAGGTCCTTGACAGAGTTTGGATCCTCAACAAGGTCTTGACTATTTAGCTTGTATTTTATTTTCTGATTTTTTTTGCCAATATGTAAGACAGAACATTTATTTATTGAGATTTGAAATTACCATTTGATTGGCCATTCTGATACATATAGTCAAGGTCTTTTTGGAGGATAGTAGTCTTGTCTGTGGTGTTGAATAGCTTTACATCATCAGCAAAGAGATGCCTTAACATAATTATTTTGAAATAAGAGTTTATGTTAGTCATATTTATGTCCAATATCTGCAGCAAAAGATCAGCCTGATTCTTAGCAATCAGTTACTATTAGAAAATCTTTAGCACCGTAAACTTTTTATTTTAACAAGAAAATGCTAATATTTAATATGTCAGCTTTAATATGTCAGTAAAACATGTGAGTAAAAAAATCAATTTTGAAATCATAATGTTTATAGGCTTCTGAGATGAAGTATAACCCAAGAATTCAATAAAGAAGCTGGCAGACATAAGACCAAGACACTGTCATTTTTAGACAAGTGACAGCATTTAAATATATAGCAGGAGATTCTGAGGTTATGGTGAGGTTCTAAAAATATAATTAAAAGATGTTGACCTTGACACCAATAGCATATGAAACCACAACATCAATAGACTAAAAGATTAATAACTAAGCCATTCAGATGACAACAAAAGCAAGGGGGATGTGATTTCACAAAACAAAACAAGTGCTGGAAGTTCAACAGAGACAACCAGCAGTATAAGACTTCACACATTAAATACGAGGCATATTTTTGCCATTTCACTTTGGTTTTTCAACTTCAAATCTTTTCAATTTTTCAAACAAGTTTTATACTTATCTGAAAGGCATTTCTAAAATATATGTCATAATAATAAAGGACAGTGTCCAGATTTCAAAATTAAAGATCCCTAAGAGAAGATGCGCTTTTCCATGAAAAAGGAAAATTAAATGTACTATACAAACATCCAACACATCAGATACTAAAGTGAAATATTTGAAGTCATGGAATGTTTCTCAAGAAATATGAATCCTTGCATCCATAAAAATAACTGCAATTAAGTGAATGGACTTTGTTATAAAAATATGAACTTTAAGCATCAAGCATACAAACTTTCGTACTTAAATGTAAATTTAATTGGATTTAAATTTCTTCCTTTTTGAATTGTATTTCTGGGAATGTTCTTCCAAGTCCAAGGGTAGTCCTTGTAGGGAAGGGAAGGGAAGGGATGGAAAAGGAAAGGAAAAGGACAGCAGATATAAATTCCAGAGCTATCCTGACTAATCATGGATCTCTGGGAATATTTTTCCAGATTCTACACCTAGAGATTCCAACATGTTTTATTACTGAGTCATTATTTAATTATAATTGTATTGCTTATACTTAATTGATTGCTCTTAATATTATTTAAGAATAACTGAATAAAATCCAATCTTTGGTTTGATGATAATCAAATGTTTAAATTGGAACTCATGTGTATTATTATACAATGTATGTTTCTGGTTACGGTTATTCTCCATGTTACAAATCCTAATAAACTGTTGAAAAAAAATCAACCTGTGCTTGTTTTGGGCATTTGTGAAATTCTACTTGGAAGCATTACTTGAACCATAGCAAAATCAAATGACTGAAATTTTCATCACACTCTCAGAGTTGCCATTAATGTAAATCTCACCAATTCCAAGCATCAAGTTTATAGCACTTCTTCTATGTCACTTGGTAGAATAAATTTTCTTATAAAATCAAGCTGTCAACAGTTATTTAAAGCTCTTATTTCATCCAAATTCAAAGTATTAAACAATATAAATTCTAAAATAAGTCACAAAGGAACCAGAAGGGTGATGACATTGCTCCATAAATCTTTAAATGCTGCCATAGGTAGGATTGAAAATACTGCAAAACCCTGAATCGAAACAGTTCACAATAATCTAAGAATGCCATCATTTCTCAAAATTGAACTATCCAATGTTTAATTATGGGTATTTGGAATCACCACTGCTGTATCATAAAAAAAGGAAATGCAATGTCCATAAATTCTGTAAAGTAGACTGAAAAATATATTAATAATTACATGTATTCATATTCATTATATTATTCCCTTTCAAGGCAAGCAATATTATGAAAAAGTACAAAGCAAGAGAAAATAATTGTAAGCAAAACAAAGTAAAGACAGGAGATAAAAGGATATCTAACAATCTCTATCCCTGCAAATCATGTATGTTTCCACTATATTTGCATACCAATTCATGCATTGCTTTTTGTTCTTCAAAAATTATGCCTCTCATAGTGCTACCCCTTGACATGGTAAACTGTCTTTCCAATATAAATCTGTACAATCTTCCTTTTATCATTCTCTATTTCAGTTCTAGCCCAAGTTATATAACCTTTATTTTTGTCCCACTCCATTTGTCCCACTGCATGCTCCTTATTTAGTCTTCTTCACCAGATTATAAAGCATTTTTATTATTTCTCTTCCTCTTTTAAATTTAACTGTTTCTTGCTCTCTGATTAAATTTTTTTGTAACTCTACATACTATCCAATATCTTTCTCTAAACCTCACTTTCCCATAGAACACTTTTTAAGTAAATTCATCAAATCAGTCAGTGAATATAATTCCAAATTTTGAATCTGCAAGAAAATAGTTTTACTACTGCATGGAAATAATATTCAAAGGAACAATGCTACAGCAGAATAGACCCCATATATGTACTACCATTAAAATGCTTGAGAAAAGAGTATGTTAAACTGTGAGTTCATATGAACATGCTTGATTTATACTGAAAAGACAATTTACTTGTCAAGGGTAGCATTAATAATGCTTTAGTATTAGTATAGTGATATCTTAGTATTCAACTGCTTTGAAACCCAATGCAGCACTCAATGCATTTTGTCATGGACATTTGTCCCATGACTCATCATTTGTTTGGTATTCAACATATAAGCTAGAATAGGCAGTGTTGGCTGCCTTGTAACTCACTACATTATTCCTTATGGAAAAAAATATTTGGTACTGATCATTTTTGGTATTCGTAACACCACCTTTAACCAATGAACAAAGAATACTGAGGTATTACTGTACATACATGTGTGCACACAAGCTGGACAAAATAAGGTCTAGTAATAACTCAGTGTCATAAAAGGTTATTTTTTTCTTTATTGGTTTAAAAGCATTTAAATGTAATTTAAATGTAAAGGAAAGCAAAACTGGTTGCAAAACAAGTCTTCTCTCATACAACTGATAATAAAATAAATGGCAGTTCTAAGTCTGAGAAAGAAAATCTTGGTAAAAACATAGTTTTTTGCTCCCTCCCCATAATGTCTTCCAATGGTTTACTTATAATTTATAATAATAAACTCCTAATGTTTGGATCTTGTGAAGCATGAAACTATGTAGCAGTTGTTCAGTTGGTGCAGTTTCCATCTGGAGAGAAATCACATTGCAATTGTATTGCAGCCTGAGACAGACGAAAGTATCACAGTCCCCATGCCAAACAACATAATGGTAATTTCAAAAGATTTTCCAATGTGCGTGAGCCTGCATGTATTTTTCACAGGATGGTTAGGTTTAATACATTCTCCTGAAAGCTGGATATGTATTGCTGAAAAACTGTAGGTAAGGCTGATACATAAGAATTCTCGATACATTATTATTCATTCTCAAAAATTAATGGAATAGCAATCATTATGCATCTATGTACAGACTTTTCACTACTGTGGCTCATACAATAAATATGCAGATATACCAAGAGTTTAAATCATTTTTGCTAAAAGAAATGATATGTAGTTGGCTTTAAAAAGAAAAAGACTAGGAACATTTTATTATCATTTCTTTGAACAATAACACATAATACAATGTACATGAACTATACATTATTATTACTGAGTTATATAGTAGGATCATCACCTAATTTAATCACTTAGTGGCAATCAATCTGCTGAACCTGAATTGAATCAGGAATAAAAAATGTGAAAGTGCCCTTGGACAGATCTTGTCCTGGTAAGTATATATATATATGGTAAGTATATTATATTTTTCTTATTTTTCTTTTCCAGCAGAACCTCTCTGGTAGTCTGACCAAGCCTGATTCAAAATCTATCTAAGTCTTCTAAATCTAAGACAATTCTAGTCTTGCCACTTGTTAAACAGTCAAGAATACCTTTCAACTATTCTGTTTCTATTTAAAGAGAAATTTATTTAATGGTCTATTCTCTAAATCTTCCTAAGTGTTTCAAAAGTAAATTTTATATAATGTGTAATACAAGAAAGCAATTAATATATTTTAAATCCATCCACCAATCCAACTATCTTCCACGATATATTTCTCAATACATTGCCCAAGGTGGAAAATGTAACCAACTCTAGCTATACTACAGTAATGAGTACAAAGCTATTTGAACCAGGTAAATTTCTAGCATATGTTTTGGTAACGATTCTCCAGTAACAACATGTCACAGCAGTATTTTAAGTACAGTAATATAATTAAGGAATACAGTTTTTGGCAGAGTATTAGCTGAGGCTATAAGGACTTTAATTATATTCTTCTTTCTTTCCTTCCCTCCTCCCTCCCTTCCTTCCTTCCTATCAGTGTTGACTCCTATCTATGCCTGAACAATTATTTACAGTTTTCTTGGCAGCATCTTGCAAGCAATTTGTTGTTGCCTCCTTCCTAGGGCTAAGAGAGAGTGACTGGCCCAAAGTAACAAGATGCCTGTGCTTAAGGCAGGACTAGAACTCCTGGTCTCCTGATTGTAGTCTGGTGCCTTAAGCACTACACCAACCTCCCCCATCCATGTCCTACAGAAAAAAATAAAAATGTGGGGATCATGAGAAATTCCAGAGATACAGAAAAATTGAAATGAACAAAACTGTGTGTAGCATCATACAACATTACATTATTTCTGATTTCCCAACATTCTGAACAACAGCAGGGCAAGCTCATAGAAGCATAAAGAACTTTTGATTGAGACTTGAATCTATTAAAATCTAAAAAAAAACAGGGATAAATCTGCAAATATATATAGTAGATAATTCAGCTGGTAGGTTTTAAAATCATATTTGCTATTGGACCTTGTTTGGAGGGTTTTCACATAATGGTCTGTCATGATCACAATCCTTATCAGGGCTGACATGACAAGAAACATTTGAAGAGCAATCAGATCTTGGAGAGCAATCAGATCAAAAGACAAGTCAAGATTGAAAAACAATTTAAATGTATTGTCAGTGTTGGTGATCTCAAGCTAATTATTGAAGAAATGGGGTTCATATATTAAACAAAAAGTGACACATCCAATATTGTAAGGGATCATTGTGAAAACCCTGAATGTTGCTTCTTAACTGCCTTTGCATGAGATGTTGGTAAATTAGAAATGAAAGATTACCATAAACAATCTCTAGGCAGCTTCAGAAGTACCAGGAAAAATATTTTAAAATTCCAAGTATCATCAGGTCTTGTTCTCCATTCTCGGGGGCTTTATTATTGGAAGATGGAAGTCAATAAGAGAAAGATACTTAAAATTGAAACAATTTTTAATACGGTAAAGATTGGTGGGAGGAGAGCTACCCTCCATATCTTTCTTGGCATTCCATGTTAAGTTTTTTACAGTTCGTATACAGTTGGAGCGTTAATTATTTTAATACGATATGGATATTGAATGCAGGATTTGAGTCACAAACAGAATAAACCAGAAAAATCTATAGGATTCTATATTTCATCAGATTCCTTTATGTTGTCCTACGGACATTGAGAATCTAAATAGGACTGATTTCTATTTTTCAGTTCTCAGTCATATTTTATATTACCGGTACTAGCTTAATTGTTGTGCAAAACTTTAATAACTCAGAAGTTATTATGGTGAAAAAATTAATTAGTAACACTACAGTAATGGCAATGCTAATTAAATAATTTAAAACCTTGCCTTCAGCATTATTGAGTGAATAACATAGATGCTAACAATTCATTCCATGCACCTCATATCATAGACAAGTTTTTTATACTATTAATTTTAATTAAAATGTGATATTTTCAAACCAGCCAAACCAATCATTTCTGATTCATTATTAGAATATTTACATTGATATAGGTTCAATTTTAAAACTTGCAGAAAAAACTTCTAATGGAATGGTAATCCTTATCTGGGAATTATTTTTCTGTGAAACCTGATATTTTATTACATCTTTGTGCTCTAGATCAGGGTCCCCAACCACCGGGCCCCGGACCGGTAGCGGTCCGTGGATCATTTTGTACTGGGCCGCAAAGAATGAATAATCGTGATTAAAATATATATTTTATATTAGCTAAAGCTAAGAAGCCCTTTACTATTGGGGAAGAATTGATTTTGCCGGTCCTTGAAAAAGTGTTTCTGCATGAAACTGGTCCCTGGTACAAAAAAGGTTGGGGACCACTGCTCTAGATTATAGATTGCTGTCCAGCGCATCTGTTGGGTAGTAGTCAGGAAACACTCTGCAATGGTTAATGAAGCTTTTTCTTACAAAGCAAAACAATTTCATTCTGTGGAAATGATGTATGCTTATTTTAATTCAGCTGCTTCATGAAGATACGAATTTTGTTCTTCAAAACATCCAAGACAAAGCACACATTTCAGGCATATATATTAATCAAAGAAATATTTTCTTCCAATACAAGAGAATATATGTAGCTCAAGATTTGTTAAAGCTTGGTTGATTGCTTGCCCAACGATGGAATATCGTCAGTGCCTGGTCTTTATAAAGATACAATTCTAATCTTTAATATGAAATCAAATATTACAAATTAAAACTTGGAGAAAGTGTTAAGTTCATTGTTCATACAGTAGTTGCCATTGAAGCAAAGGAGAGAAAATGAAACAGTTACTCAAGCTCATTCTGAAATTTGCCAAAAATTAAAAAAACATGTAGAATGCTGACATTTAAATTTACGAATTTTAGGTTAAGTTAATATCGGCAAATGTCTAGCACCATGATGGCGAACCTATGGCACGCGTGCTGGAAGTGGCACAGGGAGTCACTTCTGCCGGCATGTGAGAGGTCGCCCAGAAGAGCCCCACTGCACTAGCTGGTTGTTGGGTATCTGGTACGCATGTGTGGGGGCGCAAGAGATGTGCGCACATGGGCAAATGTGCATGGGGGTCTTGTGCACATGTGCAGAGATGCACATTGCAGGGGGATCGCACAGGCATGTGCAGAGACACATAGCATGCAGGGGGATCACATGGACATGCGCAGGGAGCATGGCCCCCCTGCATGCATTGCTTTTTGGGTGCTGGCACATGAGCGCACACGAGCAAGCGCACATGTAATTTTTGGCACAGGAGCCCAAAAAGGTTAGCCACCACTAGTCTCGAATATAAAGGAAACAGAGCAAAGGATTCAAAATAAGCAAAAGCCCAACTGTTGTAACTGCAAGCCCAGAAGTACCTGAGATTATTTATAATGTTTATCTCCCCATAAGTTTTAAAATTAGATAAAGAGAACCCAGTTAAAGGGAGTCAAAAATATTATACATATTCATATATTCATTGAGGAAAATGACCCAAAACTGTTTATCTAGTTTTAGGACTTGGGTGGAAAACAGATCATATTTATGCAGAAATATTAAAAATTGAAAAGGCTTCACAAACTTTTTAAGCACCACTATGAATAATAATTTCCATTACTCATCTTGCCCTGAGTCAATCAAGTCTTTCAGATCAGGCCTTTTAGCAAACACAGAAATGTAGACAAATGTGCTAACGTTATGCCACATGCAGCAGTCCCTGCTAACAATAATAGTTCTGGCCAGTTTGTGCACATTTGGGCCAATGTATCACTACCATAATCGTAGGCCAGTTTTATCATGGTCCTATCCATTACTCTGTGCAAGCTACAATTTCTAAAGGCCATTTTATAGCCAAAACACTGTTGCCTGTATTCCCTCATCTTACAGATCATGCAGCTGTATAGACATGCTCTCAGGATGGCAAAATATGTAACGAGTATTTCAATGGGTGACAGCTGATTTGAACCTTAATCACTTTGGTCGAATTCCAACTTCTTAACAAACTATGCCACACTGTTCATAATTATGAAAGAGGTGAAGAATTAAAGCCATGTCATTCACAAGATTTAGACAGTTGCTTCAGAAAATATTCCAGATTGTTTTCACCTATACATGGTGTCCAGTTTCTTTGTTTTGATTAAAGCATTTCCTAAATAAGCTAGATGACATTTAAAACAATAAAGCCACTTCAAAAAGATGTGTATAGTTTCTCGCTCACGTTGCAAAGACCTTTTTCAAATATATATAACATAGCACTAAAAGTAGTATCACCATTAGGCATCTGCCTGGAGATGATAGACATCAATAAGAAGTTCCGTTCATCCATAGTGGCATAACTAATACAATTTCCCAATTTAGAAGAAGTTTTAGATTGTTATTACCAGTCTCCTGCTTGGGTGGGGGGTTGGACTAGATGACCTACAATGTCCCTTCCAACTCTGATTATCTGGTGCCAATGGCACCAAATTAAAAGACTGAAATAGGTTATTGTGACTTCTATGGAAAAGCACTACAAATGACAACTGCAGTATAACTGAATTGATTACTGGGATGAGAATTAAACTTTTATAGAAGTGCTCATGTCTTTACTTATTCATAAAATTTCATTTCCATTTTTTGTTACCAAAACAATGTCAATTTAATGTCAATTTTTGCAGAAGCAAAAAAAGAAGTTAGGTTTGCCCTGCAAATAAGAAACAAAAGATGCTTCCTAGAGCATAATTCAAGAACTGAGAAGCAGGCCTTGAATACAATTCTTAATAGAGAACTATTTGTATGCAAATACCCATCTATTTTTCTAAGCCTGATTAAACAACTGTAAGCCAAGTCCTTACAGCTCACTCCTGTAAATCATAAAATAAAATAAAAAAACTTATCTGCTCTGAATAATGGTGAAAAAGAGAGGCTTAAAACAATTAAGTCATTTTAAGTCATACTAAATAGAAACCTGATTGCATCTTTTATTAATTAGTCGTAGTTGACATTTTAAATAAAGATAAATCATTTATGAATATTGTGGACATTATGAGGTACTATATAAAATAGAACTGATTGCAATCTTTTATGACTGATTCATATTGAAACTGGAATATGTAAGTTACTATTTAATAATGCATATTTGATTCTACAGATTCCTATTCCTAAGTATTAGAGCTGTCAGCAATAGAAGTATGAAATAGACAAGGCCTTAAAAACTGTTATTCAGTTCAGTTTATTACAGTCACAGACCAGAGGCCAGAACAAATAAAAACATTCAGTGAATATCCAATTAAGAGTTCTAAAATAAAATAATAACAGATAAAACCTATAACAAAATCCAGTTTGTCAATTACACATAGTTTAACTGTACTAAAATTATAATCCATAAACTGTGAGAATTTTTCTTCCATGGAGGTTTTGATTAATAGTCTTTAATGGCCAATCGATATGGCATATATTATTGATAATTATTCTTAAATGTTAAATCCTTTAAATAAAGTTTATAGCATCAAAAGTCACAATGCAGAAGGCGGAGCTTCGTCTCGGTGCTACAGCTGAGATCTCGGGGCTCTGAGATCTCAGCTGATATTTTCGCCCCTGGTCGGTCCTAACGGACCTAAACCGTCCCGTAGAGACGGGGATTGTGAAGGGCACAGTCCCAGGATCCCAGAGATATCGCAAATCTCTGGTTTGATCCGGGAGAAGCCCTTTTGCTGGCGGTGGAAAGGCAGCCTCCAAAGCTGCTGAAGTCGGGACAGCTCCGAAAAGAAAGTGGCTGGAGCGAGCGTGTGTCGGTTGGGTGAGAAACTTCCTTTGTATTGCAAATTGGTTGAGACCTGAAAGGATATCCTGAACAAAG
>BLBF01000018.1:15943908-15979457 GCA_015471245.1 Laticauda colubrina
GATTGTGTAAAATGTTTAAGACTTAAATGAATATTAATTTTAATGATATAATCTCAATTGCTATGGATTGTTGTTTTAATTATTTTATATATCTAAAAAAAATTTTTTTTTCCTGTTTTAAAATATTGAGTTTATTTTTAGAATGTACTACGCAGAATCCGAATGGAAATTATGTGTTATGTTAAGCTTTAAAACTAGGGGAAGGATAAGTATGACAAGGCATTATACTCCAATCAGTCATTACAGAAGAAATTTTGTGTTAATGAGAAAAAATAATAGATAGCTGAAACAGGAAAGACAAAAGATATAAGTATAATGATTTAAATTGAGATGAAATAAATATAATAGAATTAAGAGAGTGAAAAGAGGGGAGAAGCTATATAGAAAATGTAAAATAGTAAATAAGAAATGGAACTGCTATATAAAAGTAAGCATGAACTTGAATTTATGTCTGTACAAAAAGATGTAACTCGGGATCAAACCGCCGTCCAAAAAGATATTTTATGTTTTTTATGTTTTGTGTTTTGTTGGTATATGTTTGTTTGTTAAAAATTAATAAAAAAAATTTCAAAAAAAAAAAGTCACAATGCAGGTAATAGTGTAATAAATAACTGGGTTTGAATATTCTCATCATATTAACATCAGATAGTTGCATCTAAAAATTCAGAAGAGGGCAATAAATTCTATTCAAGGAAAGGTAGAGAAAATAAACAGGATTTGGGGGCTTTCTTAAAGGCCATGTCACACTGCACCAACGGATGCAAAGAGGATGTAAAATGGACAAAAAAGCTTGCCATCCGTTGGAAAACGCGATGCATTCCTTGTGTACTCACTGCAAACGTTTTTCATACTCTCTATCCGTCCAGCATCCGTCTACTGTGATTTCATCCGCTCAAAAAGTTTTGAGCTGCACAAAACTTTTTGAGCGGATGAAGTATCCAACGCGTCCATTATATATCTGCTACGCATACGAGGAACATCCGTTATATGTCCATCGTCATCCATTACGCATCCGCTATATCCGCTAGGCATCCGCTGCGCATCTGCGCAACTCAAATCCACTCCAGCGGAAAACGGACACAGGGAGGAAGTGAAACGGATGCGGAATGGACACGCAGCGTTTGTAGCATGGACATAGAAAGGATGAAAGCATATGCAGCTCGGATATAAAGCATTAAAACGGAAAAACCGTTCATATAGGGGACGTATTTCAGATATTTAGGATGTCTAGAGGATGCCTGGAGGATGCGGAAGGACACCTAGTAGAAAACCAACATTTCCTATAAAAAGGGGGAGGAAATCACCTGGATCTCACTTTCAGTCCAGCAGCCCTGGTGTGCAGACCTCTTCAGCTTTGCTCTTGTTCTTCCACAGCATCCATTCTTCTCCACCATGGATCATCGCATGCTCCTTTTGGTAGGCACCATCGTTCAACACCAGAACCAAGCCCTCTTCAGGTTCATTCACCTTTTCTATGGAAAGAAAAGGAGGTTTCCAAGAAGTGTCTCGGTCCGACGATGGATCGGGAGAAGAGCGGAGTTTGGACTCTATGACAAGCTGATGGTGGAGCTGAGGAACGAAGACCCTCGTGCTTTCCAGAACTTCATAAGGATGCCGCCAGCCATGTTTGACGAAGTTGTGGAGCGTCTGAGACCAAGGTTGACCAAGCAGAGCACCAACTTCCGTCCCAGCCTGGACCCTGGACTGAAGGTGGCACTGGCCTCCGGGACCACGTACGCCATGTGCGCCACCTGGCCTCCGGGACCACGTACAGAAACATGCAGGATGCCTGGAGGGTACCACACAACACCATCAGCATTGTGGTCAGAGAAGTGGTGCAGGCTATCATTGAAGAATACCTGGAGGAGCTCCTCCAGTGTCCCTCCATTGAACAAAGCTGGAGGAAACTTGCAGAACAGTGGTATCAGAGGTGGAACTTCCCCCACACCGTTGGAGCCATAGATGGGAAGCACGTGGCCTGCAAAGCTCCAGTCAAGTCAGGGTCCACTTATTTCAACTACAAGGGCTTCTTCAGCATCATTCTCTTCGCCATGGCCGATGCTGACTACAAGTTCATGTACATCGATGCTTCAGGCAATGGGTCAGCTTCAGATGTCCAGATATACAACACCAGTGACCTCAAGGAAGGGCTGGAACACAACCTCATCATGGGCTTCCCAGATCCAGACCCCCTGCCCAACGACACACAAGATGTGCCCTACTTCATCATGGGGGATGACACCTTCTCCCTCAGAATCTACCTCATGAAGCCCTACACTTCCAGATGCCTCACCTGTGAAGAGAGGATCTTCAACTACAGGCTGTCCAAGGCAAGGCGGGTAGTGGAGAATCCTGGCCAACAGGTTCCAGGTACTTCTCACCACCATGCAGCATCATCCACGGATCGTGAGGAGCATTGTGGAAGCTTGCTGCATCTGGCACAATGTCATGCACACCCGCTACTCAGTGTTGCAGAACAGGCTCGTGGACCACCAACAAGGGAATGGGGACATGGAGCCTGGTGAATGGAGGCAAGGGTGAAACCTGATCGACACTGTGGATGTGCAAGGCCCCAGCAGAGCTTCACGTGAAGGGAAGAGGCAGCACAACCTCCTGAAACACTGGTGCAACTCTCCAGCTGGAGCAGTGGAGTGGCAAGACAGGATGGTAGATGCTTAATGGATGCTTCCTTCAGCCTGTCTCATCACACTGATGCGATTGTGCCATGTATGTTAAGTGGCCTTACAATGAATAGGGCATTAATAAAGAGTTGTGTTTATGTTGAAATGTGTGGATCAATGATTAAATTGTTATTGATAATAAAGGGCCATAGGTGTGGCACCTGGGTGGGTGGACCATACAGTCCCACAATGCTTGCACTGGAGGCTTATCTATCCCACAGCTATTACCCATCCCACATGTATCCCTGCCCATCCCACAGCTATTACCCATCCCACAGGTATCCCTGCCCATCCCACAGCTATTACCCATCCCACAGGTATCCTTGCCCATCCCATAAGCATGCAAAGGCTTAACCAATTTCTAAAACTTTCCACCAAGACTTTATTAAGTAAAAGAAATGACCCAAGTGTGTGAAGCAAAGAAAACCTTTATTAATAACAGTAAAGTGTAGGACTTTATTTAAAAAGCAAAAGGAACCAAGAAAAGTGTCCCAAGCAATGATAAAGTCAACAGGTAACAACTCAGTCTCTGGCAATGTTCTCAGTCACTCTGAGGCATGTCCATGGTCTCAGGTGTAAAGGGTCCAAGGACTGTGGAGGTGGCAGTGGCTGGAGTGCTGGTCTGAGGCGCCATTGGGGTGCCTGGCCTCGAGAGGACAACAGGAGATGGTGTGTTCAGGAAGCTCTCAGAAAGCTGGCTCAGCCCAGTGAGGTTGAGAGGCCCTTCATCCAGGACCTGGGATGTCAGGCACAGGACTGATGACAGATGTTCTGAGGCCGGGCTTGGCTGTGGGGTGGAAGAAGGAGGAGTGTAGTGGGGATGTCTGGTGTGCAGCTGGGCGAGGTAAGGCATCTGTGGCATGCGAGGAAACATCTGTGGTGTCAGTGGCATCTGTGGCGTCGGTGGCATCTGTGGCGTCTGTGGCATCGGTGGTATCAGTGGCATTGGTGGCACCTGTGGTGTGCGAGGAACCTGTGCCTGGACAGGGAAGGGCTGCCTGTGCTGCTGGAACTCCTGGTAGCCGTAGCCTTGGTAGGAGAGGGGCTGTTGAAAGCCTTGGAAGGGCTGTGACATCGCCTGGGGTGGAGGAGCAGACCTGGAGTGGGTGGGAGCAGGTTCAGCTGGGCCTGGAGAGCGGTGCAGCAGCGCCGTGATCCTCTTCTTCATCACCTGGTACTGGGGCTCGGGCATGTCCATGAGGGTCTGGGTCACGTAAGTGAGGAAGGGCTTGCGGTTTGAGGATGGAATCTCGAAGTGTACCAGCTGAGAGAGATCTGCGCTGGTCTTGATGGTGTCCCTGATCTCCAGCAGGACAGTGTGGCTCTGTTCCTCCAGTCTGCCTCTCTGCCTGCTTTCTGTGGAGGTGGAGCCAAGGGTGGATGTGGGTTGGTCCCTGGTGGTTGCTGCTTCTTCTTGCTCCATGTGTGTAAGAGAATCCTCCACGTCCTCCGGCATAGGAAGTGCAGCTGTCGGGGGGGGGTCTCTGTCGCAGGGAACTCTGTGGACACCTGCCCGGACAGGGTCGCTGTCTCCTGGCCAGAAGAGGACTGGCTGTCTGTGGGCTGCCTGAGAGTGTGGGTAGACAGAGGGGCTGCTCCTCGGTGGCGGACCTCACCCTCCAGAAAGCTGCACTTTGCCATGACATAGGTCTCCCGGTCGGTGAGCTTGACCGCAGCCTGGCCAGACTTCTTCAGGTGCAGCTTCCCGTACTAGGTGTGCATATGCTTCCACCACCCGAAGAGGACATCTGAAGTGTAGCCCAGACTCTCCGCCTTCTGTCTCCAAGCCACCTGCTTCCACTTGGTGTCTCGATAGAGCCTGTGGGCCTTCCTCCACATATACTCGTACTCCCTCAGCCACTCCAGCACCTCCTCCTCATGCTCCTCTGTGATGGAGTACTGCTTCCTCTCTCCCTTCTCCTTCTCCTTGCCTTGCCTCTTCCTCCCTCTGGCAGGGCCTTCAGCATCAGGGCTTTCAGGGTTTTGGGGCTGGTCCACCACAGCAGCAGCAGGAGAAGCAGCAGGAGAAGCAGCACCAGCACCGCAGTAGGAGAAGCACCACCACCAGCAGCAGCAAGAGCAGCCCCAGCAGCAGAAGAAGCAGCACCAGCACCAGCAGCAGAAGAAGCAGCAGCAGCACCAGCAGCAGAAGAAGCAGCAGCGGCAGCAGCAGAGTCAGCGCCAGGGGGTGGGATGGTGGATCTATCCCTCTTGCCAGGGCTGGCAGAAGATGGCACAGGCTTCTGCTTCTTCCCCATGGTCTCTGATGAAGATGTCTGTGGCAGCAGGTCTTTCTTCTGAATGGTGACCTGCTTGTAAGCTGCCTCCTTTTATATCCGTGGGGCTGACGCAATGCATCCTCCCCGCATGCGCAGTGATCCACTAGGCATCCACTACGCATCCGCATCATCCACTACGCATCCGCTCTGCATCCACTATGCATCCGCTCTGCATCCACTATGCATCCGCTTCATCCGCTACGCATCCGCTCTTTCCAGTATGCGTCCGCTTTGCTATGCTCCCCCGGAAGCCCTTTGGATGCTCCCCCGGAAGCCCATCTGCTTCCATCCGCTTCCATCTGCTAGGCTTCCATTGAACATCCATTTTACATCCATTTTACATCCACGATACGTCCTCCCCCCATCCGTTCTTTTCCGTTCTCTTTATGCAAATTTGAGGCACTTTTGAGAGTGGATAACAATGGATGGAAAATTTGCTCGTCCGCTGTGTCCTTTTTACATACGTTTTGCATCCGTCGGGCAATGTGACCTGGTCTTAAAGGCAGGAAATTATTAATAGATAACATGTAGCAAACACAAACATAAACAATATGGGCTCCAGCTATTCATGATTTCTTAAACCTTTTCAACATTCTCAGAAAGTCCTAGCCAACTGTATCACCCATTCTTAATAACTGGAATCTATTACTTTACATGCTTGTATTTACACATACACATACACATTCACACACACGCACACACACAAAAGTCAAAGGATTCGTCAGTTGCCCCAAAGTTTAAAGTAAATAATATTCATTCAAGATAAATAAAAATAAAGCTTATCTAAAGAATACACTTGTACACTGTGTACAAATTAGTTCAGGGCTTATGTCCATTCATTCAGTGACAGTTCAAAACTACCACAGCACTGAAAAAATGGACATTGTTTGATTCTTGAAGTTCTGGCTGTTGCACAACTCCCATGATCACATGTCTGTGATCTGGGCACTTGAGTACCCACTCACAATTATGACATCGGTGGGAGAAATGGTCACAAAGTTGCCATTTTCAATCTTCTCTGTTTGCATCCCATGACCAAAATCTTTCCAAATAGGCCTTGTCAGCGTTCAGATGATAACATATTCTCACAGGCATAAACCTGCTATAAAACAACTTTCTCCCTTACTACTATAGAGAGTATTAAGAAGTGGGGAGCCTTTCATTGGGCTTCACTGGGAAACTGCTTCTGACCAGAGCTGACCAGACCATGATTGATCTATGATATAAAAGTGAATTCCAAAACATTTTTAAAAATTAAAAGAATATCATAACCCCTGAAAGCCTTACGGTTAAATGTAAAACTAGAAGCAGAGAGCATAGTAATTGAATTTGGAAGAATGATAAAGAGAAGCTTCTGAGGGTTACAAAATATATTGCAGAGCACATTTGTCCAGGCAAATGAACAGTGTCAGCACTCTTCCTGGCTGGGGTATTCTGGTCGTTAAAATCCACAAATCTTAAAGTTGCCAATGCTGGTCAACATTGCATTAAAGTAATCAAAGTCATTCTGTCTCAAAGACAATATGGAAGGCTATGAAAAGATGGTCTCTAAGGTTTAAAAAAGATCTTGTGTTTCTCATTTAGGCAAAGAACTTTCCTATTTCTCATATATACAAAAAAGCCTTATCTTCATGACTAAAGCAATCTATCCTCTTTTATGCTGCACAAATAAATCAATTTTCCTCTGCATTCTGAAGGCAGTTTACTTTATAATCTTGAAGATTCATATAGTTCAGCTATGTCTTGAGTACATGAAAGTTTCAAAGTGCAATTTCAGAACTTTTAATTAAATTGCAATTTATTCCAACTTAGTGATTCATTTGTTTGTATTATATGTTATAATAAATAACAGTAGCTAAAATTAATTATACTATCAAAAAGGTTAATTTCAACATCATGAAAATCCTGATTTCCACACCCACCTACCTGTACCTCTGGCTGTAAATAAGCATACTTAGTGATCTTATCAAGAAAAAAAAACATAAATAAGCATAATGGGATTACTGCATCCTCCATATTTCTTATAGTTAGGGCTTTATAACTTAATTGTACCAACACATATCATGTACTGTACTTCTGAATGGGTAGGATGAGAACAGCATTATGTTGACATGCAAAGTAGTCTCTAAATTAAAGATTTTAATTTCCACATAATAATATAAATTAAAATTGACCTGAAGAAAGTGATCTGTTCTCCCGGGGTTGATAAATATATGCCTGGAAGTGAAGATACAGGTTTAATTAGGAATAAAAAATATGTTATGTTAAATAGGAACATGGATAGTCCAATTCATGTATTGTATCAAGAAAAAGTAGTTAATATGTGACAGAGATAGCTGAGGGAACAATTTGAAATGATGAGATGTTATCAAAATGATATCTACTTTTCTCTAAGCTTACATTACACCATTCATGCACTTTAGCTAATTAAAATACAATAATCCATAAATTCAATTTCAGAGTATGTCTGAAGCCCACAGAATAAGATCTGGCAGTGTATATTTAACAAGTTCAATAAGAATGAATCTGGTCATATATTACCTCCTAATAGCCAATGCAAATTATATACAATTATAAAAACTAGATAAATGTTGCAGCAGAGTTCCCAATCACTAGGCCTGCTAGGAAACGGGCAACACAATTAGAGGTGAGCAACAGGTGAGTGAGCAAAACCAAAACTAGCCTCCTAAGTCCATGGAAAAATTGTCTTCCGTGAAACTGGTTCCTGTTGTCCAAATGTTGAGACTGCTGCACTACAGTTTTCCAATTTCAAATTACCCAGTGATAAATTTGAACGAATAAAATAAAGGAATCTACCTTTATTGAGGTAATTCCTTGTTAGGAGAATGAGCGCATACAGGGAGACGTATAGAGAATAGTGTTGGAATAACACACACGGAGCACACAGATACACTGTACAGTAAATGTAGGTTTTTACTTCCAGAAAGGTTTAAGCAAAGTCCAAAATAGGCAGTCCAAAGTCATTCACAAATAAATCAGTCAGTTTTCAATCCAGGGATAATCCAAATGTCAAATTCCAGTGTCAAAAACAGTTCAGTATCAGACTTACATTAAATCCAGTAATATCAGTCAATTAGGAAAAATGGAGCAACGGCAATACTTTCCAACAGAAGGAAGCAAAGATACACTCACACTCTCTTCTGAAACTCAGACTAAACAACCCAGGTTTCTGGCTGCATCTTATGGCCATTTGAAAAACCACACCTAATTACAATTTTGCATTTTCTTAAAGATAGAATTTTAGAATGTTTATCCTGGTTTATATATTTCTAACCCAAATACCTGTTAGGTGATTTATATTCCAAACAACCTTGATAAAATGTTTAATGAAGATGGAAAAACAAATGGAGAAGCCTTGAGATATAAGGATGTACATATGTATATATGGTGGGGGAGCAGGATTTCAGTCAGATATCTTTTGCAAGTTTACTTGGAAATGCTAAAGATCCTGGATTTTCTGCACATAGGTGCATGCTGTGAGAAATAGAACCAATATTTAGTGTTTCAGTTTTATTATTTAAAATTACTTTTATTCTTGAAGAATAGTGATAACACACATACAGTACACACACAGCAATTTTGTTAAATCCCCAAAGTGAAATTAAAATGCAAAACGGCAAACCTCCTTCCCAGGCTTAAAGATATCAACAACCGGCAGATGACCTGAATGTGTTTTACTGAGAGTTTGAAAGGAAACTACAGCCACCTATCTCCACAACCCCCATCTCAGACATACCAGCAACAGCCAAACCTCCCACAACTGATCCCAAGCCCTGGTGATCACAGAAAAATAAGTGCAAGATCTATTTCACAGACAAAAGCCAGGAAAAGCACCAAGCCCAGACAAAATAATTCCCTCTTACTTAAAAGTCAGTATTGACCAATTGGTCCGAATCTTCATCCGAATCTTCAATAAATCATGAGAGATGTGCTCTGTTCCTTTTTGCTTCAAACACTCTACTATCATCCCAATGCCGAAGAAGCCCTCCATCAAGGAACTGAATGACTCCAGTCCAATTGCTCTTAAAGCCCATGTCACACTGGCCAACGGATGCAAAAAGGACACAGCAGACGAGCAAAATGTTCCATCCGTTGTTATCCGCTCTCAAAAGGGGCAAAAATTTGCATAACCAGAGCGGATAACACGGACGCATGGAGGACGCAGGGCGGATGCAAAGCAGATGCGGAACGGAAGCCTAGCAGATGGAAGCGGATGGGAGTGGATGGCACATCCGCTAGGCTTCCGGGGGGTCTCAGCAAAGCGGACATGGAACGGAAAGCGCAGATGAAGAGCGGACGCCGAGCGGATGAAGCGGATGCACAGCGGAAGCCTAGCTGGCATTAATTGCGCATGCGGGGAGGATGCATTGCGTCAGCCCCGCGGATATAACGGAAGCAGCTCAGAAACAGGTCACCATTCAGAGGAAAGACCTGCTGCCGGACGGATTGGCTGCCTTGCCTGCCCTGCCTGCATGTCTGCCTGCAAGCCTTGGTGCCAGCCTGCCTGCAAGCCTTGCTGCCAGCCTTGCTGCCAGCCTTCCTGCTAGCCTTGGTGCCTGCCTCCCTGCCAGCCTTCCTGCCAGCCTTGGTTCCTGCCAGCCTCCCTGCCAGCCAGCAACCCCACAACCATGCGGAAGCACAGCAAGCCTCAGTCATCTGCTGCCAGCCCTGGCAAGAGGGACAGGGCTACCATCCCGCCCCCAGGTCCTCACTCTGGTTCTCCTGGGGCTTCTGCAGCACGAGCTCGCTCTTCTGGGGCTGGCGCTTCTGCTGCTTCTGCTTCTGGACGACCTTATGACAAGCACTCCAGCACCAGCCACCTCCACAACACCTGCACCCTTCACCCCTGAGACTGAGCGACCAAGAGACTCATTTTTGTCTTATAGCTTGTTGTTAATAAAGTCTATTTATGATTCACACACTTGTTTCATTTCTTTTTTTTAATAAAGTCTTGGTGGAAACTTTTAGAAATGGTTTAAGCCTTTGCTTTTTTGTGGGATGGGTAAGGATAGCTTTGGGATGGATGGGTTAGGATACCGGTGAGATGGGTAATAGCTGTGGGATGAGTAATAGCAGTGGGATAGATAAACCTCCAGTGCAAGCATAGTGGGACTGTATGGTCCACCCTCCCAGGTGCCACACCTATGGCCCTTTATTATCAATAACGATATAATCAATCATCCACACATGTCAACATAAACACAACTTTTTATTAAACGCCCTGTTCATTGTACATACATGGCCCAACCAAATATACATGGCCCAATCTCATCCGTGTGATGAGACAGGCTGAAGGAAGCATCCATTAAGCATTTACCATCCTGTCTTGCCACTTCACTGCTCCAGCTGGGGAGTTGCACCAGTGTTTCAGGAGGTTGCGCTTCTTCTTCGCCTCTAGTGAAGCTCTGTTGGGGCCTTGCACATCCTCAGTGTTGATCAGGTTTTTCCCTTGCCTCCATTCCCCAGGCTCCATGTCCCCATTGCCTTGTTGACGGTCCACAAGCCTGTTCTGCAAGACTGGGTAGCGGGTGCGCATGAGATTGTGCAGGATGCAGCAAGCTTCCACGATCCTCCTCATGGTCTCTGGGCTATGCTGCATGTTGGTGAGAAGTACCTGGAACCTGTTGGCCTGGATGCCAAAGGCATTCTCCACCACCCGCCTTGCCCTGGACAGCCTGTAGTTGAAGATCCTCTCTTCACGGTTGAGGTATTTGGAGGTGTAGGGCTTCATGAGGTAGGTTGTGAGGGAGAAGTCATCATCCCCCACGATGAAGTAGGACACATCTTGTGTGTCATTGGGCAGCGGATCTGGATCTGGGAAGCCCACCATAAGGTTGCGTTCCAGCCCCACCTTGAGGTGACTGGCGTTGTATACTTGGGCATCTGAAGATGAGCCGTTGCCTGAAGCATCGATGTCCATGAACTTGTAGTCAGCATCGACCATGGCGAAGAGGATGATGCTGAAGAAGCCCTTGTAGTTATGATAAGTGGACCCCGACTTGGCTGGAGCTTTGCAGGCCACGTGCTTGCCATCGATGGCTCCAGCGGTGTGTGGGAAGTTCCACCTCTGATACCGCTGCTCTGCAACTTTCTTCCATCCTTCTTCAGTGGAGGGGCACTGGAGGAGCTCCTCCTTGTATTCTTCGATGATGGCCTGCACCACTTCTCTGACCACAATGCTGATGATGTTGTGTGGCACCCTCCAGCTGTACTGCATGCTCCTGTAGGTGGTCCCTGAGGCCAGGTGGCGCAGAGTGAGTGCCACCTTGAGCCCAGGTTCCAGGCTGGGCCGGAAGTTGGTGTTTGTCTTGGTCAACCTGGGTGTCAGCCGCTGCACAACTTCGTCAAACATGGCTGGAGATATCCTCATGAAGTTCTGGAACGCCCGAGTGTCTTCGCTCCTGAGCTCCACCATCAGCTTGTTGTACAGTCCGTCCTCTGCTCTTCTGGCGAACCATCTTTTGACCCAGACTTTTTTTGGGTGCCTCCTTTTCTTCCCGTAGTAGAGTTCACAGAGCCTGTAGATGGTTTCGCACTGTTGCAGAAGGATGGTGGCTGCCGAAAGGACTTTGTCACAATCCACAGTGGACATGACTGGATGCTGTGGAAGAGGAAGAGTCAAATGAAGTCTGCAGAGATCTGCACAGCTTGGCTGCTGTTCTGAAAGTGAGATGCAGGCGAGTTGCTCCCCCTTTTTATTGGCAGTATAGGTGTCCCTTTGCATCCTCTAGGCATCCTCTAGGCATCCTTTAGACATCCTTAATATCCGAGATAGGTCACCTCTGCGAATGTTTTTTTCGTTTTACACACTTTGTTTCCATGCTGCATCCGTTCTGCATCCATTCTGCATCTGTTCTGCATCCGTTCCGCTTCCTCCCTGCGTCCGGGCGGATGCGAGTTGCGCGGATGCGTAGCGGATGCCTAGCGGATATAGCGGATGCGTAACGGATGCGTAACGGATGCGTAACGGATGCGTAGCGGTTGCAGAACGGACGAACTGGATATATTTTCCGGGAAAAAGTTTTGGGCAGCCCTAAACTTTTGGAGTGGATGAAACGTCCATAAACGGATGCTGGACAGATAGAGAGGAAGCCAAACAGAGGCAGTGAGTACATCGCGTTTTCGAACGGATGGCAAGGTTTTTTGTCCGTTTTACATCCTCTTTGCATCTGTTGGTTCAGTGTGATATGGGCTTAACATCTATAGTTATGAAAACTTTTGAAAGGCTTGTGCTGTCCCACCTGAAAACCATCATAGATCCGCTGTTAAGCCCATGTCACACAGCACCAATGGATGGAAAGAGGATGTAAAACGGAGAGAAACACTTGCCATTCGTTGGTTAACGCGATGCATCCGTTCTGTACTCACTGAGTCCGTTTTTCATACTCTCTATCCATCCAGCATCCGTCTACTGACATTTCATCTGCTCAAAAAGTTTTGAGCTGCACAAAAGTTTTTGAGCGGATAAAGTATCCAACATGTCCGTTATACATCTGCTACGCATATGGGGAACATCCATTATACGTCCGTCGTCATCCATTATGCGTCTGCTATATCCGCTAGGCATCCACTGTGCATCCGCGCAACTCGCATCCGCTCCAGCGGAAAACGGACACAGGGAGGAAGTGAAACGGATGCGGAACGGACACGCAGCGTTAGCAGCACGGACGGAGAAAGGATGAAAGCGGATGTAGCTCGCATACAAAACATTAAAATGGAAAAAACTTTCATATAGGGGACGTATCTCGGATATTTAGGATGTCTGGAGGATGCCTAGAGGATGCAAAAGGACACCAAGCGGAAAACCTATATTTCCTATAAAAAGGGGGAGAAATCACCTGGATCTCACTTTCAGTCCAGCAGCCCTGCGGTGCAGACCTCTTCAGCCTTCATCTGGCTCTTGCTCTTCCACAGCATGCAGCCATCTCCACCATGGATCGTCACACACTCCTTTTGGTAGCCACCATCGTTTCACAACAGTGTGAAGCCCTCTACAGGCTCTTTCACCTGTTTTACGGGAAGAAAAGGAGGCGTCCAAGAAGTGTCTGGGTCCGAAGATGGATCACCAGAAGAGCAGAGTACGGACTGTATAACAAGCTGATGGTGGAGCTGAGAAACGAAGACTCTCGTGCATTCCAGAACTTCATGAGGATGCCCCCAGCCATGTTTGACGAAGTTGTGGAGCATCTGAGACCAAGGTTGACCAAGCAAAGCACCAACTTCCATCCCAGCCTGGACGCTGGGCTGAAGGTGGCACTGACTCTGCGCCACCTGGCCTCCGGGACCACGTACAGGAGCATGCAGTATGCCTGGAGGGTGCCACACAACACCGTCAGCATTGTGGTCAGAGAGGTGGTGCAGGCCATCATCGAAGAATACCTGGAGGAGCTCCTCCAGTGCCCCTCCACTGAAGAAGGCTGGAAGAAAGTTGCAGAGCAGTGGTATGAGATGTGGAACTTCCCACACACCGTTGGAGGCATAGATGGGAAGCAAGTGGCCTGCAAAGCTCCAGCCAACTCAGGGTCCACTTATCACAACTACAAGGGCTTCTTCAGCATCATCCTCTTCGCCATGGTCGATGCTGACCACAAGTTCATGTACATCGATGCTTCAGGCAACGGCTCATCTTCAGATGCCCAGGTATACAACGCCAGTCACTTCAAGGAGGGGCTGGAATGCAACCTCATCATGGGCTTCCCAGATCCAGACTCCCTGCCCAACGACACACAAGATATGCCCGACTTCATCATGGGGGATGATGCCTTCTCCCTCAGAACCTACCTCATGAAGCCCTACACTTCCAGATGCCTCACCCGTGAAGAGAGGATCTTCAACTACAGGCTGTCCAGGGCAAGGCGGGTGGTGGAGAACGCCTTTGGCATCCTGGCCAACAGATTCCAGGTACTTCTCACCACCATGCAGCATTGCCCAGAGACCGTGAGGAACATCATGGAAGCTGTACACAATGATATGCGCACCCGCTACCCAGTGTTGCAGAATAGGCTCGTGGACCGCCAACAAGGCAATGGGGACATGGAGCCTGGTGAATGGAGGCAAGGGCGAAACCTGATAGACACTGTGGATGTGCAAGGCCCCAACAGAGCTTCACGTGAAGGGAAGAAGCAGTGCAACCTCCTGAAACACTGGTGCAACTCCCCAGCTGGAGCAGTGGAGTGGCAAGACAGGATGGTAGATGCTTAATGGATGCTTCCTTCAGCCTGTCTCATCACACCGATGAGATTTTGCCATGTATGTTGAGTGGCCTTACAATGAGTAGGGCATTAATAAAGAGTTGTGTTTATGTTGAAATGTGTGGATCAATGATTAAATTGTTATTGATAATTAAGGGCCATAGGTGTGGCACCTGGGAAGGTGGACCATACAGTCCCACTATGCTTGCACTGGAGGTTTATCTATCCCACAGCTATTACCCATAGATATCCTAACCCATCCCACTGCTATCCTTACCCATCCCACAGCTATTACCCATCCCACAGGTATCCCTGCCCATCCCACTGCTATCTTAACCCATCCCACAGCTATTACCCATCCCACAGGTATCCCTGCCCATCCCACTGCTATCTTAACCCATCCCACAGCTATTACCCATCCGACAGGTATCCCTGCCCATCCCACTGCTATCCTTACCCATCCCACAAGCATGCAAAGGCTTAAACCATTTCTAAAAGTTTCCACCAAGACTTTATTGACTAAAAGAAGTGAAGCAAGTGTGTGAAGCAAAGATAAACTTTATTAATAACAAACTGTAAAAGCAAAATGACCCAAGTAAAGTGTCCCAAGCAAAGATAAAATCAACAGGTAGCAACCCAGTCTCTGGCACTCTTCTCAGTCACTCTGAGGCATGCCCATAGTCTCAGGGGTGAAGGGTCCAGGTGCTGTAGAGGTGGCTGCTGCTGGAGTGCTGGTCTGAGGTGCCATTGGGGTGCCTGGCCCTGAGAGGACAACAGGGGATGGTGTGTGGAGGAAGCTCTCAAAGAGCTGGCTCAGTCCTGTGATGTTGAGAGCCCTCTCCATGACATGGGGTGTCAGTCCCAAGACCGATGACAGATGTTCTGAGGCCGGGCTTGGCTGTGGGGTGGAGGAAGGAGGAGTGTAGTGGGGCTGTCTGGTCTGCAGCTGAGCGAGGTGAGGCGTGGGTGGCATCTGTGGTGTGGGTGGCATTGGTGGCGTCGGTGGCATTTGATGAACCTGTGCCTGGACTGGTAAGGGCTGCCTGTGCTGCTGGAACTCCTGGTAGCCATAGCCTTGGTAGGTGAGGGCCTGTGGAAAGCCTTGGAAGGGCTGTGACATCACCTGGGGTGGAGGAGCAGACCTGGGCTGGGTCGGAGCAGGTTCAGCTGGGCCTGGAGGGCTGTACAGAAGACCTGTGATCCTCTCCTTTATCACCTGGTACTGTGATTCGGACATGTCCATGAGGGTCTGGTTGACGTAGGTGAGGAAGGGCTTGCGGTTTGAGGATGGTATGTCAGTGTGTACCAGCTAAGAGAGGAGATCTACGCTGCTTTTGATGGTGTCCCTGATCTCCAGCAGAACAGTGTGGCTTTCTGCCTGCTTTCTGTGGAGGTGAAGCTGGGGGTGGGTGTGGGTTGGTCTCTGGTGGCAGTGCCCTCTCCTTGCTCCCACTGCATCAGGGGGTCCTCCACGCGCTCTGCCACAGGGAGTGAAGCTGTCGGGGGGGTTTCCATCGTGGGACGCTCCAGAGATACCTGCCTGGACACAGGAGCTGACTCTTGGCCAGAAGAGGACTGGCTCTCTGTGGGCTGCCTGAGAGAGAGAGTTGACAAAGGAGGGTGAGATCGGTGGTAGATCTCACCCTGCAAGAAACTGCACTTGGCCATCCCGTAGGTCTCCTGGTCGGTGAGGTTGACCACAGCCTGGCCAGACTTCTTGAGGTGCAGCTTCCCGTACCAGATGTGCATGTGCTTCCACCACCCGAGGAGGACCTCCGAAGTGTAGCCCAGACTCTCTGCCTTCTCTCTCCAAGTGCCTGCTTCCTCTTGGTGTCTCGATAGAGCCCGTGTCCCTTCCGCCATAGGTACTTGTTCTCCCTCAGCCATTCGAGTTCCTCATCCTCATGTTCCTCTTCGATTGAGGATTGCCTCCTTTCCCTATCTCGTGTATGCCTCTTCCTCCCTCTGCCAGGGCCTTCTGGGCCCTCATCAGAGGGGCTTCGAGGTTCTAGGGGCTGCTCCACCACACCACCACCAGCAGCAGCAACAATAACAACAACAGCAGCAGCAGCAAAAGCAGCACCAGCAGCACCAGCAGCACCAGGAGCAGCACCAGCAGAGTAAGCACCAGCAGAACCACCAGCACCAGGAGCAGCGGCAGCAGAGTAAGCCCCAGCAGAAGCCCCAGCACCAGGAGCAGCACCAGCAGAAGCCCCAGCACCAGCAGAGTCAGCCCGAGCAGCAGAAGCCCCAGCAGAAGCAGAGTCAGCGCCAGGGAGTGGGATGGTGGCCCTGTCCTTCTTGCCAGGGCTGGCAGAAGATGGCACAGGCTTCCTCTTCTTCCCCATGGTTGTTGGCTGGAGATGTGTCTTGCAGCAGGTCTTTCCTCTGAATGGTGACCTGCTTCTGAGCTGCATCCTTTTGTTTCCGCGGGGCTGATGCAATGCATCCTCCCCGCATGCGCAGTGAATGCTTTGCATCTGCTAGGCATCTGCTAGGCATCCGCTAAGCATCCGCTAGGCGTCCGTGATGCATCCACGTCATTTGCTCGGCGTCCGCTCTGCATCTGCTCCTTCCGCTGCGCGTCCGCTTAGCTGTGCTCCCCCGGAAGCCCTGCGGATGTGCCATCCGCTTCCATCTGCTTCCATCCATTTTGGCTTCCATGGAGCATCTGCTTAACATCCTCGCTACATCCTCTCCCCGTCCGTTCCTTTCCGTTGTTGTCCGCTCTGTTTATGCAAATTTGGGGCACTTTTGAGGGCGGATAACAACGGATGGAAATTTTTCTCGTCCACTGTGTCCTTTTTACATACTTTTTGCATCCTTCGGCCTATGTGACAGGCCCTTTAGATCCCATGCAGTTTGAATACCAAACAAATAGATCGACAGAAGATGCTGTTCATATGGTTCTGCACTATATCCTACAATATCTTGAATCTCCAAATAGCTATGCACGGGTCCTCTTTGTAAACTTTAGTTCAGCATTCAATATCATCATTCCAGACATTCTTCTAACTAAACTAAACCAGCTAGGTTTCGTTCCTGAACACACTTGTCAATGGATCATAAGCTTCCTTCCAGGCAGGAAACAGCAGGTGAACTTAGGCAGAATCACAACAGATACCTATATAGATCAGCACAGGACCCCACTAAGGCTGTGTGCTCACTCCACTTCTCTTCCTTTATACCAATGACTGCATCTCAAATGATCCATCTGTTAAACATCTGAAGTTTGCAGATTATACAACAGTGATTGGTCTCATTCAAGACAACGATGAATCCGCATACAGACAGGTTGAACAACTAGCTTTGTGGTGCGACCAGAACAATCTGGAACTGAACACACTCAAAACCGTAGAAATGGTGGTAGACTTTAGGAGAAACCTTCCCATATTACCACTCTTACAATACTAGACAACACAGTACCAACAGTAGAGACCTTCAAATTTGACGTTCTATCATATCTCAAAATTTCCACTACCGGTTCTCCAGAACTGGTCAGAACCTGCTGAATACCATCTCTGTCTATGACTATATTAAGTGTTGTATCTTATGATTCTTGATGAATGTATCTTTTCTTTTTATGTACGCTGAGAGCATATGCATCAAGACAAATTCCTTGTGTGTCTAGTCACACTTGGCCAATAAAGAATTCATTCATTCATTGAAATATATTTATGAACCACTATATTCTAAGAAGTGAGCATAGAATAAATTGGTTGCTCTCCTCAACTGAACATTATATAATGTTCTCAGTTCAAAAATGCTTACTTTGTTTTATACCACTCCTTTGAAATTATAGCCGTATTACACTTAAAAATCAATAAGCTTTCCTTAATTGAACTTTCATTTTATTGGTATTTTTATAATTTGTTACTGTGCTTACAGTAACATTCTGGAATGTTCTAGCGAGCTTTTTTTATGCTCACCATGTATTTAAAGAAAAATTTGTTCAATCATAATTTATTGTTACAAACAACCTGCAATATTAAATTCCACAGGAGATAGATGGTATCTCTTTTAGGGTATTATTAATTATCATGTTATCATGAATAAAAATTTGTTTTGTGACTTTCATTTTCATATGTTTCATTCCAAGCTTCCAATGACCTTCTCGGTATAGCAGCAAAACTAAGCATATTTATAATAATAACACTAGGTGTTATTAAGGATGAAAGAAAAGGGGGAGGTTAAAGTAGATTCATTTCAATCTCTATCTGACACATATTTTTCTAAAATATGTCAGAAATTAGTAACCTTTGCATAGGACTGCTAATTTTCTCTTTCATCTTGCTATAGATTTATTCTCATTCCTGAAGCACCTACATCAAATAGCCTATAACTGACTTGTATGGTTTACAATACAAATTACTAAAAACTGTTCATAAATGAAATCATACTAAGAAACAATGAATAAAAATCATAAGGATACAAGCAACAAAGTTACAGTCATAAGTGGGAGAAGATGGGTGAAAGGAAGAATGTGAAGATTAATAGTTATAGTAATATACTGTAAAGTCACTTTACAGTATATTATAGCTGTAGCATTTTGCTATAGGAAATTGCAAAATTATCCCATGTAGTCACCCTTTCAGTTATCTAAAGCAAATAGTAGGTGATAATAAATGCAGTAGAACATTATTAACCTCCCCTGACATTTATATTGAGATGAAAAAAATAATTAAATTTCTAATGCTGGGTAACAAGTCAAGTGCAAGGCATACATCACAGTGAGTAAGCATTAAATATACATTGTGATACATTATTTTTTCAATAGAAATACCAATTTCAAACAAAAAGGAATGCATAAGCTATGTTTTCAGAAGCAACATATAAATATTTTTAATGTTAAAATCTTGTGTTATTTTTCAATGTTAGCAGTATGTAATTTGTCATATATTTTTTTAAATATGCTAATTCTTTCTAGTAGAAAAAAAGATACTGACCTTGAGAGGAGAATCTGTAATTGCTGAAGTGGCATATAAATTTACTGTTCACTCAGTCTGATATCTGGAAGTGTATTACCATTTAAAATAACTCTTTCAAAGAACATGAAAGCACAAAAAATATGAATAGTGACTACATATTTTCAGAGTTTTCAGAAATCTCTTTTAACACTTACTTTTGCAAAGATCTGAAAAATATCTAAGGCCGGCAAAAGCTGAGAAACATCTTGGATTTCCACCTTCAAATACAGCTGCAGAGTCTTAGCAAGGTGCCTGAGACCTTCTTTCATGTCTTCGCTTAATTCATTAACATCTTTAAAAAGAGGAAATGTATTAAAATGTGAGCATTTTTTGGTTCAAACATCTTTAAGCAATCTAGAATCAGCTTGGCAGCGTGATCATTTCAAACACCAAAAAGACAAGATATCCCAGTATATTTTTGAAAGAACTTCTCAACACTAGGTTGATATTGTCAAATTGTACAAATATTATGTGAATGAAAGAGCAAAATCTTAGGACACAACAGATGCACAAAGAGACGGTAAATAAAAAATCAGTTAAGTGTCATACAGTAACAATAGTAATTTTATTTCATTTAAAATATTTTTCCCTATGCAAGATGACAATACCATGATTTATTTAAATCAGAAGTATACTCTAAACACTGGGAAATTGCATACCGGTATATGTGTGTTTTTTAAAAAAATAGAATGAGACAGCAATTTGATTGTAGACAGTAATAATTTAAAAAATCTGGATGCAATTAATTGTTTATAATAGCTTGTCCTTTGATAAAATGAACAATTAGGTAAAAAGATAAAGAGCGAGATGATAGAATGAATAGACAAATGTATAAATTAAAATATATTCTGTGTTCATGTTGAATTTGAAGCAGTGGACATTTAATACTGATATTCAATGTGATTTAGTCAAAAACTCTTCTTTGTTCACAGTGGCATGTATGGAAAACTGCTGTCTCATCCCAAATACATAGCAAACATCCTTTTCCAAATCCATAGGAGAGATTTTTATTTCACCAAGGATAATGTCTTACTAGTTTCCCTGTTAAAAGAAAAATTTCAGTGTTCCTCTACAATTTTATCAAGGTAATTTACAAGATTCAGAACGTTTCAAACAACATTATATGATACTCCTTTTATATGATATAACTAGCTGAATTATCAATGCCTTTTCTTAATCCACAGATATGGAAGTTTTGGGAAGACTGTTCACTTCTTATTTGACAGGTCACTAAATATGGAAATATTTCTGGAGAGAAAGGTTGTGAAATTTGTTGCAATCACAATTACTGTTAGGCAATTAGAAATCTAGCATACTCAGCTCATTAATTATTAATCGAGTATGCTCGATAATTTGTTTTTTCACCAGGTGATTTACATTAGATAGATGATTGATGATAGATGGATGGATGGATGGATGGATGGATAGATAGATAGATAGATAGATAGATAGATAGATAGATAGATAGATAGAGATAGATAGATAGATAGATAGATAGATAGATAGATAGATAGATAGATAGACAGACAGACAGACAGACAGACAGACAGACAGACAGACAGACAGACAGATAAGCGGTTTAGAGTCAGCATACTGCCCCCAACAACCTTGGTCCTCATTTTACTGACCTCAGAAGGATGGAAGGCTGAGTCAACTTTGAGCCAGTGAGAATTGAACTCCTGGAATGAGCCTACAGTACTGTATTCTAACCGAAGGGCCACCACAGCTCTTACAATATATCTTACAATAATTTGATTAGCATTATTAATAATTTAATAATTATTTTAATTCATTTATCTTTCAATTTCTATTATTTTGTCTTTGATATAGAAAGAATTAACAGGATTAATTATCCCTAGAGCAAAAGGAGAGGGGGAGTAAATCAACAAAAATAAGATAAACATAACTGTGAAAACAGAGAAGCAGCTATGTTGGTAGACATTTTATATTTTAGCTCTATAGTTTGTCCCCAAAGTAGCCATATGGATGTCTCTGAGAATTATTTTATTCATGTTTCCCAAAAACTGGTAGGGAAAGTAATAAATGGAGATCACATGCCCACAGGACATTGTGACAGACAGAAAAGCAGTCTAGACTTGGATTGTGATCATGTGACCATTGGTGTGTGTGTGTGTGCAAAATAGAACTCTATGTCCATCCAAAATTTTGGGAGGAATTTGAAATATCAGTAATGATAATAAACTGGTATTGTATAGAACACAGTTTTCTGTACTGGAACAATTAACTACTGCCTGGGAAGAACACCCAATAGAAATTGTACAGCAAATGATCATAAATTCAGTTCCAATATCATATGAAACTGGAGGGAAACAGCAAATGAAATGAACTGAACTGAAAACAAGTAAATGAATTGCTTTAATTTTCTGGAGTAAAAAAAAAAATCCTTGAAAAATGAAACATTACAAAAAAAGATTACACATATAGAACATTTTTACAAGTTATTCCAAAAGTACTTTTCAATCTGTCATGCTCCTGTCGGAATCTGATTCGGAGGGGGAGGCCAAATAGCTGACAGGGAGTGGGAGTGTGGCTCCGTTGGCTGTGGAAGAAACTGGGGAAGGACATAGTTCGGCTGGGAGAGCAGGGAAAAGGTAAAGGTAAAGGGAATTCAGAGGAAGACCGAGGCCCCATCCCCTCTTCTTCCTAAGGCACACAGGGAGGAATGGAGAAGGGAGCAACGTGAGTTGCATGGCTTACGGGGGAGGAAAGGGCCCTGATATCCTTCATTAGCTGCAGCTGGGAACATAGTATTTAAAAAGAGAAGGTGTGTGTAATAAGTTGTTGGGAGAAAATTGTGAATTTATCTGGTATTGTCGTGGCTTATCTGTGTTCCTGGCGTCTTCCCAACTGTGTGAGTGTTGCCGAGCTTTCAAGTCTGAAAGTCTTTCTTCTGCCTTTCAAGTTCATTACTGCATCTTTGTTTGGATTTTTGGTTACAGTCTGTATGTACCTTGTTTTGGACTGAATTTTCTACAGTTAAAAGCTGTTCCTGGGAGAGTTTTTCTCCAGCCTAAGGTAATCTGGACATTAGGGGTGAAGTTGGAGATAATAAAGGACTCTTCTTGCTTATTTGACTGTGTTGGCTTTATGCCACGCCCCGGCTCATCGCAGAATCCTTTCCCACCCTCTGTGTACATGCTGGTAATTCAGGAAAGAAAGCAGGAGACCAGTGCATAAAACCCCGTTCTAGCTCAATGTAATCTATAATTTTGATTAATATTGCATCTGCAGGCACCCTGATGATTATTTACATTTCCAGAATTAGCCAGGGATTAGAGGGAAGAAATTCTCATCTAAATAAGAAAATGTGACATTCATCTGCAGGTTTTCTTTTGAAAGGGCTAACAAGGTAGTCTCAGAATTTAGTCCAAATACAATTGCCACATACTAAAATAAATATTTAAAAACCTCTAAAATAAATGCAATTGCTTAGAAATATATAATAAAATAATATTTTTATCTCACTATATATAATTTAGAATAGATTTTTTTTATTAATATTCCAAGATCAAACATCTGTTAAGGAGGCAGACTGGTTCCAAAATTATTCTTTAAATTGAACTGATTCAGCTAACACCTTCTGATTTAACTGGGAGACCCTCTACTTTTGTTATTGCCTACAAACAGTAGTTCCTTCATCCAATTCAAGGGAGCACAGAAATCCTCATCTTGAAGCTGCTAACCAATTTTCATAAAATATTTAAAGATAGTGTGTCCTCATGCATCTTTAACATAAGCACAGAAAATTTGAGAAAATATACAAAACACTTACTTGACTGAAGATCAGAAAGAGAATATAGCTCTTCAGATGGGCATACTGATTGCCTTAACTGGTAAGAATATAAAAACACTAATGAATAAAAATAATTGTTTCACTGTTAAAAAAATAGATATAATAGCAATAGCACTTAAACTTATATACTGCTTCACAGTGCTCTCTCTAAGCAGTTTACAAAGTGAGCATACTGCCCCCAAAATCTGAGTCCTCATTTTACCAACCTCGGAAGGCTGAAAGACTGAAACTTGAGTCTTGAGCAGGTGACACTCAAACTGCCAAACTGCTGGCAGCTGGCAGTCAGCAGAAGTAGCCTGCAGTACTGCATTCTAACCACTGCACTACCCTGGCTCTTAAACCTGATATACATGAATACGAAAAACAATAATCATCTGAAATAAAGTAATTTGTAGCTCTTTTATGATTGGAAAAACATTATTTTATATCCTTCATTTTATTATTATTCCTTCAATTTATTCTCCATTTTCTTCATTTTTACATATTATTTTTATCCATTTCACTGCTAGAACAGCTGCAACAAGTCTTTTTAAGCTCACCCATTGCATCAAAATTCTGCTTAAGGATTCCCTTTTTGAAATTGGTGCCAAAAGACCAACCTCTCATAAATAGCTAAGATATTAATCATTTTGAAGAAATGAAGTAAACATGGGATATGGCATCAGCATCAACCTATGATCAAACTAATTCAACAGCATAAATACTGATACAATTTTTAATTTTAAGCATTTTCTGTAGAATTTCATTTAGAAACTGAAACTATAAAATCATATCTCTAATGGCAAAAAAATATGTATATGTTGTTACTTGTGATGGATTGATTTATTACATTTAGTTGCCTGGTTTACCCTATTTCTAATTTCTTTCCAAATGCCCAAGAATGCAGTTGAAATAATTTCAAAAGACTTTATATAAATGTACATTATTACATACAACTATTAGATGTATAGCCTAACACATACAAATGTGTACCTCTAGTTATCTTAACTTTCTTTTTCCATCAACTTAAAAGCTAGTCAAGTGAAGAGACAATACCTTTACTCCTGCTGATTACTGTAGAGCAATCACCACAATCACACATACATATTCACTTAGCACAGCACATTTTATTTTGCTTTTTCAACCCAAAAGACACCCAGAGGATCTCATAGAGTAATAAAATACATGTTAATTCCATTCCTCAAGACTACAATTCCAAAATACAATTTTGAACACAAAAGAAACGGATAGAAGACAAAAACAAGCAAACTCAAGCAACAATTCTTAACATCACACAGTTCTTATAAAATCCAAGTCAAATGTACACAAGTCAAAGAAAGAAGACTCAAAGAGTAAACTGGCTCCTTTCCTATTTTCTCCTGTAACCAGCATAGTTTAGTATATCAATTCATCAAGTCTCACTTGAGCTCATTGCTATAGGCATTTCATGGTACAAAGATATTTTCAAAGGATTTTGTCAAGTAAAAACATGAGGCAATCTGACTGAATGAAGGTTTCTCTCAACCTCTTCGTCCAGAGGCCCCATCTCAAGGATTGCTTGAACTCTGAAATCTATAATTTGTTTCCACATTAACAGAAATGGAGCAGATATATTTTGCAAAAATTAATCATATATAAAAAGTTAACTTACTACTTTGAAAATAATCCTGCCAACAAGCCTCACTGAGTCAGGAGGAAAATTAGGGTCAATATCTTTAATACATTTACATTCCCGTTTATGGTCCAGCCAGGCTTCTTTCTAGGAGTGAAAAGAAATTATTTTCCCTTTAATAGTTGGTAGTTTAAAAAAAATGACCTCCTCCTTCAACACTTTACTCCATCTCTGATTTTTAAATGTACTGTATTTCAAATGGAATATAAATAAGATGTTTGCAATGTGCTATATAGAATATGATTAACAAATACAAATAAGAATTGTATAAATCATCATTAGCAATGTATTCAGAATTGAGTGGTAAACTAATAGTGAAATGCAACTGTTACAAAAGCAAATGCTATTTTGGGGTGTATGAACAGTTACATAAAATATAGACTGCAGAAGTAGTTCTTCTACTCCACTTTGCCCTAGCCAGACCCCATGTGGAATACTATGTCTATTTCCGGAAACTTATAGTGGAATGTACCCCAGAGTCACAGGAAGGAGGGGCTCTTTCCCAGAAGACAAAGGGACAACAAAGCAAAAAATGTCTAGTGGGCAGAAAGGGCAAAGTAGGACCCAGTTTAGCAATTCACAGAGTGTATCTATGTTTTTTGCAGAAAATTACTTTGGTCAGGCAAGATTCAGTTTGTAGGTGAACAACAAAAAAAGGAATTACTCAGAAGTAACTTCACATATCATTCTTGTTTTTTTGGGCTTGACAGTATCCCAATTCAAATAGGACCATGTAATTAGAAAACAATTTCACTAGTTAAAAAGTGTGAATACTGCATTGTCCATACATGCTTTAAAGTAATTACCTGACAATGTGCACCACAGTATCTTGCAATTTTGCATTGGGAACATCTAGGTAGTCGCTCCTTGCTAAAGTGAGAGGAGAGGGAAGGGAGGGAGAAAGAAAATAAAATGTCAATTAAATAGATTTACAACCCATATTCAGTTTTTCTGATGCAATTTGCTGCCTTAACATTCTAGATTACAATTCTAGAAAAATACATTTTTCACCTGTGTTAAAAGCAAAAATTATGTTTACATATTTTCTTTTTAAGTCAATTACATCCCTTTGTTTTGTTTGCAAAAAGAAAAGGTAAAAATGTACATATGTATCATTCACATATTATTTTGTGAGAGTATATTTGTTGTATTATTTGTATTTTGATTATTTAGGAAAATGAGCATCTGCAAAAATTGGTGAGGTTTCCAAAACAAAACTGCTTTGTGAAATAACATCTAGTCAAACAGAGCTCCCATGGCAATTAAATTTTCTAAAACAGAAATGGGTAAATTTTGGTGGCTATGAATCATTTATGAACAAGAGTTATTGGAGATGAAACAATGAGTAGATGAAGTGGGAGTTGGTAAAAGTTACCATGAATGCTCTTTCCATCTATGCTGCGAGAGAGCCCAGGATGGCTTGACTCCTTCCTAAGATGTCATAGCTGAGTCTGTACTAAGATATAAAAGCCAGACCCTGGGAGAGACCCCAGCTTTGGCGAAGATACTTGACAGACTGAAAGGTGTCTCTGAAATCCCAAAATAAATACAGAAATATGTCTTACCCTCTCTGGACGAATCAAGGGAGGGGCTGGGCTCTCTCGCAGCATAGATAAAAAGGACGTTCACGGTAACTTCTAGCAATGCCCATTCTTCATGCTGCATCGAGAGCCCAGGATGGGACATACCAAAGCTTGCATGTCCATGGGCAGGTCTTCATCTGGCTTATCACATCGACTGTGGAACCACTTGCTGAAGTACCCATCTGCCGAAGGCTGCAATCGCCGAGGCAAAAGCACCCAGACAGTAGTGACTGATGAAAGGAGACAGGGATGTCCACGTGGCCGCATGACAAATCTCCTCCAAGGATGCTTGGGTCGCCCAGGCAGCAGAAGTGGCCGCACTTCTGGTAGAGTGCGCCGTCAGACCTCAGGGAACCAGAAAGGTCGCAGCTTTGTAGGCCTGTTCAATGCAAGACCTGACCCACCTGCTAATAGTAGGAGAAGAGACCTTGTGCCCCAAGTGAGAGGGAGAAAAGGAAACAAACATGGCTTCCAACTTCCTGAAGGAGGAAGTGTGCTAAATGTATATTCTAAGAGCCCTTCTTATGTCTAGCGTGTGCCACTGCCAATCTAAGTCATGGTGCGGGAGAGGACAGAAGTCAGGCAAAACAATGTCCTGGGACCTGTGAAATCAGGTGTTAACCTTCGGAATAAATGAGGGGTCCAGATGAAGAACAACCCTATCATCGTGAAAGGAACAAAGGTCCTGTCTGATCGAAAGAGCAGCAAGCTCAGAAACCTTCCTGGCAGAAGTGGTGGCAACAAGGAACATTACCGTCAGAGTCAGGAAACGGAGAGACACTGTTCTAAGGGGTTCAAAGGGGGGCTTTGTAAGGGCATCAAGGACAAATGAAGGTCCCAGGAAGAATACCTGTGAACCACTGGAGGGTGCAGGTTGGAAGTCCCTTTCAAAAACCTCCTTCACTGAAGTGTGATGGGATAAGGAAGGAAGCGAACCCCATGAAAGGACTGAGGAGAGGGCCCCAACCTCCCTGCATAAGGTGTTGGGGGCCAAACCTTTCTCCAGCCCATGCTGAAGGAAGCTAAGAACTTCTGCCAACTGGGCTGAAGCAAGAGAAAGACCCTCCCTGAGGCATTATCAGGAAAAAGCCTTCCAGGTGGCATCATAGATGCGCCTTGGAGAAGGTTTGCGAGAAGCCATAGTGGGGATGACCCTTTCTGGAAGATCAGCCTCCTCTTGCCACTGCCGCTCAAGTGCCACATGGTCAGCTTGAACCACTGGGACTCTGGGTGGAGCAGGGACCCCTGGTGAAGGGAGATTAGATGGGCAGGGATCCTCCAAGGAGAAGCCACCAATAGATTGGCCAGGTCCACAAACCAGGGCCTCCTTGGCCAATAGGGTGCCAGGAGGAGGAGCTCCGCATGTTCCTCCAACATCTTCTGAATTACTGCTGGAATGATGGGAAGCGGGGGAAAGGCATAGAGGAGACCCTTGGGCCATCTGCACCAAAGAGCATTGGTCCCCTCCGCTCCCTGGCAAGGAAACCTGGTGAAGAATCTGGTGACTTGGGCGTTGTGAGGAGTGGAGAAAAGATCCACCTCCGGTGTTCCAAATCTGAGGGAAAGATCCCTGAATAGAGATGGAGGAATGGACCATTCTGCCTGGTCGACTAGGCTCCTTCTGAGCCAGTCGGCCTGGGAGCTATTGACCCCGGAGATGTGGTCCACCGAGATCGATAACAGGTGTTTCTCTGCCCATAACCCCAGCTGTAGCCTCTCTCATGAGGGCTTTGGACCTTGTCCCCCCTTGCCGGTTGACATGAGCCTTTGCGGCCATGTTGTCCGTAAGGACTAGAACATGAGAGCCGGTCACTGATTGTCTGAAATGCTTGAGAGCCATAAAAATAGCTCTGAGCTCTAGCCAATTTATGGGAAGGGTCTGTTCCAATCTGGACCAAGCACCCTGGGCTATCTGGCCCTGCATATGGGAACCCCAACCCAGGAGGCTGGCATCAGTGGTTATCACTAGCCTGTCTGGGTCCCTGAACAGGAGTCCCCTCCAGATAGATGGGGAATGCCACCAATTGAGATATCTCCAGATTTGTGGTGGGAGTGGGACCTTGATGGATGAGTGGCTGGTTCCTGCTCGTTGGTCGGGAAGAAGGAACCATTGGAGGGCTCGGGAGTGGAGCCAAGCCCATGGGACGATGCCAATACATCTTCCCCAGAAGTTTGGACAGCAGCAACAGCGGGACAATTTGATGTTGCTGGATCTGGCTGATGATCTCTGCAAGGCTCTTTCCACGAGCTGGGGACAAGAAAACCTGGCACGACATGGTATCGATGACTGCTCCCAAGTGTTGCAATTTGGTTGTAGGAGAGAGCTGGCTCTTTTTTGGTGTTGATGGAAAATCCGTGGCTCTAGAGACATGACAGGGTAATTTGCAGATCCCAGCGGGCCGCAAGGATGGAAGAGGAAAGAATCAAAATGTCCTCCAAGTAGCATTGGATCCTCACTGGAATAGAACACGGAGATGCCACCAATGCTGCCAGAACCTTTGTGAAGACCCTTGGAGCCAATGAGAGGCCGATGGGAAGTGGTCGATACTGGCAATGGGTATTCTGATAACAGAAATGGAGAAACTGGCGATGATGAGGCCAAATTGGGATGTGGAGGTAAGCCTTAGTGAGATCAATAGAAGAGAGGAGGTCGCCCTCCCGAACGCTCTCTAAAATAGAATGCAGAGTCTGCATTTTAAATCGCCTGTATTTTACAAATTGGTTGAGAAATTTTAGGTCAAGGATGGCTCGCTACCCCGAGGCTCTGGGAATGATGAAAAGGCGAGAGTAAAGCCCACGTCCCCATTGATACGGGGGAACAGATTTAATAGCCCTGATTTCAAGAAGGTGCTGAATGGCCTGATTCATGAGGGCTTGCCTGGAAATGTCCTGAGACACAGGACAAATCAAAAAATTTGGGTGGGGTGGGGTTAGGAAGTCCAATTGTAACCCTGACCTAATAGTGCTGAGCACCCAGGCGTCCATCATTGACTCCTCCCATTTGGAGGCAAAGAAGGCTAGGCGACCTCCGATGGGTGGAGAGAACAAGGGATTACTGAGAGCGACGGAAGGAATGACCCCCTCCCCCCCGAAAAGGACGTTTACCAGAAGAAGGTTGTTGCCTGCCAGATGTTTCTGTCTGTTGGTCTTGGCGTTGTGATATGGCCTGTGAGAGTGGGGGAAGCGAGATGAGGTCTCCGTTCGGAAGGCAGGAGGGCGATAAGGAGCAGGGCAATAGTCAGATTTCTTCCCAGAGGAAGAGAGAATTTTACATTTATCTCTTGTTTCGATGAGATAAGGTTCCAGAGCATCACCAATAAGCTTATCGCCTGCAAAAGGAACTGAGGCCAGCTTCCATTTTAGGCGTGACTCCGCCTGTCAATTTTGGAGCCATAAAAGTCTTCTTGCTGCAACAGAAGATGCCATGGCCTTGGATGCAAATTTGGCGGAATTAGAGTGGCATCTATAGTGAATTTCACCACTGCAATAATCTTATTAAGGTCTCGGTGAGACCGAAGGTCAGAAGCAGGCAATCTATTCTGGAGTTGGTGCAGCCACCATATGGATGCCCTGGTGAAGAAGGATGCTGCTGTTGAAGCCCGAACAGCCCAAGCTGGTGATTGTGCTTGAGGGTCTGTTCAGAACGTTTATCATCTGGTTTCAGGATATCTTCTGGCTCCGTGTGAGTGCCAGAAGATGAGAACGAGGCAAAACCAGAATGTCAACAGAAGGCACTGCCAGGGCATTGTCCAGAGCTGCACTGACATTGTAGAAATGCTTATCTAGAGAAGATGGGTGAGGACCAGCCAAAGGAGAAGCACACTGTTCCTTGACCATGTCCAGGAACAAAATGGGAGAAGGCAAAATCTCTGCATGCACTACTGACTTGGAGAAGAGCGAATCCCCTTGGCTAGAGGGATTTCCTTGTGGCTCAGGAGCCACTTCCTCTGGCGACAGCTTGGCAGTGGCTAAGGCCTTGCTGAGTAATGGTCTGAAGAGAGTAGGTTTGAAGACCAATGCAGAGGATGTCTGCTCTGGGCGAGAATCCTCTTCCTCTGAAAGATTTTGGTCAAAAATCTCACCCTCTTCACACTCTGAATGAAAGGAGTAACTGTGTTGAGATGGTGAAGGCCTTCCTTCCTCATCAACCTCCTCCCATTCTGGTAGAGAAGAATGGACCCTGAGGTCCTGAGGCCTGTGTAAATCAGGATGATGAGGCAAGGAACTTATAGATTGAGAAGGGAGAAGGTCCTGAACCCTTTCCAGAAGTTGAAGAATTTGCCTGAAGCCTTCAGCCAATCCCTGCCTAATGGCTGATGAGACTACATCTTGGATATCCCTTGGTCTATGCTCAAAGGTAGAGGCAGAAGACCAAAGGCCCACTGCTGTGGGAGTGAAGGTGGCTTCAGGCCTAGATTGAGGAGAGGTTTGAGGCCTGGAGGGAGGGGGAGAAGCATAGGGCACAGAAGCCTGTTGGAAATAAGGCCCAGATCTGCTTAAATCCTGAGGATCTGACTGTACAGCAAGAGCCTCAGGAGACCAGGATGGAGGATGGAAAGGCTCATAGATAACTTCTCCTCCCCTGGGAGGGCTTGGTTGGGGCCCACGAGTATCATCTGAAACATGCTGTAGTTGCACTCCCTTCTGTTGAATAGTTCTGTTGAATTGCCTCTCTAGAGCTGCATGTCTGCGTATCTCTGCCCTCATTTCAGCCTGAGTTGCCTTCTTAGAGGCTAGGATGGAGGATGGTATATTTCATGACTGTAAACTTAATTATAACTTAATTATAGACAGTCCATGATTCATTGGGTTATCCTTTAAGAGATATATCCTTGCCTAACAGTTTCAGAATGCTAGAGGTAGGCAAAAATGTCGTGAGAACAGGAACAACTTCCAACCAGCTTTTCCACTGACTTTGCTTCTGGGAAGCTAGCAGGGATTGTGGTCATGTGACCATGGCAACACTGCAACATGCATAACTTCTAGAGTACAAATAGCATGAAGATCCTTGAAATTTCAATTTCACAGGAGTAATGGGTCCTGAATTCTGTGCATGTTTTTTAAATTAGCAGATTTAAGGTACTTGATTCATTTGAAGTATGTCAATCTTGCCTTGATTTTGATTGATACTTGATTTTTGCACTATGATGCATTGTTTGGGCTAACTGAAGATTACAAACAGATCAACAGACAGGAGAATGTTAATAGTATATAGATATAACTGTGTTTGTCAGGTAACTTACTTTCCAGAAGAATAAAAGAATGACAAGATTGAGTACAAGCCATCTATTCTCAGAAGTCCCTTTGAATTCAGCAAGATTTATTCTCAAATGTGCATGTATAAAAGTGCAATCAAAAAGCTATAAAATCCCAAGTATTTTCTTGTACTGAGTAATTCACTACATGTAAAAAATCGTAATATTCATAGTACAAATATCAAGCAGACATTTGATACAAACTGAAATGCTGCAATCTGAGCAGGATATATTTCACTTTTCTCTGCTGAGATAGTAAGTAGAAGAAATAACACTTTAATTTTCTTGTTCTGGTTTCACACAGGAAATCAAATGCTCTGTTTAACACAGTAGACTCCCCAAATAGTTTTGTGGTAAACAACACAGTTAGTTACAATTTGCTACAGGAAGTCAAAAACATGATATCTTTTACAAAACAAATCCACTAACTTAGAGAGCAGATATAAACAAGTTTACAGTTGCAAAATGTGTATTCTAAATTAGAGCTTTGCCTAAAATAAACAAACCTCAATGACTTATGGCAGTGAGATAAAACACCTAATATTTTTGGGGGGAAATAAGAATTTTTTTTAAATGAAGCAAATTCCTAAACACCTGAGCCAGAATGTCTAAAAATGTTTTGCTTCATAGGATTTTGATTTAGTACAGTTATTGTCTATTCCTAGAGACCTTAGCATTCTTCATTTTTAGATGTAATTCAAGAAAATATGTCTTGGAACAGAATTGTTTTTATTCTCTTCCCTTTATTCTATTATCTTATCTGTGTTCATAGTAGAATTGTGGACATTTTAAAAAATGCCTCAGAAGAAATGCTTCTGTCTTCCACCAAACACATCACCTTTTCTTAATAATTACTAACGCTTATTTAATGCTATTAATTAAAGCAGCAGGAGCATTATTTTAATCTTCCCAAACAGAGCACTCATCTAGACATTCCTTACATCAGATTTAAGAAAGTAGCTCTATCAGTTCACTTTTTTTATTAAAAAAAAAAAAGGTCTCTACACTTAGATCTTAGGTTACAATAGCAATTGGGATAAGAGAGTCCATTGCAGAGCGATGTGGTCATAAAGCACACCTTAGGAATGGCAATCACAGCTTGCTGGGCGTGGTAGGGGAAGGATACTGCAAAATTCCCATTCCCTCCCCACTCCTGGGGGAAGGTTACTGCAAAATCCCATTCCCACCCCAACCCACTAACCTGCTTTCTAGCTCTGTTCTCCTGTGCAGGGCAACAAAAGAAGACCCAGCTGATTAGCTGGGACTCGGGAGGCAGAGAATAGATGGGGATGGGGCCAGTCAGAGGGGGTATTTGCCGGTTCTCTGAACTACTCAAAATTTCCATTACTGGTTCTCCAGAACTGGTCAGAACCTGCTGAATACCACTTCTGCTCAAGACCATATGGGTTGCTAAGTTCTTGTGTATAGGGTGTAATATGGGATGAGGTAGAGTCCCAGGCAACTGGCAGAAATATGGGTAGATGGATATCACAGATGGGCACCACCATGCATGGACATGTGGGCATGTGCTGGGTCCAGACACTGCATAGAAGTGACTTGCAACTTCCTACCAACTTTCCCATTGACTGTTCTTATGGGAAGCCATAAGAAAAGGTCATGAATGGTCATTTTGAGACCACAAACAATCAAACCATCAAGTGGCCAAGTGCCTCAATCATGACAACATGACCATGGGAATGCTGAAATAACTGCAACTTCACAGACCAATTATCAGTTGTTCAGGACCATCTGAACAGTCATATAACAAATGGTCGTAACCCAAGGACAACCTGTATTTTAGCAATCTCTGAGATAAACCAAAATTAAAACTATTATAAAATTTTCTTTCCCCTTCAATAATTTCTGGTAAAAGAAACTTTGGGAGACTTCTGTTTTCTATTGAAATGGGCTGCCAAGACAGTATTCTAGTCCCTTTCCTGATGTGATTAATTTTATTTGCCCATCTATGACATTTCCTTTTCTGTTATCAAAAATAGAGAATTAGTGTCATAGTGCCTTCTTTTTGGAAATATTCATGGCAAACATATATTTTATTATCTTTATCAGCAAGCTGCTATGTGTAGACCAGGGGTGTCAAACTCATGTCATCACGTTGTCATCATGTAACATATCATGATTATTTCCCCCTTTGTTAAAACAGGGGTGGACATGGCCAGTGGATGACACATCCAGCCCACTGGCTGCAAGTTTGACACCCCTGGTGTAGACGATGTTTCATGAAAAGTCCCTATATTATATTTTTTGCAGTATAACTATGTGTTTATAAAAGATCTGGTTAAAGGATCCTGCTCTTCAATAAACTTAACATAATTGAATATATTGCTTCGGCTATTGAATCAGTAATTTGCTCTGAAATCCATTGAACAGTACAGTATGCCATTAAACTTGATGAATCCTTCAATTATGAAATCCTGAGTTTATTTTTGATGTAATTACTGTCCTTCTTATCCATCCTACAGTGAAAGCCTGGCAGTGAAAGCCAGGATTATTTGTGCAGTAGCATAGTTTTAGCTTGGTAAGTAATTAAATGTAATTTCGATATAAAATCAGTAAACTTTCCAAAATTCTTTTTTTAATCCACTGTTTTTCACCTCTTCAACCTCTTCAGATTGGACCTTTAGATTTCCTATTGCTCTACATCATCAGTTAAAGGGGAAACTAGATTAGATTACAAAATTACTTAAATAGCATCTCTCTGCTGCATGCCTAACCTCTTTTACAGTACTAACAGTTCATGGAAATGTATAGGTGAGATAAAAGAACTATAGTAGTTTGAAGAACTATTCACATTTCTAAAGGCTCTCAAGGTGTACAAGAGTTCAGTAAAAATGAAATCTGTTATTCTCCTATGAGCTGCTCAGAGCATCCACTAGTGGGGAGGTGCTTAGTCTCTGCATTCACAGGCTGAGCTTGATTTGTGGAACGCTCCTCCTCCACCATATGACTCCTCAGCGTTCCCCAGTTTTTGCTCAGCCTTGTGTGAGACAGGCAGTGCTTTGGATACTTCCTTGACTGAAACAGGAATATTAGCAGGTTTGATTGCAATTCGGTATTCCTTTGGTTTTTTCCTTTGTCTTTAGCCTTCAATCCTTATCAGTCTGAGGGTCCGGTTTAAGGGAAGCGCTGTTCGCGCCCCCCCCCAAAAAAAAGAAAGGAAAAAAAAGGGGTGGTGGAGGCTTTTGGAGCCGCTCTGCTCCACCTCCCCACAGCCAAAATTTTCTTACCTCTGCCAATTTGATTGCCGCTGTGTTTTTATTCTGTTTGCTTGCTAGCGCTTGATATTTCATTTTAAAAGTCGTATCACCCTTACCCCCCACCCGAACACCATTTCTTCAGTGGGGAAGTTAATTAGTATTAATTCCCCTTTCTTCTCTGCCATTCTGCTATTTGAGAGCTCAGGCTTTGTTTGAGCTCTGGCTTGGTTTGCAAGGCGGGAAGCTGCTGCTGAGAAGTGCGCGAAAAAACTTTAACTGCTGGAGGCCATCTTGAGTGCCACCTCGTGACTGCGTGCCTTATTTATCTTTCCTGAGCTGTGTGAGGTATTTTCTGCTCGAAGCAATAGAATCCCTTCAGGATTCTGAGAGCTGTCTTACCCTCGTTTTGGCTACCTGCACACGAGGATAATTAATTCACTTTTTAAAAATTGTTGGCTTAACCCTCACAGCCTTATTCTCAGTGCCACAGCAGCAAGCACCTAGGCCAGTGTCCGCCTATGCAGGGAAGCTGCTGAAGGCCCTTACAATCATCAATCCGGGCCTTAGGCGTTCGCTATTTGGCTAATTGGATTACTCATTAATATTGGTTGTTCTATTATTAATATTGGAATGTACATATATCAGTATTCATAGGAGCAATTACAAAGCAATTATAGCAATAGTATTATAATAATTATTACAATCATAATAATCACTCATGGTAACAAACTACTTCATGAGGCCTGCTCCCTGCTCCCTGATAGGATCTTTTGGATTGACCATCCCTTCTACCTCTGTCCACTGAGACGGACCTATCTGGTTGTTGTCCTGGTCTAACTGCTGGGGGTCTCTGGTATCTGGAAGAGAAGGATCCCTGATAGAAAGATCGAGA
>BLBF01000018.1:16002357-16056976 GCA_015471245.1 Laticauda colubrina
GTTTAGCTTGTCTACCTAACCCTGGTTGGGGAACCCAGGCTTAACACCGGCTGTTAACATTCTAAGCAGTTTGGAGAACCGGTTGTTAGAAGAAATTACTGGCCTAATCTTGTAAGGAAGGCAGGAAGGAAACATTCTGGTGTTGCTTACAGAAACTGCCTCTCCGTTAACCCTTATTACATTCTTGGCAGAACTAGACTTCCTGTCTCAGGAAGCTCTCTCGAGTTTTTTTCCCCTCCTTTGCTGGTACTTTGCTTGTGTGGAGTGACCATTCAAAGTTACAATGGCACTGAAAAAAGTGATTTATGACCATTTTTCACACTTACGACTTGCAGCATCCCCATAGCCATGAGAGGCCAGGCGAGGAAATGCTTGCCTCAATGTGAGTTATATTGAGTTGGCCACACCCAGCCAATAACATGACCACCAAGCCACGTCCACCTGCTCACATGACCACCAAGCCACACCCACCACCTAAGTCCCACCCACAGAACTGGTTGTTAAAAATTTTGAATCCCATCCCTGACTAAAACATATGAAGAATGGTTACAAGAACTGGACATGGTTAGTCTAGTGAAGAGAAGAATCAGGGGAGACATGATAGCAGTCTTCCAATATTTGAGGGGCTGCCACAGAGAGGAAGGGGTCAAGCTATTTTCTAAACTTCTAAAGCACCTGTAGGCCTAACAAGGAATAATGGATGGAAACTGAACAAGGAGAAATTTCACCTGGGAAAAAAGAGAAACTTTCTGACAGTGAGAACAATCAACCAATGGAACAGCTTGCCCTCAGAAGTTGTGGGAGCGTCATCACTTGAGACTTTCAAGAAGAGATTGGACTCTCATTCATCAGAAATTGTGTAGGGTCTCCTGCTTGGGCAGGGGGTTGGACTAGATGACCTAAAAGATCCCTTCCAACTCTTGATTATCTGTTAATCTGACCAGAGCCCTGGAACAATTATGGGATAAAGGTCTATAAATAATTCTGTATTTTAGTTATTCTTTTAGTTTAAAATAAAAGGGAATTGAAATGAAGTGTATAAACAATGAAAAATCTATAAAGAATGGATATAAAATGTCCCCTCCCCCTTCTTTTGCAATAACAAATGGTGGGAGATTTGTGATAGCTAAAAGGAAGTTCCTCACACAGCAAAATGTCAAGCTATACCATTAGCTAAAATATATTGTCATGTGTGCCAACTTGGATGGCTTTAACAAAATTAGATAAAATCTGGGGAGATTAAAGCTATCAGTGGGCTATTCATCAGAATGGCTATAGTTCTTTCCAATATCAGGAGACATTAAGCCTGTGTAAACCAGTTGCTGGAAAGCTCAAGCAGAAGAGTCATTGCACTTGTGTCATTTTCTATTTGGCCATCTAGTTGACCATTAAAGGAAAAGAATTTTGGTCTACCAAGATCCCTAATCTATCCAATACTATCTTTTTTGTTATCTCACTCCTGAGATTTAACCTGCAATGAAATAAAAGCTTTGTGTGTATAAACATGCACGTACATGTTGCTTCGGGAATATTTCATTTTTGATTTTAAAAACATGCTGAAGGAGAAAAAGGAGTTGTTCATGTATCAATATGTGTTATCAAGATTGTGTTTTACAGGTATTTGGTGTTTTATGGTTTTATTATGAAGGGCCCCGAGATTTCAATCTACACAGGAAAAAGGTCAACATTCGCCTTTTGCTTCCTAATTTAAAATGCGTAGAAAAAGAGAAAGCTGCCTTTTCTCTTAAAATAGAAGGAGGTAGTTTAGCGTATTATCAAAATAACTGTCTCTGCATCTTACCATGTAATATGTTAATCTTTTTTTTATTTATAGGGACAGAAATAATTTGACGAAAAATGAGAGTTTTCCCTGAGATATTATAGACTTCATAGTGTAGTATCAAGTAGAATCCAAAAGTTGTGGTCTTTCTTGACAGTACCTACGCTAAAGTTTATGTCAAATATAACACCCCCACCCCCATGTCTATTTTTGCCATTCCCTGAAAGCTCAGATTGTGAAAAAAAAATAGTAGTGATGATATACAAAAATGTACAATTGCTATGGCTTTTCCTCTTTACAGCTATTAAACTGTTTTTAACACAGCAGGCTGGAACCCTAGGAAGTTTTCTTGCTGTTTTTGTTTTTTTGCTAATTGGTACAGTAATATTTGATTCCACATTCTGAATTTCTTTAAAGTTGGATTTGTATCAAATTGATACATCAGATTTATGCCCTGTTTACATTATAATGACTTTGTCTGTCACAGGATTCAGATCTTGGCCTCTAGTTTGATCTGGTTCCAATGTCTGTAAGTTTCCACACTAAGTAGGACCATGACAATGAAGGAAAAAAATGCACAATACATTTTCTTCTTCCCTCACTCCTCACCACCAAGGGAAGAAATATAGTAGAATATACTACCCAAGGAATTAAATTAGGTTAAATACTATCTGAGAAGTAAATATTCTGAAAGACTATATTACACACTTATTACAATTTATGGTTATATATATTATATGGTTATATATTATATAATAGATATTCGTTTATTGAAATCTGAACTCAGTATACAACTGACAGGCTATTTCATGCATCACAGAATTTATAGCAAAATGGATTCAAAAACATTTCCAGTGCAACCAATTCTCTACTCTGAACATAAAGTGGATATTTTCTTAAGTGTATCATGTTTGGAACAGATCAACATTTAAAATGAGTCTGAAAAATTCTAATTTAACAAATGGTATGAATTTAATGTCCATATTTTTATTTTATTTTAAAATATTTTAAAATGCAATGTTTATAGCCATAAATATTTAAAATGAATTACTACAACTTTTCAGTGAAAACACACTTCCAGTTATTTTTATAATTAAAAACAATTCAAGGACACATGACAAATACTAAATAAACTATCAGCCCTCACATTTTCATAAATAATAAAGAGCTTGTGCAGGCAGCTATAATTTATAACTTGATATACAAAGGGATGGCTAAAAAGTAGTAGAACTGAAAAAATTAATTAGCCTGAAGGAAAGTTGTTCCACATGGGTAACTCCTGAAGCCCTGACTCACACAAAATAACTTACTGAGGGAATAAGAGCACAGGATAAGAAGCTACTATATCTACTGAAACACTATGAAATTGAAATAAATTGCATACCATAAATTGCATACCATACCATAAAGTGTTCGTTTATACTACATTTTAAAATCAGAGATTTTTCCTTTGGATTTAATGGGCAAACAAATAGTAGCTTCTTATATAATTTTGTTTTTATATTTTACAGCAGCTAGACTTTCGTTTGCGAAAGGGGGAACAGTTTACAAATATCTACAATGGAAGAATGGATAGTAACATTGATGGAATTGGCGGAGATGGTGAAATTGACAGCTTTCATGAAAGAAAAGACTTTGACCAATTCTACTTGGAAATCACTTTTAGACTTTTTGCAAGAAACTGAAAGAAATAAAATGTTGATTTGGAGAAATTTATAATTTGTATTATTGGGGATTATAGTTAATTATCTGAAAGCTGAGTCATAGCAACTGGACTTCTTTTCTTCTTAGTTTGAAACTATTTCACTGCTTATCCAAGTAGCTTCTTCAAGCTGAGCAAGTTGGCCAATGGGACCCCATACATGCTCTCAGGGTGGTTTCATTTCTCACCTAATCTGGATGGGTTCATTAAATATATAGGCAGAAAGTTATTGGTAAGTAAATGGGCATTGGTAAATTTACCTGAGAACTCCCTTTCTATCTATGCTGCTAGAGAGCCCAGGATGGGAATGACTCCTCCTGATGACATCATCAAGCTGGGTCCGTCTAGTATAAAAGTAGCAGCCGGTGGGAGAAACCCCCCAGCTTTGGCGAAGATACTTGACAGACTTTAGTGTGCCTCTGAAAGCCAAAATAGAATTGTGAACCAAAACATACCTCACCACAATCTGGACGCAACAAGGGAGGGGCTGGGCTCTCTAGCAGCATAGATAGAAAGGGCGTTCTCAGGTAAATTTACCAACGCTCATTCTCCTCCATGCTGCTGCAAGAGCCCAAAATGGGACATACCAAAGCCATGTCCTCAGGAGGGTCCTCGTCCAGTCTCACTCCAAAGTAGGCACCACTCGCTGAAGAACCCATCTGCCAAAAGCCGCACTTGTGGAGGTGTAGGAATCCAGGTGGTAGTGTCTGATGAATGGAGACGGGAATGTCCATGTAGCTGCTCTGAAAATCTCCTCTATGGGTGCCTGGGTGGCCCAGGCAGCCAAAGTTGCAGCACTTCTAGTGGAGTGTGCTGTCAAGCCATGTGGTACTGGCAGAGCTTTGGCTTTGTAGGCCTGTGTGATGCAAGCCCTGATCCACTTGCTTAAGGTGGCAGGAGAGGCCTTGTTCCCCCAATGGTAAGGGGAAAAGGATACAAACATAGCTCTGTCTTCCTAAATGTTGAAGTGTGTTTGATATAAATTCTAAGAGCCTTTTTAACATCTAAGGTGTGCCACTTGTGCTCTAAGGCGTGGTTGTGGATGGGAACAAAAATCAGGAATTACTATGTCTTGGGATCCATGGAATACAGAATTTATTTTGGGTACAAAGGTAGGGTCTAAACAAAGAACAACTCTATTGTTATGAAAAGTGCAGAGATCCTGCCGTATAGATAGAGCAGCCAACTCTGACACCCTTCTAGCTGAAGTGATGGCTATTAAGAAAACCACCTTGAAGGTCAAGATTTGAAGGGACACCTTTCTGAGAGGTTTGAAGGGAGGTTCTGTTAGGGCCTGGAGGACTTTGTGAAGGTCCCAGGATGGGAACCTGTGAACCACAGGAGGGCAGAGATTGGGAGCCCCTTTTAAAAATCTCTGAACTGAAGGATAATGGGACACGAAAGGAAAGGAATCCCAGGAGATGACTGAAGCAAGAGCCGCTATTTGACGGCATAAAGTTTTAGGAGCCAGACCTTTGTCAAAGCCATCCTGGAGAAATGAAGGACCTGTGGGACTCCCACTACTGTAGGAGAAAGACCTTCCCTGTGACACCAATGACAAAAACCTCTCCAGGTGGCATTGTACATATGCATCGTAGAAGATTTACGAGACACCTGGATAGTAAGGATGACCTGGTCTGGGAGATTGGCTTTTCTTAACAGTTGCCGCTCAAGCGCCACATGGTCAATTTGAACCACTGGGGATCCGGGTGGAGCAGTGCCCCCTGATGTAGTGAGATCATGTGGTCTGGAATCCTCCAGGGAGTGGCTACAGACAGGTTCACCAGATCTGTAAACCAGGGTCTCCTGGGCCAATGGGGGGCTAGGAGAATCAGCTCTGCCCGTTCCTCCAACATCTTCCAAATGACTGCCGGAATGATGGGAAGAGGGGGAAAGGCACAGAGGAGAGCGGTGGGCCATCTGCTCTGAAATGCATTGATCCTCTCTGCTCCCTGACAAGGAAACCTGGTGAAAAATCTGTTTATTTGAACATTTTGGGGAGAGGCAAAGAGGTCTAACTCCAGGGTCCCAAATCTGAGGGAGAGATCCATGAAAATGAACTGGGGAAGGGACCATTCTGTGTGACCAATTGGACTCCTGCTCAGCCAATCAGCCTGGGAGTTGTTGACTCCCAAGATGTGATCTGCTGTGACAGAGAGCAGATGTCTGACCACCTCCCCAACCTTTCAGCTTCCCTCATGAGGGCCCTGGACCTTGTGCCCCCCTGCCGGTTGATGTGTGCCTTTGCAGCCATGTTGACTGCCAACACTAGTACATGGGACCTGTTCCTGAGATGTTTCAGGGCTAGATAAATGGCTTTGAGTTTTAGCCAGTTTATCGGCCCAGTCCAGTCTAACTGGGACCAGATCCCTTGAGCCATGAGACCCTCCATGTGGGGTCCCCAACCCAGGAAACTTGCATCAGTGGTGATGATCAGTCTGTCCAGTTCCTTGAATGGGAGACCCTTCGAAAGGGCTGGGGAAAGCCACCACGTGAAGGAATGACGGACCTCTGGAGAGAGCAGGACCTTGGCAGATATGTGGCTGGTTCCTGCTCATTGAAAGGGGAACAGGAACCATTATAGAGCCCGTGAGTGCAGCCATGCCCACAGAACGATGCCTATGCATGAGATCATTTTGCCCAAAAGTTTGGACAACAGTGACAAGGAGACAGTGTGTTGACGTTGGACCTGTTGAATGATCTTGATAAGGCTCTGCCCTTGGGATGGAGACAGAAAAACTTGGCACAGAGTTGTGTCGAGCAATCAGGTTGTTGGGAAGAGATGGCTTTTCTTGGAGTTGATGGAAAAACCGTGGTACTGGAGACAATGGAGAGTGGTTTGAAGATCTTGATGGACATAGTGGGTAGAGGACGACAAGATCAAGATGTTGTCCAAGTAGCATTGGATCCTCACTGGAACAAACCGGAGCTAAGCCACCAATGCCACCAGTAGCTTTGTGAAGACTCTTGGGGCAGACGAGAGCCCGAAAGGGCCCAATACTGAAAGTGAGAATTCTGGTCACAGAAATGGAGAAACTGGCAATGTTGAGGCCAGATGGGAATGTGGAGGTAAGCCTCCGTGAGATCAATGGAAGAGAGATCGCCCTCCCGAATGCTCTCCTGAATAGAATGCAGAGAATAAAGCCCATGACCACGTTGTAATTCAGGGACTGGTAAATGCCCCTTATCTCAACCAGATGATTAATGGCCGATTCCACAAGTGCCCTTCATGAACTGTCCCAGGAAACGGGGAAGAGTAGAAATTTTTCTGGGGGTGGTGATAGAAATTCTAATTGTAACCCCGACCTTACTGTATTGAGTATCCAGGCGTCTGTCATTGACTCCTCCCATCTGGAAGCAAAGGAGACCAAATGACCTCCGATGGAAGGAGAGAATGAGAGATTATTTAGAGTGACGAAAGGAGCGACCCCCTCCCCCACAAAAGGGCCGTTTACCTACAACTTGTTGTCTGCCGGTAGCCTCATGGCGTTGATCTTGTTGCTGAGAAAGATGAAGAGAATTTGGCAGCGTTGAGGGTGGTGACTGCCGAGAACTCAGCTGCTGCTATGATCTTATTGAGGTCTTGATGTGACCTACAGTCTAATGGAGGTATGCAGCCTTGAAGTTGGTGTAGCCAGCAGATGGAAGACCTTGTAAAAAATGATGCAGCAGTTGAGGCCCAGATGGCCCAAGCTGAGGTTTGATGGTTACGCTTCAATGTTTGTTCAGAACATTTATCCTCTGCCTTTAGTACGTCCTCAGGCTCAGTTAGAGTGCTTGAGGAGAAGGAGGCCACAACTGGGGCATCTGCTGGGGAAACTGTCAGAGCCGTAGCTAAGGAAGGACCCATGATGTAGAACTGCCTATTTTGGGATGATGGGTTGGGGCCTGCAGTGGGGAAGGCAAATTGTTCCTTGACTAAGTCAAGAAAGATGATGGGGGAAGGAAGGACCTCCGAATGAACAATGGGTTTGGAGAAGAGGGAATCCCCATGCCCCGATTGTACCACTTGAGGCTCAGCTGCACCAGTTCCCCAGGAGCTATGCCAATGATGAAGATAGCTTTCACTTTTGCTGCTAACAAAACTGCTTTCAGAGACACCAGCTTATGATCATTGAAAGAAGCTGAGTCAAAGCTGGGGGGTTTCTCCCACAGACTGCTATTTTTATACTAGATGGACCCAGCTTGATGATGTCATCAGGAGGAGTCATACCCATCCTGGGCTCTCGCAGCAGAATGTTCCAGCTCCTAAATCCTTTCCCCTAGGTAGGTGATTAAGAATGGCCTCCCTGATGAACCCGTGATCTTTATTCTTGGGAACTGATGAAAGAGGAGCATAAAAATTGGGGACAGGTTGTGTCTGTAACCTCCACCTCTACTGAGGGAAGGATTTTCCACTTTGGCATAAATGGATTCCTTCATTTCTATCTCAAACCATCTCTTCCTTGTCCAAATTGTGAACTTTATTGTCTTCAAAAGAGTGCCCCTTTTTCTTTTAAATGAAGGTATAATGCTGATTCTGGTAAAAGAATTAGCACTGCTTCACAGGTTCACTAAGAATGATCCACCTAGGTGAAAGGATTTAGAAGTTGGAGCATTTACCTATTTTTTAAATATAAAAGCATTAAATATGAGAGAAATAATTATGTTAGCCGAAATGAAATGCAAATGTTATCAAATATAGATTTACCTTGCTTAAGTTCATTCTTTTTTTCTGGTCAACTTACTTTTAAAAATATAACTCCTGATGCGACACTCAAAGGTCAACAGCATCCTTCAGCTCAAATGTAAATGATTTTGAAATGGAATATTAATTATATAAATCTACAAATATTTCTAAAATGATATTAGATTGTGATGGTTGGGCCCACTGTAGCACATATCTGGGCAGGGGATATAATGCTTTGGACTCCATCTAGTGGACACAAGAGAAACAAAAGTCTTGAAACTTTACAGAATTAATCATCCAGTCCAAAGAACTGGAAGGAAATTGGAAGTACTTTCTACAGCTGCAGTGCACAGGGTATAGCTGGTCTTGAAGCAAAACTCTATAAAAAGAAAGAAGCCTTAACATCAATATTGAAAACACTTCCAAGTAAAGCTGCAGGTAATAAAACACTTTCCACTGAAAATTATATTTTACAGTGCTTAAAATAGGTTGGACATGTCAATAGATATTGGGTTCAGACCGCAGCTTATAAGTCACAATAGTGGGATCCACCTAGTGGATTAGACTACGTACATTGTACTTTGACATTCATATGTGGAACCAACTACTCTTATTATGACTATTAATTATACTGCATTGCTTAAAATAAAGTTATCTTTATCCCTTAAGATAAACAGGAAAATTACTTTAATGAGAGAAAACAGTAGATGTATTTTTAAAAAGTTTTTGTACATCCATCTACATTGCATTTTCTATGGTTCCAAATTTCTGGAGTGCATACAACTTGAGAAGTCTAGTGTGAATTTAAAAATCTGGGAAGACTAATTTTATAGACTAAAACAATTATATGATTTTTCTTTAGCATGATGTGAATAGTTATCCAGCTATTTTATGCCAGATGCAGCATAAGCATGTATGGGATATTGGTTTCAGAAAAGCTTTCATGAGTAGCTTTGGCCATAATCTATTATAAATTGAGTCTTTAAGTAAAGAAAATTAACCTATTAATTGAAATCATGGCAAAACTTTGGGGATAATATTCTTTTTTTTTTAAGGGTCATTAACTAGAGAAACACATGTATTCCTTACAGCAACCATGATGTAACCAAATATTCTTTACAGCAACCAAACCCACCTGGCTCCTTTTGTTACACACCAGTACTCAACCTTTTATTTACAATGAAGTTCCAGTGACTTTCAATTAAGAATTGCTTTCTGATATTCTCATAAATCCTCTCAAAGCATGGTAAAATATAGTGTCTATTAATCTATGCTATCAAATGTAATTGTTGTATAAGACACAAGAAGACCCATGGTAATGCAGTGGTTAGAGTGCAGTGTTGCAGGCTAACTCTGCCCACAGACAGGAGTTTGATCCTGACTTGCTCAAAGTTGACTCAACCTTCCATCCTTCTGAGGTTGGTAAAATGAGGACCCTGATTGTTGGGGGCAATATGCTAACATTGTAAACTGCTCAAATAATGCTGTGAAGCACTATGGAGCAATGCTTTTGCTATTATATAAATTACTGTGTCAAAACTCATTAAGAACTTAGATTAGGCCAAAGAATAACAATGGAAAATGTATTTGATGTGGGAAGAGGAATTTCATTTTATTGATCCAAAGTTCAAATTAAAATAACTTATCTTAGAAGCCAGGGTAGCTTTATTTTATAACATAAAGCAATTATAGCACATTTGGGGCTATCAGTCCAAAATATAATTTTGACTCTATATTAGTAACTATACACATGCACAACAAAAGACTAAATTTGTTAATTATAGAATCTAAACTAATATATCCTGTCATATTTTGGCCTAAAAGCAAAGTTTCTTCCTTGAGGCACCTCCCTAACTATTAACTGCAATAGATATTGCAACTATTGTAAAAACACATGTATAGTCCAGGCAGATAGTAAATCATATTACGAAGTGTAAAGGTATGGATTTTGAAAAGTGACGAGCTTTTAACCCAAGGGTAAAAATAAAAAGACTACATATTTGGACAAACAACAATTTTCATTGACAGAAAAAAGTATACAGATCAATTCATGCAAGAGATTTTACAGACTCACATTTTGAAGGAGTCAATGATGAAATCTATTAATTACTTTAAAATGTACTTACTGGTTTTCAATTATTTAAAAATATTTCAAATATAAACACATAAAAATCTATTCTAGATATATTTATCTTAATTTTTTCCCCAAAAACCCTTGCATGTGTCTCCAAAACTGAATGTTATGAATCCGGAATAGAAACCTTATGACAAAAAAGAAATTGCCATACTAAATATTTGGTTGTGGGGGAGGAGACTAGATTACATGATAGATTATGTGTCTGTGTCTGTGTTTCAGGAATCATTTGTTTTTTAATTATGTATTTTGGGATTTACACTATAGTTCATTCACCTCAAAACCATGTGAAATTATCACTTTTTAATGGTTAGAGATGGTTCTGATAATCACAAAAAAGAATCCTTGACGCCAAGATCACTATATTATATTAATATGTGATTAGTGTCTTTTTCCCCAGCCTTTAATTGTGTGAATAATACAAGCTTCTTATCTAATATAAGAAAAAAAGCTAAGTCCTGGCTCACACATCACCCAAAACTATAGGACTTGTTTAATTTTGGCTTAGCACACTGTTTGAATCTGTCCACAGTGACTATTACATTATAACTTAGAGTTTAACACAATCTGTATGCTCAACCAATTGCTTATTAAACAAATGATAACAACTACATTGACTTAACACAATGTATAGACCAGTGGTGGGATTCAAAAATTTTGACAACCGGTTCTGTGGGTGTAGCTTGGTGGGCATGGTATGACTTGGTGGGCATGGCAGGGGAAGGTTACTACAAAATCCCCATTCCCTCCCCACCCCACTAACGTGCTTTTCAGCTCTGTTCTCCTGTATCGGGCAATAAAAGAAGATCCAGCCAATCAGCTGGGACTCGGGAGGCAGAGAATAGTTGGGGGCAGGGCCAGGGCCAGTCAAGAAGTGGTATTTACCGGTTCTCCGAACTACTCAAAATTTCCACTTCCGGTTCTCCAGAACTGGTCAGAACCTGCTGAATAACACCTCTGGTATAAACCAAAAGGTGTTGAAAATTTCTGCTTCAGCTACACAAGAGTTTAGATGATATGCAGGATGTGGTAATGTTCCACATACAGTACTGTTTCATTAAGTATAATTAGGCAAATGACAGCAATGAAGATAACATTATTATTTAGGAGCTCCCATTAATCAAACCTCTATCCAGGAAGCATACCAATATATTTTGAGCATCAGACTAAATTTGCCTTTTTTTTTTAGACATTTTATCATCAGGTTTCATGTGCCGGAATTATATTTCACTAGTTGTGCTTAAATAGATTTTATTATAGATTCCCTTCTTAATTGTATTTTTGATATAACTGTTTCTTGGAAAAATTAGAAATAGTACTATATAGTTATAATATTAATGATACCTTTCAGCTATTGAGTACAAAATAAAAATAATTTTATGGGTAACAAAAGAGCTTTTCCCAATGGAATTACTAATATTTTTGTTTAAACAAAGGATCTCATTGCAATTTTTCTCTCTAACCATTTTTAATCCCTAGAAATGATGTGAATGGAAGACAATATACGGAATTCTGTTCAAGTAAAATTATGTAAATTGAAATGCTGTGTTTTATGAAAGCTGTTTAAATCCCAGTGATATTATAATGAAACAGATATATAAATATTTAAAGCTGTATAAGAAAATTATTCTAGGCCTGAGAAGCTAACAACATGAATTTATATACGTATGCTTATTGTAATGTAGCCTAAGGTAAAACTTTCAGTTAATGTATATAAATTATCCCTTTTATCTTCTCAAGACGATAAACAGAAACTAATTTGCAACTGCATATTGCAATAACTATTGCCCATATTTTAATGTCAATTTCTCCCTCATGCAACATTTACATTCACTTCCTGCATTGACTTTGCTTGACAAAAGCCCCCTAGGAATGTTGCAAATGGTGAACACATGACACTGGGTTACTGCAACTATCATAAATATACATGCCATTTGCCAAGCCCCCAAATTTTTGTCACACAATCACAGGGATGCTGCAATGGTTGTCAGTGCAAGACCAGTTGTAATTCATTTTTTTCAGCACTGTAACTTTGAATGGTCGTTAAACAAATGATCATAAATCAAGGACTATATCCATAATTTCTGCTTTAAAAGGCATGGGGAATAAACCCTTGTCATATAGCTATTGTTTCTTATGGGTTTTTTTTCCTTATATGATTAAGTTTGTCACATATTAATACCAGTAACTAGAAATCTTGGATTTTTGAGAAAACAGTATGCTCAGTTTTGGGCTATAAACACTATTTTTCTCCTAAAATCACTTTCTATCTAAACAGTCCTACTGTTACCATATTTTATTTCTACATTTTTTGATACTTGCAATCGCTTATCCTCAACAGAAAAAACACCACTGAAAACAAACACACCATCCTTTTCTTCAGCAGTGCAGCACCCTAAAATCACGATGCACAAAATAATTTACCCCAATGAAAGTCAATGGGTTTATTTGAAATTTTGAAAGCAGGCTGATGGAGCCTTCTATTCACAAAATGTTGGGCACCATCGAACATAAAATATCTACTTACTAGAAAATCTACTTACTTCTCTGCCACTTTGTTAGAGAAACCTTGATAATCATCAGCCTATTTTTACTATCCATATTTTTTATAGATACTATACATTTCAAGATCAACTCTGGTCTACAATCACCCAACAATTTTCACATTAAAAAAAATCTATTAGGCATTATTCTTAAAAAATAGTAGGTGAATGCTTTGCTTTTATTTATTTATATCAAAACAGGACAAGGAGCCTGATATATACTATCTTTTTTTTAACTGTCTTTTATGCCCGATTACTTTTTCACTTTCAGCTGTGCAACTGTCATCCTCCGGAAGACTGCAGTAACAATTCTGATCTTTCACACCTTTATATTTGAGTACAAAAGTAAAATGTATAAACTTTCAAAATCTGAAACAAACCAGTTAAATATTTAAGTATCAACTCAACATTTTACAAATGTTCTCCCTCATATCAAAGGGATATCAAAAGTAAGTTGTTTCAATTTTAAATGCCTTGAAATAAAGCAGTCTATTTGCATTGCATAATTTGTTTACACAGATGAAAGAATGGAAAAGATGTTAGAAGAATCTGCAATGGGAATTTGGGATTTTTTTTCCTGAATTCTGCGTTAACCAAGTAAATTCAACAGTTAACATTTTAACATTTAAACCATCTGGCTAATTATAGTTATGAACTAGACCTTGTTTCCTATATCTCCAATTTATTTAGTTATTTTGACTTTATAAGCCATCCAACTTTCTTCATTATTTTTCATATCACGACAGATCACTGATTTGGGATGGAACAACCCATAAAGATAATTTACAAAATTGCAACTGATACAGAAAACTGCTGCCCACAAATGTAATATAACTGGTGAGGTGTGAGATGACAACAAGGAAATCCAGCTTCTACTCCATCCTCAGCATTGGAAATTCACTGAGGGCTAAGGGCTAGTCATTTTCTCTTAGGAGACTGTCTTGAGTATCCTATATAAGTACTCCTTGAGATATGACCATAATGGAGCTTGCCCATTATGGTCATGTTGTGGAGGCCATTAGGAAAGACAGCCTCATTAAAGGCCCTGTCACACTGCCCAACGGATGCAAAACATTTGTAAAAAGGACACAGCGGACGAGAAAAATGTTCCATCCGTTGTTATCTGCTCTCAAAAGAGGCAAAAATTTGCATAAGCAGAGTGGATAACATGGAAAGGAATGGACGGGGGGAGGACGCAGAGCGGATGGAAAGCGGATGCGGAACGGAAGCCTAGCGGATGGAGACGGATGCAGAGCGGATGCAGAGGGGATGCGTAGAGGATGCGTAGAAGATGCAGAGCGGATGCGTAGAGGATGCAGAGCGGATGCATAGAGGATGCAGAGCGGATGCAGAGCAGATGACGCGGATGAGTAGCTGCATCCACTTTCATCCTTTCTCCGTCCGTGCTAACGCTGCGCGTCTGCTCCACTTCCTCCCTGCGTCCATTTACCGCTGGAATGGATTTGAGTTGCGCGGATGCGCAGCGGATGCCTAGCGGATATAGAAGATGCGTAACGGATGCAGAACGGATGTCCCCTATATGCCTAGCGGATGCAGAACGGATGCATTGGATACATTTTCCGCTCAAAAGTTTTGAGCAGCTCAAAACCTTCTCAGCGGATGAAATGTCAATAGACGGATGCTGGACGGATAGAGAGGAAGCAAAACGGAGGCAGTGAGTACAGAACGGAAGCATCGCGTTAACCAATGGATGGCAAGTGTTTTTCTCCGTTTTACATCCTCTTTCCATCCGTTGGTGCAGTGTGACTGGGGCTTTAACAACTTCTGCCTCCCGCAATCCCTGATGTGGTCATTAAATAAACATCAGCATTAAATGGAGCAGGGAATCTATCAGAGGTAGGGAGATCCTTGAAGGCCCACCAGCCCTGGGCCCCCCAACCCCCCCCCCCCCCCCCCCCCCCCCCCCAAGTCATCCTGTTTTCTACTTCGTGCCCCTTTATCTAAATTAGCTTGCCTACAGAAGAGAATATCTATAGCTCAGGAACTATGGAGTTCTTTTGTTCTCTTGGTTGTTTACTTGCAGGCATTTCATAACCCAATTAGGCAACATCATCAGTGAAAGTCAATACATTCACACAGATGATGTTACTTGACTGGGTAATGAAATGTCTGCAAGCAAACAACCAAGCTCAGACAGCACCAAGAACTGCACTGAGTTAGTATCATAGGCACAAAGGCTAAGGCTTTTTGATTTTCCTATCTATGGAACATATTATGCCTACTTTCTTCAGTTCCTGGAAGAAAACCAAAATATCAACCTAGCAAATAAATAAATTGGAGTGATCATCTCCCATTATAGTTATTCAGCTTTATAAATTACTCATATGTATATGTACAATTCTTTTCCAGGGATAGTTTTAAGTCTAACATACTGTAATTACCTTGAAGCTTTACAATTTTATTATGCACTAATTTTGAATATGGAAACTAGAGTATGGCAAATGACAACAATAAAGGCTAAAACCTAGGTCTCATTTTCTGTCTATTATACTGCAAGTTACATAAAAATAAACTTCTCTTTCAGCATTCATCTACTGCCATCCAGTGGAGGCTTGTTGAAAAAAAAAATCTTCCAAGTTTTTTTTCCATTTAAACAAAATTGCTATTTTTAACAGGATTGTTCCCAAAATCTGGGGGGGGTGGGGGAATTAAACAGCAGAAAAGAGGTATGCTACCCTGGGCTGAGTTTTTACTGTTATTTTTTAAATTCTGGAAGATATAGAGAAGATATAGTCACTGCAGAACATACATCAGAGCCTTCAGTGTACATAGGCCAAGGTTTCAAAGTTTGTAAGTTTTAGACTATTTTCCTGTACCTTGCTCTTAGCAGATACTTAAGATATTTTCTTGGTAGCATTGGGAAAACCTGGTCTGTGTTAATGTAACAGTTCTCTCTATTCTGAGAATTAATGTTTCCTACATCATCTGCATTCCTTACAATTATTACATCTCAAGAATGTTACCTTCTAGGACTAATATTCTAACTTCAAAGTCTTCCTTCATTGTAAGAATTGGATTCCAATATGGATATTCAGGTACTGCATATACCCAATTAAATCTCCAAAGAGCACAAATCAGTAATGGGGAGGGGCTATTCCCCTACCTTTTTTTTTTTTTTTTTGGTCAGCCTCAGGTGATGTGCCAGTTATCATGTATGATTAAAATTCCCTGGTAATGTCAACTTATGATATGGTTGCACAACAGCAATACTGTACATTTATCCTTTGGAGGCAACCTAGAATCTCATGCTGGTAAACAATGCAGCAGTTAGCTCCTAACAGGTCACCTTTATCAAAGAAGAAAGCTTCTTCAGAAGTGACTGCAACAAATCTCTGGGCTTAAGTTAAAGTTCTGGTTTCCCTTGAAAGCCTTTTGCAATGTAGCACCATTAGGTAACACTTGCCAAAGTCAAATCTGTCCTTTTGGTCTAATTATTTAAAGAGATCCTGTTGATAATTCCTTTTTTGTGAGGTGTATCAGGCTTAGATTAGGTAAAAGGCCTTCTACGGGGTCTGCCATTCTGGAATATGCTCCAATCCAAGCTAAGGTTGTCCCTTAATATATAATCTGGTTTGTTTGTGTGTTTCAAAGGCATACAAAAGTAGCAGTCAAGGGCTAGCCCTTAGTTAAGTGAATGGTACCTCTGATGTATTGGTGGTTTTAATAGCTTTTTAAAATTTTCTTGTGACATAAGATCTTAAGATTGGAATAAGCTATCAATATTATAAATTGCTTGTATTGTTTAATTAATGTTACTTGGTATATGTTGTCATTAAAATATTCCAATAAAAGAAACAGGAAACAACAATATAAAAATAATTCTTACTTTAAGATTCAGAGGTTTATTTCATGAGCAATTTGGAACATGAACAGCCATCATAACACAACTTATATCAATAACTCATTGCAATGAAGTCCACTGACATAGCTAGGTATAGCTGCAGCTAGTGGCCACAATCTGAGACATATCTCCTTCTTTTATACCTTTCTTCTGACAGTATTTCAATAAATGGAAATTTACTGGAGTTATAGTACTTCCTTGTTCTCTCATACTGACAGTCTCCACATATACTCGGTACATCTCAAATCTCTATCCTTCGGCTACTTTCAGTTCCTTATTTCTCAGTTTTCAAAACTATATACTTTGCGAAATCACATTTAACAGCAACAGCTCAGCAGGATTACAAAGATTTTGTCATCCTTAGGAACTCATTATAGCTGACACTTTAATATATAGTATTTTATTTCAGGCCTGCTTTCATTCTGATGATATATAATCATTCTGATGATATATAAGTTTGGCAGATTCAAAGCCCGGTTTTCCTTTTCTCACAATGTCCAACAAGAACTCAACATTGTAAACTAAAGCTATCTTTCAGTGCATAGGAATAATTTCCACATGTACATATTCACCACCTGATAAGTGCCTCTATCGAACAATATATAGGAAGATTTTATTTTCAGTGAGGGGTTCTTTACATGTAGCCTTCAGTTAATGCTGGCCCTTGGGACTGGCATTTCTATTACAAAGCAATGCAATCGTAAAGCTCAACTTCACTTAGCAACAGCAGTCATGGTTGCTTTCATTAACTGAATCCCACCCAGTTGTTAGGTGAGGACATACTCCAAGCCAAACCATTTCCAGCTTGCTCTCTCCCAGTCCTGAGCTTCAGTAAAGGATACAGGACTGTCCCCTGTTCATCCACCTGCCTTCCCTTCCATCTCTGTCCTTTTGGCCACCTTGCCACTCCCAATTGATCTCCAAGTCTTCTTCTTCCAATGCTTCTTCCCATGTTGTCCAAATTGAGAGTGGCCTTCTTGACACTTTGAAACTTCACAAGAAAGCTTATTCAAGCACCTGAATTTTTAATGCACGATCATGAGGGCACTGCAATGGCCATAACTTCAAGGACCTGACCTAACTACCATACATGCAGTACAACCATAACTCCTAATGGTCACTGAACATAGTTAACTGAGGACTACCTATATTTACATTATTACATATGATGAACTCATAGTAGCTATGACAAGCTAAACAAATTTTCTTAAATCAGGATTCACACAACACACTGATGTAAAATTAAACCACTTCATGATTTAATATATAAAATTATTATCTTTGCTGCAAAAAATAATGGAAGAAAACATTTACTGAATGAAAATGCCCCTGCTACATTGGATGCATAAGCTTCCTTGTCTATGTCCAGGAGATAGTTTTACTTGTGATTTACACTAATATTTTGCAGTTATAAGGCTGCATCTTTGTGATTCTGTGCATAAATCTCCATGATCGATACAGTTAGGAAACACTTGGCTTAAAGTGAGCCAAAGGTAAAAACACCTATTCCAGGGACTGTAGAGATTCTCAGTCATCCAGGTCATGGTTGCCCCAAATGTGCTTTTTCAGGAGGCAACTGGACTTAGTTTTTTCTTTGAAGATGTTTCACTTCTCATCCAAGAATTCAGCTCTGACAGGACAGTGGGAATGGATGGGTTTATATTCCTTGCAGACAGCTGGTCATTTGCATCCTTTCAGAGGGTTGTTGAAGGACTTGGAGGTTTATCTCTGTGCACAGGGTCACCTGAGTTGTGCTCCGGGAGTAAACGACAAGAACTAGGAGACCCTGAGGACACAGATAAACCTCCAAGTGCTTCAACGACCCTCTAAAAGGATACAAATGACCAGCTGTCTGCAAAGAATATAAATTCTTCCATTCCCCACTATCCTGTCAGAGCTGAAGAAGCTTCTTCGATGAGAAGAGAAATGTCTTCCAAGAAAAACAAGGAAGTCCAGTTGCTTCCTGAAAAAGCACCTTTGGGACAACCTATTCCAGGGAGTTCGTGCTTGCAAAAATTCTTCCGCATCCCGCCATAAGCCATTTCCCAGATTTAAAGACAGCAGAAACTCAACCGATGAGGCTTCCTCCCCCTCGGAAAATGCAATGCAAGATTATCCTGTTCCTCCCTCTAAGGTTATATTCCCTTGCTGAATCGTGCTATCCAAAGTGTTCCGGCTCAGATCTATAAGGCGACTCCAAGGGACGAGAACCCAGCGGCTTGTTTTCGCTGCCGGGAGGCAGAAACGGAAGGGGAAAGCGCCGCGTGAAGAGTACCAGAAAGGAGGCTCAGCCAATACCTGCGCAGACAACGTTCGCACACGCCTCCGAGGCGCTTCTTGCTGACGATGTAAGCGAAGGGCGCCGCGCGGTACAGCAACTGGCCCGGTTTCACCGCGTTCAAGAGGCGCAAGCCGTTGCCTTTGCCCGGGCTTGCAAATTTTTCCATTGCCGCTCCGCAGAGCAGGGAACGAACGGAAAGGCTGGCAGATCAACACGCTTCCCGCCTCGATCCCCACGTGACGCCGCTCTGCCTGCCACCGGAATTATTTTTCCTTCGAGCAAAAAAAAAAAAAAAAAAAAAGCCCGCCTTCGTCACGTTCCCCGGTGCAACCTTTCCTCACCCCGTTATTAAAAACGCAGAAAAGGATTGTTATAAATAGCATTTAAATAGTAACATACGGAGCATACAGGACTGTTCGTTGAAATTAATGGGGATAATAGTTATTTGGCCTTAACAATTTCAATTTTGTCTCTTGCTTTTAAGCGTGTTTACTTTTCAAACAAGCAAACAAAAAACTCTTAATCCCACTCCGATAGCAAAAAATACAACGCATATCTCCCTGAAGTGGAAGGAAGCCTAAATTAAGATTGTTAGATTAAAAACTAATCATTAAAAACTACTTATTAAAAACTAATAAGTATTAATATAAATCCCTAGGTTTGAGACAGCCAGTTCAGTGAAGCGATAAGTATTAGGCTAGAAACTGGGAGAACATAAATTCAGCCAGCATGTTAAACTTGGGCCAGTCATCCATTCTCAGCCCTAGGAAGCAGACAATGGCAAACCATTTTTTAAATTTTGTCAAGAAAGGTGTAGAGATTTGGTCAGGCAATTGTTAGGCGTCAACATTGACTCAAAAGGATTTTTAAAAAAATACCTTTTTGATACAAATGTACTGCTAATGCCTAGAAAGAAATTATTGTTCTTGTATAAGATCACTATAATTGGAAAAATTCAACCCTAATCATAACCTTAACCTTGGTCTGATTCCAACCCTAATCATAACCTTAGTATGCATGGAAATGTCTCTAACTTTCATTTGAATATGTCTAGGAAGAGTCCCCCCACCTCTCTTGATAAATGTTTCCAATATTGAACCATTCTCACAGTCTATCCATTCAGTTGAAATCTGCCCTCTTGTAGCTTTAAATCCTTTATTCTCTTAACTTGCCATCTGAAACTAGAAAAAAATGCCTGGATCTGGATGTTTTTTTTTTTTAAGTGACATCTTTTCAGCTACGGGGAAGATTGCTATCATGTAATCTCAATCATGGCCATATAAAGTAATTGCCTTTTATTTTAGACTTTTAATTTTCAAAAAAACACTCCTTTTACAAGTAGTATGTATCAATTTTATCTCTCATGTAGGTAGCTTGTGAAAACTGTTCATCACCCTCATCAATGGCTCAAATTGTAAGACTGGATAAACAATCCTTGCCCCCAATAGGTTCCATAGAAGCCCCCCTCCCCAAAAAGTCAAGATGGTGACTAGCACATGACTATTGTTCCCCCTTGTTTTGCATGTGAAGAATGGAAAAGGAGTGAAGTTTCAGTCATCATGGTGTCATCTTTTTTTAACCTCTCATGTCCCTAGTCAATTTCCACTGAATTCATTCTCATTATTTAAGTGCGTTCTCTATTGTGAAAAGCAATGGATTTTCTGTGTATAGGACTTTTTTCCCTTTTATCAATTCTTGCCTTGCAGATTAACATCAGGGGTCATTGGCTGCTTATAACTGATTTAGGACTTTGTCTTAACCTTTTTGCCTACTTTGTGTGCTTAGTCATAAAAGAAAATGAAGAAATGTTTCATCAAGAAGGAATAACAAGTTAAAATATTTTATTAAAAAATGAAAACATTCACAATCAAATTGTGAAGTTCTCGAAAAGGAGATCTCCACTGTAAAATGTTCTCTTCAAATGAAAGTATTAAAATAGCAATTCAGAATAAGCAAGGAGAAATGAAACATTGGAACTAAATGTACATAAGAGTTTGGATAATAAGCAATAACAAAACCCAATTACCTTTTTGTTTTTGTTAATATTTGCCTTATTTGCATCTGTCCTGAAAAAAATCCAAATTTTAATTATTTTTATTTTAATTGCTTAAGTTTTATGGAAACTAACAAAAGAGCCAAAGAAATGAGGCATCACAATAGATTTTAGAATCATCTAAATGACTCAAATAGTTACCAGCATTTTCTTTAATTTAAAAGTCAGAGCTAAACAAACCTAAGAATCTTAATGTCTGCATGTCTCTCGCTCACTCTGATGCTTCCTGGAAATAACATTGGTTTTCTCCCAAACATACAAATAAATCCCAATTAGAATTAAGGAGAAAAATAATTTTCTCCCAGAACCAGGAAAATACAGAAATCCCATCAGTTATGTACTTTTACCTACTTCAGCCTGTACTTTCTCAAAAGCACAAACTAGCTAGCAGATGTGGCCATCTCTAAATAAAACATTAATGGTATTCATAGATAAACTTGATAGTATGGTCTTATTCATAAGTAATTGTAAGCTAGAATTACAGTAGCAGTTTAATATACTGAACCAAAAGATCTTGAAGCTGGGACTTTGTTCTCAACTTTATTTTCTTCATTTATTTATGAAAGTTTATATTGCTGTGGTATGGGGAGACAGACTGATCATGACAAATCAACCAAATTGTCTTTTTTGATAACAATGACAATTTAACTAGAAGCAGACAGTGGACAGTTTAACTTGTATTCAACAAAGTCTCCAATAAAATGCTAGAAGAGAGCATGGCAAAATATGAACCAGACTACTGGTTCATATATCACTGGATGAATATTGAGTTGGAAAGAAGAACTGAGTGGTTTACACAAGAGCTCCATTCTAGCCTTTGTGCCCCTGACCATATAACTTGAATGAAAGGTTAGAAAATTGAATCAATTTGTAGATGACACAAAAAAGGGAAAATAAACAGAGGACAATATCAAGCTTAAGGAGATAGCAACTTATCAAACTGGAATAAATGGGTAGAAACCAGCAAGATAAATTTCAATAGTGACAAATGCCAAGTCTTATATTTGGGTAGGAAAAATTAAAATATAGTGGGCAGCACTACATGCAAAAAAGAATCTGGGTGTTTTGATTAAAGATTAGATGCTGAACATAGGCAATAGCATATAACTGCAAAAAAAAAATACAATCCTAGACTCTACCAAGAGAAGTCATTGCTTTTCTCTATTTTACATTGTTTTTGATCTGGAATTCTGCATCCAGTTCTAGGCACATTTTAGAAAGGACGGTGATAAATGTGGGGACCAAGGAGATATTTATGAGGAACAACTGGAAGTTGCTTAGTCTGGAGAAGCTTGCAAACATCTATCAGGTACAGGTAGTCCTCAACTGACTACAACAATAATTGGGACTGGAATTCCTTGAGTAGATGACAAAGCACATTTACTAAGTCATAAAGCACAGCTGCATCACTTAGCAACGGCAACCCTTGTAGTCCTGGTTGTCATTAATTAAATCCCAAGTATTAGATGAAGCAATTTCTTGTCCGATTTCCAGTCAGTGGGGAAATCACCACAAAGGTTCCAGGTAGGAGGGAGTGTGCATGGTAGTGCCGGGGAGGGTCAAGGAGAGTGCAAGAGGCACAGCACAGCATGAGGGTGGATCAGGAAGAGTGCAAGAGAGATTAGGTGCAAGTGAAGAAGGATACAAGAGCAGAAATAAATTGCTACTACAACTTCAATGGATTCTGTGGGTGTTTTTGAACAGGCAATCCTTCCTAATATAAAAGTAAAATTATTTATCTTGTTATTTTAGGTTGTCTCTGATATTTGCATCTGACTTTGTGCAAAGTCCACTCTTAGTTTTGCAATCTTTAAACCAATTGAGCTTCAGACAATACTTATTTGAATCTGTATTAAATCTTCCTGTAAATTGTCCTCAATCTACACCTATTTGTTCAGTGACCATTCAAAGTTACAACAGTGCTGAACACCTCATGTTGATGACCAGTCCTTAAGAGTTCTGGCCATCCCAGTAATCACATGATTGCAATCTGGGCGCTTGGCAACTGGTTCACGCTTATAACCAGTTGCAGCACCTTATGATCATGTGTCACTATTTGTGGCCTTTCTCGTGGCTTCCCCAGAAAGTCTGTGTAAGGTGGCTGAGAAGCTCCAATGTCACTGGGATAACTCTTCCTCACCCACACACTTCTCTTAGCCCCTCTTTGCACTCTCTTTATGACCACATCATTTAGCAGAAATTCCAATCCCAACTGTTATCACAAACAAAGGACTGTTTGCATTACTTTGTGGTTTAGCAGCATCGTGTCTTATACAAATGAGATTATAATGCTAAGATTAGCTTGTCCTATAGGTAAATCATTCTACTTTGCCACACAATTTGATTTTTTACATAGCAATGGAACAATCAGGCAGTATGCATTCCAAGCAATTTCGATGTACCATACTTAGATGTACCATAGAATAGGCAGGGCCCTAAAATTCAAATCTAAAACAAAATAGTTTACATGGTCTAATTTTAATTGCTGACACAACTTAAAAGACCAATTATTTTGAAAACATACTTATGTTTTGTAATATTTAAAAAAAATTCTGATGGAATATCAATATGTTTCATGCATTGCAACTACAAATTTTATCTTCACATTTTCCATCTCACCTTGCCCTGTGCCCAATGGACAATTTCTTAAAATTCCCAGTATTTTATTATATAACCATCTTTAAATGTTACATCTGAAGCAACCTGATCCTATAAACTAGTAGGAAACAACTCCTATTTTAAATTAAGAATTGCTTATTTTATACAGTATAAGCTATAGCGTACTATAACTTATATAATCATTTTACAAAGTGGGATACAGTAAAGGCAAGATACAGATTAAACAAGTTGTATTTAAGATTAAAACAAAAATGCCTCCCTCTCCCCCATGTTTTTCATTCACTGTTATTCTGGTAAAATACCGATTTAGAAGATACTATGTTTTATACAGAACTGATGGTGTACATATTGTTTTCTCATCTTTGCAGTTTCCAAGATACAGCAACTTTAGAGTTGATCATTTAGGATCCATTATATTTCCTTGTTTGCATAATTAAAATTTTCTAGAACTGTCATCCTCGTGCACGTAGGGATTATCTTCTTTGTAAGATTCCAAGGTATGTTGTCCTCTGTATTGTATTTCAGTTTATCAAAAAACATTATAAATTAAATAGTCTTCATTTTAAAGAACTACACTGTCATCTGCCAAGAAATCAATGTCACAGAAGAAACTCCGATCAATTCGATTAGACTGTACCATACGTTCAAAGAGAGATTTGTATGCCTCTGGGTATAAACTACCAGCTGTAACCTCTTCTGGAATCTCCAAATCTCTCAGCAAGTTCCTTGCATCCTCGTAAGTCCATAAACTGAAACAAAAATCATTTAAAAAATAGATATAATTTAATTGTTAACGATCAAGTGGGCTCATTATGTTCTTAAAACCTTGCCTCCAAATATGATACCTGAAAGTATCAGTATGCTTGCAAACATCTGCCTTAGCAATTGCCTAACTAGCTCACCTGATTTTATTTAGTTTATTTTAATTTCTTAAAAAATTAGATGGGAAGCCAAACTGATATTAAACAAAACATCAATTTCATGTACCCTACTTATTGGCAAGATTTTTTTTGAAGTCTACCATAAATCTGGATACAATTTTTGACAATAAAAAATTCAGCCAATGCTTGTGCATTGTATTAGTACGTGCTAATACCTTTGTAAGAAAAGGCTAGATTTGGCAAGGAAAGGAAAGTCAAAAGCTTCACCAGCTCCTCAGAAAAAGACGTCTGCTTATGAAATTTTGTCACATGGCCCAGCAATGAAGCGTCCTGTCCTCTTTCCATAACTCAATGTCTTGAGCTCTAGGAAAGGTAGTGATGGAGGCAGGAACATGTGGAACCCAGTGGACTGGCAAAGCAGGCCTAATGCCTGTGAGGACCTAACAGGACAGGATAGAAGAGAAATAGATGGAGGGTGTTTCAGCATCTCTTTGGTTGGTTGTAATGGTAAATAACCCCAGATATAACTTTGGAAATGGGTTGTACGTTGGGGGCAAGTTGTCATAACTTTGAATCATCACTAAGTGATATGTCATAAGTTGAGGACTACCTGTACTCTAAAATTTTCAAATTTCTATGAGAGAGAGAGAGTCTGCTATTTTTCAATTGAGGAAATTTAATTTTACTTACTTCAATTTGTTGTGTAGCTTAGTTGAGGCTTTACCAAAACACTGCTTTACCATCGTGATAAATGTTTTTGAATTAGCAGTTGTCAAGAAGTCTGTAAATAAATCTTTGCGTGGTGTTAGTTGTACTAAATATAAGAGTCCATTCTGTAGAAGGCAAAAGAATAAAAAAATCTCAATTTAACAATTAACTCAAATGCATTTTAGTTAGTCAAGTTAAAATTTTTTATAAACTTGTACATCAGATCAAACTTTTCTGAAAACTTCATTATGAATTTGTTAAAAAGAATGCCTGTGCCCGTAATGGCGAATCTATGGCATGCGTGCCACAGGTGGCACGCAGAGCCATTTGTGCCAGCATGCGAGCTGCAGACAAACATACCTCACTGCACATATGCACGCCTCACAGCTGATTTTTGGTCGGTTTGAGGCCTTTTTTGGCCTCCCAAAGGCTTGCGGAAGGCTTCTTCAGACTTCAACAAGCTTTGTAGCCCGAAATCTAGTGCCGTTTCATCACTTCCTGTTTTTCTGAAAATACCAGAAGTGACAAAACAGGGCTAGATTTTGGCCTATAAAGCTTGTAGAAGCCTGAAGAAGCCTTCCTCAAGCCTTTGGGAGGCCAAAAAAGGCCTCAAACTGACCAAAAATCAGCTGTGAGGCGCAGTGCAGGTAAGGGGGCAGTGGGGGATGGGGTGGGATTGTGCGCACATATGTAGGGAGCATGGGGGGGGGCGCATTGCCTTCTGGGTGCTGGCACGTTGAGCACGAATGTTCAATCACACACAATTTTTGGCACAGGAGCCCAAAAAGATTAGCCACCACTGGCCTATGCACACATATTAAATTATTATTATATACCGAAAAATGTGAAATAACAGTTCTTTAGTGTAAGCTATGTTTGTTGGCCTTCACATGCATTCAATTCTTCCTAAGTAGTTAGTACTTCATAATATATCAGCATAACGTACGTACAAATCCAAGCAGTCTGGCCTTTTGCAAGTGACAGATGGAAATGTTGTCAATGCATAGATTTTTTTAAAGTGCCATCCAAGATTTGCTGATAACCTAGTGTGTTAATAACCACTGGGATCACCACAGCCAATTTATGCCATAAACTTTCAATTGATATTTTGTGATTTTCTCTAATTCTTTGTCTTCTACTGTATTATCTCCTGGTATTACCACATCAATTATCTACAATTTCTTTCAACCATAGTTAAATCTGATGTGTTATGAGACCAAGAGTTTACATTTGGAAATGTCAAAAACTACTTATTATGGTTTATGATAAAATCAGGAAGATGTTTTGACTAGGTTTGATATTTTTATCCAACTATTATTAACATTTGTCACACAGCCTGATGTTCAGACAAAATTTGTATTTTTAGATACCTTTCAAGTTCATCCCAAGGACCCTGTGATAGGTAGATGTTAAAAGTATTGTCATAGGATGTAAGGATTCTGAATAAAGCTGCCTTTTGCAATTGACTTAATGGTCATTTTGTCAATGCCGATGGTAACATTAATTTGCTATCCATCTCGCGGTTCAAGGTAACTCTGAGCATTATGTTGCCTCATTAACAGAATAATAGAGTTGGAAGGGACCTTGAAGGTCTTCCAACTCAACCTCCTCAATGATACAGAGTGTCAATCAGAACACTTTGTACTATTACAGACAAGTGGCTATCCAAGAATGGAGCACTCACAATTTCTGGAGGCAAGCCATTCCACTAGTTAATTTTTCTCACTGTTAGGAAATTTCTTCTTAGTTCTAGGTTGCTTCTTTTATTAATTAGTTCCCATCCATTGTTTCTTGTCTTGCTCTGATACTTTGAAAAGTAGACTGACCTTCTTTATGACAACCCCTCAAATATTGGAACACTGCTATCATGTCACCATCGTCTTTTTTTTTTTCCACTAGACTAGACATATCCAATTCCTACAACTATTCTTCATATGTTTTAGCCATCCTAATATTTGTTGGTCTTTTCTGCACTCTTTCCAGTCTCAAAATCTTTTTTGTAATATGGTGATCAAATTGGGTGCAGTATTCTAAGTGTAATTTTACTAGGGCTTTATAAAATGATACTAATATTTCATATGATCTTGATTCAATCTCTCCATTAATGCAACCTAGGACTGCATTGGCTTTTTTGGCTGTTACCATATGCTGCTGGCTCATATTTAAGTGACTGTCCACTAGGACTTCAAGATTTATCTCACAGTTACTGCAAATGATCTAGGTTTCATCTAATCTATACCTGTTTTGCTTTTCTTGCCTAAGTGAAAAACCTTACTTTTCTCAACGTTTTGTTAGATAGGACCCAGTGTTCAAGTCTGAAGGTCTTGAAATCCACCTGGATCTTGAACCTATTTTCTGGGGTAACTTCCAGATTATATATTGATATGTACATGTGGTATTTCTTGGATTATGAGCATCTTCATTCCCCTCTCCATGGCAATTAATACAATGTTTATCATTAAATTATAGCAAACCATGGAAAGATTGCAATAATAATTTCTAGTAGGAAGTCTCCTAACATAGATAGTCTCAACTTATAATCGTAACTGAGCCTGGAATTATGGTCGAAAATATTTGTGGTCATACATCATGGCACCCACATGACTAGAAATAATTTTTTGGCCTTTCTCGCAGCAATCATTAAGTACGTACCACAACTGTTAAGAAAACCCATTCATTTGAATGACCATTTTTCTGCTGGCTTCCATGTAAATTGCAGTTATGTTACTGCAGAATGTCATGACCAATTGTAAAGCTACCTGCCTGGCAAGCAATCACATAATTGTGGGGTGTTCCAGAATGATGGAACTCCATGATGGTCGGAGTGGTTTATGGGCCATAAAGCATCTATTCCATGGCTATCCTATCTTTCAACATTTGTAAAATGATTGTTTTTCAAGTGAGGACTACCTATATAGGTTTTGACCCCAGCAAAAAATACTTTGAGAACTGAAATTTGATATTAAGTGCAAATAAAAATTATCCATATTACTCTAGAACAGAGAAAATTTAAATAGACATCCAAATCCATTATTTGGCTTTTTACACACAACTCCTTAAATCAAATTGGAGAGTTACTTTTCAAGCCTCTCAATTATATGAGTCTGCGGAGGCAGAATTAATTGCATCTTGAAATTAATCTGTGGAGTCCCTGGTGCTCTCTGAGCTTGTTTACTTGTAGATGTTTCATTATCCAAACTAGGTAACATAATCAGTGTTTGCTCTGGTACATAAAAATAATCACTGAAACATTCACACTGCACTTATTTTAGGACTGACAAATATTAAAAGCTTACCACACTATTTGATTTCAATGACTTTTTTCTTGAAGTAGTTAAAAATGAAGAGCAAGGCACCTAGAAGAGAAGAAACAATGAAAGTTAGTGTAGCTTTAAAATACTAGGGCCAAGATATGAAAGAAAGAATGAAGAAGCACTAAAATTAATTATATATTCAGCATTCTGAATGTTGGCTCTCAAAAAGAGATTTTTACAATAGGTTTATACTTTATAGTATAGGTTTATAGAATTGAAGTCTATTTTTTATTATCTTGCTTCCCGTAGATTTCAGCAATAAATCTTCAGGGTACAGCAATCCTCCATCATAAATAAAAGATAGTGTGATTATATACACAAAAACCCACTTATATTTCTTTGTGTAAGACTAAGAAGCTAAGCATTTTATTATTAACAAAAACAGTTTCAGAATGTATAGCAACTTGCCAAATGCAAGGAGTGATAGCTAAAATGCGGCAATCTCTTCTATGAGATGTTGTCATTGCATAGCTCACTGCATTCGAAAACACTAACAAGGTTAAGAAACTTTCCTGAGCCACATCTTACAGTAGCATCTCCACACAAGAGCACATGAAAAAGGAGATGGGGTAAGATGGATGTTATAATTTGTCAAGTTCCACATTACTGTGTAACACTTGACATAATAAAAATACTGTTTTCACATATCTCATTCATTTCAATAACCTGTTCCAAATTTTTAGTGTCAAGTTAGTAATAAATGTGTAAGACAAGCAGTTTCTATTATTAATCATTGCATATACAAAATGCTCACCTTATGTAGAAGTTGAATATCACAAGCTGTTTGCCAAAGTACACTTAGTGCCTGGTAAAAAATTTTATCTGGAGGTTTTGCAACAAAAACCTGGCAAAGGCAGAAGCATTATATTTACGTTATATTTCTGATTTTATTATGAAAATCCTGAATGAACACTTGAAAGCCTCAGTGAGGCAAGAATCAAGGTATGCAAGACAACTTGTTGGAGATTATGTCGTATGTACCATATGTTGCTTTTGTGTAGGTGTGTGTGCCTAAAAGTTATTATTGACTCTTGGCAATTGCCCATACAAGTACTGTAGTATTCCTGGCAATAGGTGATAAATGAACTATTTTTTGGTAATATTTTCCGATCTTCTTTCTTATAGAAATCAATTACAGTTCTAAAAATACAAAAACTTGTGTAGAGTATAATAGTCTAATGCAGTGGTGGCTAACCTTTTTGGGCTCCCATACCAAAAATTGCATGCGTGCTTGTGTGCCAGCACCCAGAAGGCAATGTGCGCGGGGGGGCCACATGCCGCCTGCACATGCGTGTGACCCCCCCACATCACATATCTCTGTGCACGCACACAAGACCCCCGCGTGTCATGCACATTTTTGCACATTCACGTGCATCTCCCCCCCATCCCTCCATGTATGCACGCCAGATACCCAACAATCAGCTGTCGGATGAGCACCGCATGCGCATGCGTGCCAGCAGAAGATTCTCTATGTGCCACTTCCGCCACACATGCCACAGGTTCGCCATCACAGGTCTAATGATTTCTATATTAGTTATCGGGTGGGATTCAAATTTCTTAACCAGTTCTGTGGGCATGGCCTAATTTGTGGTGTGGCTTGGTTGTCACGTGACTGGCTGGGTATGGCTTTTATGTAAATATTATAAATATATATGTAAATATTGATTTTTTTAATAAAAAAGAGAAAATTTTATGCAAAATCAGGCAAAGCAGTCAGGTAGGCAGATTGAGTTACTCCCAGAATTACAGATTCACTCAGAGATCTACCTTTTTACAATCTGCTGCCTGAGTCTGTCACATAAAATTTACTTGCAAGCAAAATTATAAAATTTGCTAGCAAGCAAACTCTCAAAATTAACTCACAACACACCATGTATGTAAATATTGAATTTTTTTTATTTTTAAAAAAGCAACTTTTATCCAAAATCAGGCAAAGCAGGCAGGCAGATTGAGTTGCTCACAGAATCACAGATTCATTCAAAGGTCTATCTTTCTGCAGTCTGCTACCTGAGTCTGCACTGAAAAATAGAAGTTAGGAAGGTACAGTTCTGCTTTTAGATTAGCTAGAAAGCAAGAAATCCAACTATTTCCTGCTTTCTAGTTAATCTAAATCTCCCGGCACAGCTGATAGTTGGAACAGCTGATGGTTGGGGAAAAAAAGGAAAAATAGCAATTTAGCGGGCAAGTTGGATGGCACACGTACCAGGTAAGGAGTGACTGGGTGGCCAGGTAAGGAATGACTGGGTGAGATGGGGGAGTGACTGGATGGGGTGGGTCAGGGCCATCCAATGGTGTGATTTGCTGGTTCTCCTAACTGCACAGAATTGTAACAACCAGTTCTATAGAATCAGTGCGGCCAGCTAGAATACCACCTGTTAATTATGTAACTGGATTAGCTGAAAATGTAAATGATCTGCAAGCTGTAGCAGTAAAAGTCAAAGAACACAGTGAAAATAATGAAACTAAGATTAAATTTAAAGAACTAACAACAGCAGGTACCAGCCTTAGAACTGACCAGTGAATATGTCTATGGAGATTCTCAGTCATGCAGGTCATAATTGTCTCAAAGGTGTTTTTTCAAAAGGCAGCTGGATTTTGTTTTTTCTTCAGAAAAAAGTTTCACTTCTCACTTGGATTAGAAGCAAAATGTCTTCCTCAAGGAAAAAAAGTCCAGTTGCCTTTTGAAAAAACACCTTTGAGATGGCCATTCAGTATCTTCATTATTGAACTCATGAACACTTTCTGCCTTTTAGAAATAATTATCAACTCAACAGTCAAGAACTACACTGCTACTCTGGCAACTATTAGATTAGCAGTGAACACTCTGGAAAATATGTTACAAGAAAGATAAAATCTAGCAAGATGGTTGGTAAGAGTCAACATTGATTTGATGGCACATAATCAATCTACCAATCAATCAAATTACCTACTTTCAGGTGATATATAGGAAGTTTATTTCAGTGTTTTCTTGTCTTGTCATATTTTGCCTTTTATCAAATTAAACAAAACAAATAAAAAAATAAAAGCTGTGTAGATGCATATATAGTTTTGCTACAGAAGTTTCAATAAAGGATGATTATTTCATTATAATAATCAATAGTCAACATCTGTAAGGAATTCATTCATAAATCACAAATAATATTGAATGTGCAGTTTGTTGCATAATCAGTGGCCAAAACAAAATGTCATAGCTATAGTTTCACAATAAGTGACAACAAATACGAAAGGCAATATTCTGAAAATCAAACTCTTAGAAATAAGAGTTACTGTTCCAGAATAACTTCAGTGAGAAAATGAGAATCATTTGGAATACGACTAGAAATGACAGCTTTTTTTTCAGTTCATTATTTAAACATTAACTTGAAGAGACCATCCTTGAATTGATAGGAGTTTGAATTGACTAATTATCTTTCAGAAATCTGCCATAGCTTAACAGTATAATTTCTTACAGTCTGGATTCAGTATCAGAGCTTGGCTCTAAAATATATCCAGTTGTTTGCAGAATACATTTTCCTGAATTTGCCTATTTCAGTGCAGAAACAACTCGTAAAATACATTGATTATGAAAAATATGGCTGATTTTTTATTTGAATAACATTGAAAATACAATGGTTTTTATTCAGTATCTCACAATACTTTTTCTCATTCCACATGGCAGAAACTGCAGTGAATATATGGATTTTGCAATTCAATGGTAACACTGGCCAGTGAACATTGCTAGATCATCCTAAATGGTTCTTAACTATGAAAAATCAACATTTGATTTAGACCCCTTGATGATAAACATAGTTTCCATTGCCAATGTAAATCAGATTAAGTATAGTTGTAGCTTATTCCTGTATCATTTATTATCTGAAAATATCTAAGATAACTCAAAAAAGTTACATGTTCCTTGTTTAACCACCTGTTCAGTTATCATTTAAGCTATGACAGTGGTGAATAATGGGTACCGATGACCACTCCTCATAGTTGCAGTGTCCCCATGGTCATGTGATTGAGATTTGGATGCTTGGCAACTGTCTTGCAATTATAACATCATAGAATCCTGCACATTATCACCATTTGTGTCCTTCACTGCCAGCTTCCAACAAGCAAAGTCAATTGGAAAGATGATACAAGGGTACAAATGGTGATCACATGAAAATCACATGTAGTTTGCTTTAATGACAGCAACTGGAATTGTTGCAACTCCTTTTGTTACTTTGTAACATTACACTTTACAATCATGTAGCTTAGCAACAAAGTTGAAAGCTCGTTATGATTGGCAAGCAAAACTTACTGGTATAACAATATGTTTTAATGATATAGTAAAAGCAACATATTGCAACAAATCCTAAATTCAGAATTTAAACCAAGCATAATAAACCCATCAATATATTTTAGAATTGTTTTTAAAATGTCATTTTATTTAAAAATTTGGTCTAGTAGATAAGGAACCACTAGAAACCAGGAGACTGTGAGTTCTAGGCCTGCTTTAGGAATGAAAGCAGGTAGATGACATTGAGCCAGTCACTCACTCTCAGCCCAACCTATCTCACAGGATTATTGTGGAGAAAATAGGAGGAAGGAGGAATATTATGTATGTTCACTGCCTTGATTAATTTATAAAAATAAAAAGTGGAATGTAAATGAAATCTCAAAGTTGATGTATTAGCAAATTTTTATACAAACCTTGTACATTCTTTCACTGACAAACAAGTTTAATTCTACTCTTCCATAGTTGTATATAGAGCTGCATTCATATAAAAAATAAGTATATCTCCAAATAAAGATCCGTTCATCTTTTGGGGGGACAATTCCAACCACTTTTAGAGGAACATCTGTTTTCAAAGTGAATCAAGATATTTGAAAATTAAAACAAATAGCTGTGATACAGTAATCTAATATTAAATTGAAAATTACTATAAGCATATAAGTTAGCTTCAGCAATATAACTATTAGCTTCAGGACTTTCATCTTGCAAGTTATGCTTTTTTCATGAAAGCCCACCTCTTAATCAAAGGCCCTATTAGAGATTGAATCGGCAAGCAGAAATAGCATCACCTTTATTGCTTATTTTGTTTATAGACAGCCTTCAAATTTTATTAACATCAAAAAAAGTTATGTAATCTTTCTTTAGCATGGTTTTTTAAAAATGAAGTCTTAATAGCTTTCTGCTTCAGAATTTTAAAAATATATTTGGGACTAATTTAACAAATGCCACTTTACTCTGCATGTTATAATTTTTATACTGAAATGATCCAGTTAAACAATTCTGTCTGAATGGGAGCTACCTCAAATTCATAAGATCAAGAAAAAGTGAATGTACAATTTAAATTTACAATATATATACATGTATGATAATTTACCTGAAGTCCAAGGAACTTCGAAGATTCTCAGGTTGTTAAAAAGTGTTTCAGAACATAATTCACCCTTCAACAATGCATATGGATCACCATCCAATTTTATGAAGTTGGAATGCACCACTTCCAATTGATTTTCAAATTCTTTCTTTAGAGACTAAATACAAGCATACAGCTAGAGGTTAATCAAAACTTCTGAAATAGCCTTTCTCTGGGCTATTCTCTTCATGTCAATTACTTTCTGCTTAAACTGTTGCTGTCTCTTCAACTATCGCTCATGTTGACCATTGGATGTCATAATCCAGAAATATCAGAAGGTTTTCTAGCCTTGCTTTAAGATGAAAGTGCAGGAATTTATTATGGGAATAAGACAATACCTACCTCTAAATTAGGAAGAAAGGATTTATTACTCTCCAGAGCAATGACATGGGCTCCAGTATTAAGCAGTTTTCGAGTCAACACTCCAGGACCTGAAAATAGCCGTTGTTTAAAACTCTATTCTAGAATTTATTTAAAAAGCTCTATTTTTAAGAGAAATATCAATCAAAATATTCCAACTGAAAATTGAAAATATGCACATTTATCTATAAAGACACATCAGGTATTGCCTAATCCTAAAAGGAGAGAAGAAACAAATATTGTTCAGCTGCCAATAATGGTATCTACCTGGTTTGAAAAAAAACAACATTCATGATCAAGAAAGAGGTAACATTATTTAAAGTGCCATTTGCCATTATATTCCTCCAAGGAGTGACTCCCAATTCAATCTGCTATCAGAGAAATAGCTTTAGTGCCTGTGTTATCCCAGATGTGTATGTGTTCCTGAAACCCCAAAATTATCTTTTGGTTTGTTTTTTTTTTAAAGACAGTCTGACAACTGAAATTCTATGAAAAAAGTGGGCTTTTGCATGAAAGATAGCAAGATATAGCAGTTTCATGGTGAGACAACCACAGTGTCTCTGGTTTCTTTGCGTCCCGTTCCTTCTTTTCACTTTTTCATTTTAATTTTTAGTGGACGCAACAATATCTGAAAAGATTGCTGGCTCTTTTTTATGTAACTAAAGGAGCAATAGAAACAGCTTTTCCAACATGGATAATTTTCTTCCTCTACTGTACAGTTTTTTACTAAATAATATTTTTATGCAAGTCAGTTCATGAGACCTGTCAGAACAGGTTCCAAATGACTTATAAAAAAGAACATTGCCTTTTCAATAATTGCATAATGATGCAAGCCACTTAAAATACAGTACAAAAAGGTTAAGACAAAAATATATCAGTTAAACTTATCCATGTATTTCTGGACAGAGATCACCTTCAACTCAATGAGAGTTATGTGCAAGTGAAGCTGTTATAAGGTTGTAAAGTTACACAGAGGATATGATTCAAGAAGTACACAATATGAATTTTCAGTAATATAAAAGTATTATTAGTTTAAAAATTAGAATCTGTGAAGTTCTTGATCTTCTCAACTTGATTGCTTGTGTTCATTACCCAACAGTGCTTCAGTGATAATGTTTTCTCGTTGGCTAATGCAGTGTTTGCAAGCCAACAAGTTCAAGAGAGCACCAAGGACTCCACAGTCCTATTCCGCGCTAGGGTACATATATTTTCTTCTATTGAAAAACATAATCTGCTGCACACACCGATTGCTACTGCAGCACAAAGCTACCAAGCAGTACCAAACACCTAGAAGTCACCCTTTCTCTAACAAGTATTGCAGCAAATCTGGTGAATTCCTCCTCGCAGCTTAATGTCAACTTGATTGTCATCACATCACCTCCGAGGTCACAGGCTTAACTTTTACCTTTGAAAAACGGTCCCCTTAAGCAACGCTCACCTGCCTCGAATTCTAGAAGATAGGTTTTGGACTTCTCCAAATTTCGCCCCCTCGTCAGCTGGGAGGCCACTTTATGCGCTGACAGGGAGCAGGCGAGGAACCTTCGATCTGAGGTCGAATCCCGCTCTGCGTTTGCGACCATTTCGGCGATTTCACCTTTCAGAGAATAGTTTTTTTCCAGGTTGCGGAGTCCGAGCCTTACCCTCTGACCCTTCAGGCCCCACACCGAGGAGCGTAAAGTCGAGGCGGCCAGGGTCAACTGCCGTCTCCCGAAGAGAGGAGAAAACGACGCAACGAAAGTCATCTTCGCGCTTTAGCGCTGATTTCTTTCTTTTTTTTTTTTAACAAGGCGAGGGCCAGCCCTCACGTGGCGACCTTGCAGAACTCGACAGCGAGCGCAGTTTGCACCCGGACAATTTCAGCGTCGGAGCGCCACCGGCGGTTCCGTTTCCTCCGAGCGTTAACGAGCTGTCGCCGGGGTTGACATTCTAGCCTTCCGTTTTCATGGCACGGTCCTCTCTAGGCGTGTGGTACTCGGTGGCGCACACCTTTGGCTTCTGACGCTGCGCCCGGGAGCCCACCGGCGAGTGTCTCTGGTTTCTTTGCGTCCCGTTCCTTCTCTCTGGCTTCCCGATCCTAATTTGGCTCTGCCGGAGCGAAGGGCTGCCCGGAACTCTGCAGAAGGTGGCTGCTGGCTGCAGGCTGAGGTGAGAGAAGGAAATGCGACGAGGCTACTCTCCCTAGTTTACCGCAGCCCCGGGCGGGCGAGCTGGGTGGGCTCGTTATTCAAGTCTTGGTGAAGTCGAGAGCTGGTCCCGACCGTAAAAGGGGACCGAGAAACCGGATCGGATTCGTTAAGCACGGTCGGGGATGGCACGGGAATCTCCTTCGCCGCTTGGGCGGAGGGGAAGCTTGTGATCAGCCCGGGCAAGGATGAGGAAGAGCCGCCGGATGTTTTGCATCAGAAGAAAACATGAAAGGTTGGACGTGTCGGATTCCGGTCTTGTTTTAACCTTCTGCCCCTCTGCTTCTGCCTTGTCGGTCTGGTATTCATGGTGGGTCAAGGCAGTCGCGACCACCTCGCGTGTCAACACAGATTTCCTGTTTGGGTTGGCAGGAGAGAGAGAAAGAAAAGAGAGAGAGAGAAACTGTTGATTTTTTTTCAGTGTTAAAATTTGTATTAATCTAGAATTTATAAAAAGAATGTGTAATGGAAAGGGAATATGACAGACTAAAGAACCAACTAAATTAATACGTTAATATAGACAATTAAAAGCAAGGAGAGACATTGGTAATTTGTATTGTCATCATCTTCATCATCATTATTATTAGGCAAACACATACTATTTATCTTTATTTTTAAAATAAATATTAAAGGGTTATATTTGAAATAATTGAAATGAAACAAAAAGATGTTTCGATTGAGATTAATGAAAGAGGCTAGAATTTATGTGTTTGTTTCTCTCCTTGCTGAAAGTTTAGAATGGAAAAGGTAATAATAGAATTAAGTATGCACATATGAATGTATAGTTACTGTCATATTTGTATGTAAAGGTGATGACCCGGAAATATGTTGTCCACTAAAAAGCTATTTTTGTTTTTAATGTGAAAAACTGAATAAAATTTGTTAAAAAAAAAAAGAATTGTTAGGTTTTGTAAATATAGCAGTCACATTAGCATTAAAGTGGAAAGTTCAGCAAGACCCTTTAGAAAAAATAGATATTAAATATCTGATATATAATTTGTACTAGAAATCTCGTAAATGGGGGTTCCTTCCCCACCAGCTCAGTCCAAGAATTTGATTATATTCTTGTATCTTAAATCCATTTTTCCAACCAGCAATATTCCTATATATTAGTTGGAATAATCTTATTTGATGCAGAATGAATATAGGTTGGGACCCAGAGAATACCAGCACTTATTTTTTTCATGCAAGTTCCTTTCTGCTTCTTGAACAGCATCCTGCAGTCTAGCACCACACTATTGTTGAAACAAACAAACTTTTCCAAAGCAATATATGATATGGCATAGTAATTTTCCAAAGTTTCAAGAAAAAAAATCTGGGAAGCTCAAATTTTACAATCAGCCACAGTTTTTCAAACATTAATAAAAACATGTATTACAGGTAGTCCTCGACTTACGACAATTGAGCCCAAAATTTCTATTGTTAAGTGAAGCATTTGTTAAATGAGTTTTGTCCCATTTTACAACCTTTCCACAGTCGTTAAGTGAATGACTGCAGATGTTAAGTTCGTAGGACTTCCCCATCTGGCTTCCCCAGTGACTTTGCTTGTCAGAAGGTCGCAAAAGGTGATCACCTGACCCCAGGATATTGCAACCATCATAAATATGAGTCAGTTTCCAAGAGTCTGAATTTTGATCACATCACCATGGGGATGCTGCAATAGACATAAGTGTGAAAAACAGTCAAAAGTCACTTTTTGTAATGCTGTTTTAACTTAGAATGGTCACTAAGTGAACTGTTGTAAGTCAGTGGCTACCTGTACTTATCGAACTGCATTGATGAACAATTTTAATTTTTATATTCTGAAAAAAGTGGATTTAAGTTAACTCTGCTCTTTCATCAAAACAGAAATCTCTTATGTAACAAGATAGCCTCCTTCAAAGAAATAATTTCATACCTTGGCACTTTTACAAAGACTTGCCCTTCTCACATTATCATTATGATCAAGTTATGTGTTTTCAGTTGCTGGGGAGATGAGTGATCCTTAATGCTTTGCTTTCTGAAAGAAGTCAGTAAAGTTACAGTAATTTAGGAAGACTAAAGATTATATCATTTTAATAAATCAAAAAGGATTGGTACTATGTTCCACTTATTCTGATCTTATAGCAAATTTCTAACCAAGGCATTTATTATTGTAATGTATCAACATTTATATTTCTTACTTTTTTGGCAGATAGAATTGATGCTAAAATGACATTCTCCTTTATCCTGCAGTATGTTTAAGAAGCTAATATGGTAACTGCTGCTTTTTAAAATAGAAATAAATAGAACTTGAGTCTATTGAGAAGTTTCAGATTTTTTTAATATAAAGAAGCACAAACATCTTATTTTTACAGAAGGAAATTGGAATTTTTAATAATCAGAAAAATATTCTCTTGCTAATTAAAAATACTGATAAACAGGTAGTAATTGATAAATCTTTTTGGCAGCAGATGAAATTGGAGGATAATTCAGAATGTTTCATTTTAAAACAAAGTATTAACTTCTTTAAACTAATACAAGCAAATGTAGTATTATGTTTGCAAAATACAAAATATTGATTGAAATAAAAGGTGGAAACTATGAAAGTTGAGAAGTCCCTGAAGCCTGCCAAGAACTAAATTGCAAGGTTAGTTGCTGTCCATCTGCCAGTTATGAATGGATCTGCTAGGATTCACAGTTGAGTACATATCTGTAATAATGTTGTAGAAGATTATGCATCTTCTATCAGGCCCCAGTCCACATGTTGGAAATCAGAACTGTAAAGCCACATTTATAGAATCAATAGGGAATCCAAATTGAACCAATCTCAGGAACATATTCTTCATCCCTTAATTCATCATATTCAACAAAAATGACTGACATCCTTTCTAGATCATTGGTTCCCCTGACAAACTACCCTTAAAATGCCTTTTCCCAACTCTTAAGATTTTTTTTCATATTCATTTGGAGTCATCTTGTATTTAAAACTTGTTACTCCATGTCCATTATTTAGATTTTAACCTTCTACTTTGCTACATTATTTTTTCAAATAGAGTGGTACCCATAGCTCCCTTTCTGCTCACTTTTTATACAGGAGTTCAAAGTGGTATACCTAGGGCATCCTTTTCCATTTTTTCCCACAACAACCACCCTGTGAGGTAGGCCTTTTAAAGATGCTGTTGGCATGCGCCTCTGGCATGAGTATTAGGACCAGGCTATCACTTTCTTGCTGTTTCAGAATTCTGTGGGGATACGGAGATATATGTTTGCTTTAAATTTTGTTGGCCACTTTTAAGGTTTGCTGGAGCAATACAACAAGGCAAAAATCAAGTAAATAAATTCATAAATAATAACTTTCAAATTAGAGTAAAAAAATTAAGAGAACCTTTTCATCAACTTAAAGATCCCATTGATAGAAAAAGAAAGGAGATATCTTTCATAATTCACCACCATTTACAGTATTCCACCTTCCTCTTGTCATTGTCTGTGACAGATTTTATGTTGGAAGGGTAAGAAGTAAAAGAATAGAAGAGGAAATTAGTGTAAAGTTGTATGCATTCTTCCATTGTAGGTGCACAAGCAGGAAAAAGAAGGGTGAGATTTAGCAGTAAAATATGGCTAATTAGGTGGTTTCACTTACAAGCCAACATTTCTAATGAAGTAATTAAATAAGTTTTAATGTAGATTAAAAAAAAATAAACTAATGTTAGTGCCCAGGGTCATTTGGATAGTGATAGGCAACAAATACATAAATACATGCTGTTTTGAACAAAAAACAATCTACATTTTGGTTCAGTCATCAGTGCAGCAAACAAAAGCATGCTTCTGCCTTATTTATTATAGAGTATTAGAGTTGAATATGTCAGAAGAAAGAAAAGTTAGTGGGAATGGGATAGCTAAGATAAACAAGAAGGAAAGAAAGTTGAGAAGAAATAGATACTGAATGAATTAGATTGATATCAGAGTGAGTGACCACAATGCTAGAAATATATTGAGGCAGTTTAGTTGAGAAGAATGAATTGCAAAACTTTTCCTCCTGGTCACTCGCTGGCAGGATTTAAATCTTAAGCCTTTTCTTCTGATTCTTCCATGTTAATAGACTTCCGGTCATTATTTTCCCAGCCTTGAGATTGGGAGGTACCTGTTCAATCTTTACACAGCCAGTTTCAATTGACTAGATCAGCATAGGTTGCCCCTTTTCCAGCTTACGCACTTACATATATATGAAGGAACAGTGAATTAATTGAGAGGAAACGGAAGAGGGAAAAAGTTATGGCTTAGACGGAGTCAGTGAGATTCTCAAAAAGGAGGTAAGAAATTTAAAGAACAAATGACAGTATATTAAATGATTCATAAGGAACAAAAAGTTGAGGAGATGATACCAGTGTGAAATTTCCACTCTTTTGTCTTTTAAATGATTTCTCTGTTAAAATTAATTAGAATTTGTATATTGTTTGAAAGAAACAGATTAACTGAAATAAAGTCAAGTACAGTTGATCCTCTTTTAGTGACTGCCTTGTGTAACAACAATTTATAGTTATGACAGTAATGAAGAAATAACTTTGCAAGGAATCCTTGAATTTATGATCCTCTCAGGTCTATAAAGCAAAGGATAGTTGAAGTAAGATTATAAGCACAGTCAGTTTCACTTAGTGACTGCTTTGCTTAACAATCAAGTTGATGGTCCCATTTGTGGTTGATAAACAAGGACTACCTTCTTTTAGAAGAAATTTCATTTGCTGTGGCAGAAAATGATTTGTTGACTGAAACTGTACATTGCAGCTTTCCAAATTCAATTTAACAAAAGTCAAACAGAGCAAAAATAAGCAATAATTCCACGAATCTGGCTTTAAAATTTAATTGATTTTTCTAAAAGGAAATATAGAAAAAATAATTGCTGACATTTATTTAAGAAAAAATAACTTTAGTCTTTCTACTGGAGTAATTGTTAAAGCTTAAAAAATAACCTATACTTGGAAAGGTAAATGTTTAATTCTACTTACATATAGAAATATGTAATTATAAGCTACATGTGCAACAGGTTACAGTCTAATACAAATACTATTAGATAAATAAGTTAATATGTTTATTTCTCAGATAACAACATTTCCCTTTTTACATTTCTCTTTAAACCAAGAAAATGCCTATTTTCCCACCTGTTCTTTCTTTTCACTGCTTTGTTACTCCCTTCCTCATTTTGATGCTAATACCTGGAAACCTTTTTTGCCACCATATATGGAAGCAGGCAGGGATAGGAGAAGGAGGGAACTAATATTTCCATTCTAATTCAGCTACATATTTACAAGAATGTATGCAGAAGTAACTCCAAGTCAGAAGCAACTCTAAATAGCAACTCTAAATATTAGTGATAGTAATAGTCTTATATGAAAATAATTCCTGTATTCAAACATCATATGTAGTTCAATTTATTATTTTGACTAGCAAATAATTGGCCATAAAAATATACCTCAGGTTATGAATCAAAATTTTGATTAAAATTTTCATACATCTCAGTGTTTTTCCTGAAGTTTTGTAGTTATCCCCTCAGAACAGTCTTTAAAGATATGCTACTAACCTTGGTACGCAACTCACAGGCATAAGCTTCTGATACTTTTTGTTCATTTTTCTTCTAAACTATATATATCATCATGTAACATTTTCATCAATACTGAACAAGAATTTAGATTTTAATCATTGGATGTTGGATAATGTTGGACTGCAGACTTCTATACAGTCTAGAACTGTTTGGTTTAAAAAAAACTGCAGCACATTTAGAACGTAATTTTTTTGAAAGCATTTGATAAGAGTCAATGCGATTTGGATCTATCTTCCTACAGGTAATCCTTGATGTACAACTATTCATTTAGTGTCCATTTGAAGTTACAGTAGCACTGAAAAAAGTAACTTACGACAGTTTTTCAAATTTATGATCGTTGTAGCATCTCCATGGTCACATGATCAAAATTTGTGTGTTTGGCAACTGGCATGTATTTATGATATGAACACAGAACATAAAACGATTAACTTTCGTCAAATTAAACTTACTTTTAGATAGGTTGCTTAAAAAGTATGAACAGCAATAGCAACAGCACTTAGACTTATATACCACTTCACAGTGCTTTTACAGCCCTCTCTAAGCTTTAAGGTTTACAGAGTCATCCTATTGCCCCCAACAATCTGGGTCCTCATTTTACCCACCTCAGAAGGATGGAAGGCTGAGTCAACCTTGAGCCTGGTGGGATTCGACTGCACTCTAACCACTGAACCATCCCAGCTCTTAATACAGCCAAATATTTCAGCTTTTAGAGTATATGTACTCGTAACAAAGAATATCTCACAACAAGGAAGGGGAAACTTTTTTTTTTTACTTCACAAGTTTTAAGTTCTTGGAATTATTAAAATCACCTTTACCAAAGTTAAAAAAAGAAAGAAATTCAAGTAGTCACTAGGCAATCCTTAACCCCTTGGTTAAGGATCAGCGGTCGCCAACCAGTGAGCCACAGCCCACTGGTGGGCCGTGAGAAAAATTTGGTGGGCCACAGAGATATCTCACCCCCAGAGTAACCCCACAAAGCAATTAATCCAGGCTGCACGGAAACACAAGGCTGCGCCGCCCACATGGCCCTTGGGAACCCTCCCTGCCCACTCACTCCTTACCTGGTAAACTTGCCTGCTAAATTGCTATTTTTCCTTTTTCTGACCATCATCTGTTCTGCTGTGCCGGGAGATTTAGATTAGCTAGGAAGCAGGAAATGGTTGGATTTCTTGCTTTCTAGCTAGTTTTTAGATCTTCAGCTCTGCTTCCTTTAGGACTGGAGATTTGTTTGCAAGCAAATTCAGTGCAGACACACCGCAAGCAAATTTGAGAGACTGGGCTAGCCGATGGCAGATAGATCATTGAATGATTCTCTGATTCTGTGAGCAAATCAATCTGCCTGCTTGTTTTGCCTGATTTTGGGTAAACATTGCTCTTTTTTTAAATAAAAAAATCAATATTTACATGCATAGTGTGTTGTGAGTTAATTTTGTGAGTTTGCTTGCTAGTAAATTTTATGAGTTTGCTTGCAAGCAAATTTTATGTGGCAAACTGAGCTAGCCAATGACAGATAGATAGATCTCTGAATGAATCTGTGATTTTGTGAGCAACTCAATCTGCCTGCTTTGCCTGATTTTGGGTAAAAGTTGCTCTTTTTTAAAAAAAATTCAATATTTATATAAATATTTATAATATTTACATACAAGCAATGCCCAGCCAGTCACATGACCAAGCCACATCCACAAATTAGGACATGCCCACAGAACTGGTTAGTGGTCCCTGGGATCTAAAATTATGAGTTTGGTGGTCCCTGAGGTCCAAAAGGTTGGCAACCCCTGCCTTGGATAATCTTTTCAGAAATATTTTCTGTCAAGATTCTTTCATGCCTTCACAGTGACAGAACTTCTAATTTACTGCCTTCAGTAGAAGTGCTGAGATAGATTCAGAGACCTATATCCCTTGAAAATAGGCCATATTAAACTGTGTAACAGAGTCAAACATCAGCACAGTAAATGTTTTATGATATTTTGTAATACATCATAAACTGTTTTATAATGTTTGTGTCATAATTTATTTCATAAAATTTGCCAAATTTCAATTCCATGGAAGTCATGGGCCTGCATTTTTGGACACATTCTGTAACTTAGCCCATTTGAGATATCTTAGTTGGAAAGGTTTTGCCTTTTGGTGTACTGTTTGCCTACGAAATCAGAGTTTTAATCCTCTAGCATATTGATAAGAGTCTAATACCACAATTTTATGATTATATTACAAACAATTGTTTGAATGGATAGATTACTTTTTTGCCATGTTAATTGGAACTTGCAGTATCCATATCTTCAAGCAGTATATTTCATAGCTACCTAAGGTATCTTGAACAGCAGATTTAACAAGGTACTTGTTTGTTCAGTAGATAATACTTGTCTCCTTGGCTAATGAGGAATTACTGGGAAGGAAGATAATATAGAAAAAGAAAAATAAGATTAAATAAGTCTTAGTACAAGAACTAATAGATATTGAACATGTCCAGTTAGAAGCAGTATTTTTAAAGAATACCAAAAATTGGCATGAAGTTATTGAATTAAATATAAATAGAAAGTATCATATGCGGTAAATAATTTTTTTTTAAAGCATTTTGCCTTCTCAGTCTGAATACTTAGGTAGGTAAAAAATATTACTATAAAATAATTATCAGAATAACTCAATGAAGTAATGAAATTGATAACTGGCTTCGCATTTCATTGTTGATTATAAGTTTCCAAAATTGGTATTTTCCCAAGAAACTTTACTGAATACTGTATACTTCTTGCTTCTTTGATCTTATCCAGCAATGTGGGACTTGATAGTTAATTTTTGTCTTGAAAACTATAACAGAAACGTCTAACCTGCATTTATAGTGTGATCATTAAGACAGAATCTCTTTGAAACATTTTTCCCTAAGTTTCTCACCTTCCATTTCTTGACTGTTTATGTCAACTTTCCATTATTTTCCCAGCTTCCCACAGTGTGTCACTTTGTGTATGTTGCAATAATGTTAACGTTTTTATAATTATACTGGCCTACCTTGTCTGGGCTTGGCAGCTAAGCAGGATGTGGCCTGGTTGCTACTTAGATGAGAAATCCATCAGGAAATGCCAGAGCTGTAGACTAGGCAGGGAAGCTGAAAAAAAAATTGCAGAACAAGGCAGTGACAAACCACTTCTGTATTATTGCCAGGAAAACAACATGGACATTTCTATGCAATCATCAGGAGCCAAATCTGACTCAAGTAGCTTTACCTTTTATGACTCAAAAAGATGCATAGTTTCACAACTTGGAAGAAACCAATATCAAACCCATTTTGTCTTTTTGCTCAGAAAACATATGGAATATCTATGAAGTTACCAAGACTTAAGCTGAACTCAAAGGAAACTTGATTTAACAGCAGCAGGTAATTTAGCCCTTACTACTGTACTCTCCTGTTTCTGAACTTAAAAGGTTGGGAACTTAATTTGATAGGAGTCAATAAACAATATATGAACAGTCTTCTCCTATTTAAAACTGGAAGTATTTTCACTATGAAATTAGTGATTTAATTTGAAAACAGTTACAGTCAGACCTCATCATGGTGAAAATTATTTAACCTTCAAATTTATCATGTGTTCCATTATTTTAACCACCGATGCTCACTTAAAAGTCCTGTCAGATATCATCTTTGAAAGGCAAATATTTAAGTATTTCTATTAATTTTCCCCATTTCAGAAAGGACATGAAAGTTATATCATAAAAGTTGTGGAGTTTAAGGTTTTACAAAGTGCAGATGGATGGATAATTAATTACTTAATGTAAGAACTAGCAAGGCAATTATTCTAATTATAATATAAGCTTTTCTTCATTTAAACATCTTGTTAAATATTAGATTCTTAGTGTTTGGGTTTTGCTAAATGCAACATTCTAACTTTTACAAATGCACATCTGTAGATATGAGTTTTAAACCATTTTCTTTAAAATAACTATAATTTTTCAAGAAAGTGCTATTTCATATTTATAAAATCTGATGATTATATTTCACAACTATGAAATACTACATATCTATAATGGTAGAAATCTCACTCCATTCTACAATCTTAACAAAGTTTGGCAGTAAAGATACATTATTAACAACTCCATTGTTTTGTTTTTAGTGCTGAGAGTTATTTGGACAAAGTGGAAATAAAGATCATTATAATGGATGATAGAGAATCTCCTACAAATGATCTTCATTTAAATTTACAAGATGTACTTTCTACTGACATGCATGAAGAAAGGATCAAAACTTGCTTGGCGGCTTCTCCAGATGAAAATGAAAATCAGTCTAACAGTGGGAAGCATAATACACTGAAAAACTCTAATAATGCAATGGGAAGAGTTGAACAGGACAGCATTAATAATAACGAGGACAGTGGAGACTATACACCCTGCTTCCAAGACGATGAAAGTGATAGGCCATGTAAAAGTTTGAAATCAGATGTGCCACAGAAGCTTGGTTCTAAAAAAAAGAATCCAAGAAAAACAAAAAGTCCTAGTTGGAAAGGCAAGTAGTTTCTTAAATACATCTGTATTGATGATATAACTCTGCTCAGTTTCCTTGAACTATTTTATATTTGTACATTTTGCTACACTTGGCAAAAATGCTTCATATTTTCTTTTAGAAATTTCTGTCTAAGCTTATAGAGGATTGATTGACTAAAGCAACAGTAAATTCAAAAAACAGATTTGCAGCTCCTCCTGCCTCCCAAGCTCATTCCCACAGATCATCACAAGCTACCACCCAAGTTCAATACTCATTATGCATTCTCCTCTTTTTCCAGTCAGATCCCACTCTCACTCAGGCCAGTAGATGTCTAAAACCTGATTACTATCAGGGCAAAGGTATGCAGAACTTTCCATTCGTCATGAGGAAGAGCAACTCCTTCATCATCACTCCATATACCCAATTCATCTTTATCAGTAGAACCACTGTGTCTATGATCTTGATCTCAATCACTAGCCCTAAACTCAGTTGAATAAAAGGGCAGGTCCTCTTGTGGGTAAACAGTGGGTTAAAGAATAGAAGAGAAAGAGAAAGAATAAAATTTATCACAAAGGAGATATGTAGCTAGTTGGGTCTACCAGGATTCTTCTACCTTGTGGTTGATGCTTTTTAATGTATTTATAAATTATCTGGAGGTGGACATGATTAATGAAATAGTCAGGTTTGCTGCTGCCATTTATCATTATTCAGAATGATAAAACAATAAGGGTATGTGAAGAGCTCCAAAGGAAATTCTGCAAATTAGGGGAGCAGGCATCAAAATAGCAAATGTCATTCAGCAAGAACATTGTTCATTGTGCTCATTTGTGTTAAAAATCCTAACTATTCCTACAAACTAATGAAGCCAGAGCTAACAGTGGTAGATGAGGAAAGAGATCTGTGTATCCACTGTAAAAAAAAAAAGATCAGTGTGTTAAGGATAATAAGAAACAGTATTGAAAATAGAGGTGCTTGTATCACAATGCTAGGTCTGCTTGATCCTTATCTAGTGCTTAACTGTCACCTGTGGCTAACTACACATGCAGGGGCCAGAACCCAGTGTCTCTGCAGATAAGCCAAACCAGGTGAAAGTAGCTAACAGGTCTTCAACTACTGATGAGATAGAGGATTTGTCTATTGCAGCAAGTGAAGTCTGGCCCTGGAAGATTGATTGGAGGAGACTGATCCACTGTCAAGGAGGTAAATCCAGCAGGCATTGTGGAGCACAAAGGCTTAGAAAGAATTCATTTTCCATTGTGACTTTTTGTGTCATATCTATGTTCTTGGGAAACTGCCTATCTAGAATAACTTCAGGGGTTGAAAGAAGACAAAAGTTTCTGTCAGCAGTTCTATGTTTGTATCAAATTTGAAATTATCTGGGGTATTATATATTTTTCTGACATTACATTTTTTAAAAGAAAAAACAATTATTCCTCTCAATATTTCTGCAGCGAAACAAGAGAAAGCTGATTTTACAGCAGTATCTTATGTGCAAGGGGCAGATGGAAACAAGATAAATTCAAACCATCCTCTGAAAGAACCAGCTCAAACTTTACAATTCCTCTTCTCTCTTCTTCAAGGAGAATTAAAGCAAATGGATTCAAATGTGCTTCCCCTGTTCCTGCACCAGGTAGTAAGAAAATGTTGCTTAGCTGGTTTTTCATATTGTTGATGTTGATAGTGTTGTCATATTGAATGTAATTTTAAATATTGTCTTATTAGAATCTGAATATATTGCTCAGGACAATATGTTTATTCTATTCCAGTGATGGCTAACCTTTTCCGGACAGAGTGCCCAATGCCCACATGTTACCCAAACCCCAAAATTAAATGCGCACCCCTACCATGTGCCTCACTCTCCTGTGCATGTGTGTGCAGCCCTCACACATACACACTGTCCCCTGCACATGCACTTCAGAGACCCAACAACCAACTGGCCAGTGAGAGGCGCATGCACATGCACAATGGAGTTGAACAACGGTTCACTTGCCCACAGAGAGGGCACTGTGTGCCACCTGTGGCACACATGCCATAGGTTTACCATCATGGTTCTATACTGAGGTTTTCAGTTTTATTCCCCATTACGTCTGTTAACAGAATCAAGTGGCAGATATCAGCTCTTCTTGAATGCTAAAGAATTACTACCCTTCCTAAGAAATCAGGCATAGTCAACCTGCTACTCGTGTGCACTTTCATTTGTGCTCTCCCAGGCTCCCTGCCCTATTTGCTGTTTTAAAAAAAGTTTTGTAATTAAATTAATAATAGCAGCTGGCATGTTACAAAGTACCAAACTCTTGTATAATATTTGTCTATAATTAAGCTGAACAAAGATCCCACAGAAATAACAAAACATTCTAAAGGTTTACTTCAAAATGTGATAAAATTAATATTTAACTTTATCAATTTGGTGGCCTTTGTTTGAGTGAACTTTTTATACAATCTCACTGGTCCAAATATGTCTGTAGTTCAAAATAATACATGTATGATAAAAAAGCAAAGTCTGTTGCATTAAAGGAAACAGCACATGATTAGGTAGATGGGTGATACATAAGGCAGAGCTCTTCTGAATGCCCTTACTGACTATATCGTCTGCATTTTTTTTAGTGTGCCAGTTATCTTAATAGTTTCATTTGGTTTTTCAAGGCTGTATAATTTTTTTAGCACATCATGAATTTTATATCTCCTTTGGCAGATATAAAATATAATAAAATATATTGAAACAGTTTTTCCCTTTCTTTCTTTGCAGATTGCTGAAACCTATTTTCATGATGGAGAATGTATCCTTTTTAAAAAACACAACATTGAATGTGGACTGATATCAAAATATAAACATAAAGCTGTGGACTTTCAAGTGCAATACATGCTTCTTACACTTATTCTTATTTTGATTTGTTAATGTTGGGGGAGATATGTACATACTAATTTTGTGAAAGATATGTCAACATGGTATTCAAGAAGGCACAGTATAAAAATTCATTGTATGTTTAGAAAGTGATTCATGTTTAATGATTTGATCTTCCTTTCATTGTGGTAGCAAGATTTTTTTGCTGCACTTCTTAACACCCTGTTTCTACTACTTCTGCAGAGTACAATACTTCCTGTTACATTTAAATTCACAGGCAAAATAATTTATCATTCTATACCCTTTTCTGTATCTCAACAAATATATGTGTTTGATTTGTATTCAAAGCCTTCATCTTGGAGATTTTTGTCAGGAAGGTTGCTGCATTGCACAAACTCAAAAGTTTGTACCTCATCATCTCCTCATTTTATGACTCATAGCTATGTTTTAAGAGTCTTCTCTGCACTTCTTGGAAGAATAAAACTAAGGTCTTGATTCATTCCTGTTGATTCTTTCAGTTGAAAGTGGAACCAATGGCAATTCTTCACACCTTAGGCTGTGACCTTAAATCACAGCCTTAAGTCACAGCCTTAAATCACATCATTGCCTCAATCAATGGTTACGCTCATTTACAAAATGCTTCTTCTGCCTTTGGGTACCTGATAGAAGAGCATTATGATTTGCAAGCTACATTTACAGGAGCTAAATGATCTTGTGACTGTTCCAGATCCTTACTATATATAAAACAACAAAGTCAGGAACCACCATAGCATTCTCATTCAACAGAATTTGCCATAATAATAATGATGGCACAGTGGTTAGAATGGAGTACTGCAGGCTTCTTCTGACTGCCGGCTGCCAGCAGTTTGGTAGTTCAAATTTCACGAGGCTCAAGGTTGAAATCAGCCTTCCATCCTTACAAGGTTGGTAAAATGAGCACTCAGATTGTTGGGGGCAATATGCTCACTCTGTAAAACCGCTTAGAGAGGGGTGTAAAGCACTGTGGAGCAGTGTATAAATCTTAAGTGCTATTGCCATTGCTATAATCAATGTTATGACTAAGAAGCCTTGTCTTCCTTTACTGTGCTTCTCCATGTGCCTAAACAGCCAGAACTATCATGATCTAATGTTTCAAGCCATATGCATATCCAAAGAAGAAGTAATTGTCAGTATTGCTGATCTAGGACTTGCAAAGTCTTATCAGCCATATCAGCTTCAAAGCCTAATCAGCAACACTGGATAACTTGTCTGCACCCATATCATATTTTCCTCCTATCATAAAAGTGCTAGTTTGAAACCATATCTATAAGTGGCAGTCCATGTCTGTATTTTCCTTTATTTTCCATTTAGATGAGAAAGCAATGGAGTTCATTCGGCTTGAACAGCTATATCACAAACAATTACTTGCAAATCTCTCTTCTCTTCAGCAGCAGTGGGGTAAGTGTGTCATATAGTGCAGGGGTCTCCAACCTTAGCAACTTTAAGACTTGTGGACTTCAAGTCCATAAGTCTTAAAGTTGCTAAGGTTGGAGACCCTGATGTAGTGGAAAGTTGTATGTCAGGTAAAACTTGAGAAATGTCTTCATTTTCTATTATAGCACATTGATTACAGGGAGGCTATGAGGCTAGCAGGATAACTGCCTATATTGTGTTCTATGACTAGGACTTCATCTAAAATCTTATTAATTAATGAGAAATTCTAATTAGACAAACAATACTCAATACTCATGAGTTTTTGAGCACATTGAATGAACATTTACTGGGATGGGAAGAATCCCATACAATTTTCATAAAAGGCAGCATCATGTCTTTATTGTTCTGCTTTAATGATTAAAGACCTACTGTAATATTCGGGGTTTTTTAGAATTTATATTTCTGAAATATAAAATAGTTCATTTTTAATATTATGTCTTTTGTTAATAGAAACAAAATGGAAAGCAACAGAGCGCAGTGAGGTTCCAAATCTAAAGAATTCTTCTAAAGATCTGAATAACGAAGAGCTAGATAAACTTGCTGAATTTTGCACATCTCATCAGGAGTAAGTGATGAACATTATTTGTATGTAATAAAACTATACTGTACTAGTCAACATTTTTTCACAGTTCTACATGTGATAATTCTTCTACATCAAAAAGTTGTTCAGTGAATTCTTCATCTGGATATTTTTCGCCCATGTAGCAGCAGCACTTCCCTGAAATAATATACTGTATATTGGTATTAAAATTATACAGTGTATACAAAATAGCTTGTCTTTTAGTGGCACTGACCAAGGGTATCCAAAGCAATAATAAATTAGTTTTCAGATAAAATATCTTTTTTTTATTTTGCATATTATATATTTGCAGACCATTGTTCTATTAAAAAAATAAAGATAAGGATAATCTCTAGTCAAGTCACTTCCTGGTTGTTACATCATTAGAACCATGTGGTTTTCTTGAGAATCGAAGAGAAGTAGCTTGCTACTGCCTTTCTGACTCTGACTTAGATTTTCTTTAACTTTCTGGTATACTCTACAGAACTGATTATAAGATGGCAAAAAATGAGATAGGACCGTTCAGAGCAGTAGAACCTTTCTGAAACATGGTGAGAATGATCTATGCATTTTAGAGAACAGAGTAAGCGGCTTTCTTGTGAGGTTTTAGAAGGCCTCAGAAGTCTTTCAAAGGGACAGGGCATAAATGCCATTTATTCAGGACTGCTATAATTTCTAATGAACACTAAACCAAATGGTTATAACTAAAGGACTGTCTGTATATTGATAGTCGTTTTCAAGTCTAGAAATGCTAGCGTCCTTATAAAAGATATTGAACATTTAATTATAACTTTGTTAAAATATAAGCAGAAGCTCTTGGATTATAAAATCATCAATTGGAAGCGATTTTGGAGATCATCTACTGCAATGGTCACCCATTGGTGGCCCGTGAGAAAATTTTGATGGTCCGCAGAGAAATGTCCCCTCAAAGCAATTAATCCAGGCTGCGTGGGAACACAAGGCTGTGCCGCCCACATGGCCCACCCACCGGCCCCAGCCCTTTGGCCAAGCTCAAACCTGCAAAAAGCAGTGCAGACCTTGATGGCTAGGACAAGGTAATGGTGCTGTTGCAGCAATAGGGGGCTGGTGGCACAGGTGGGCTGAAGCAGTGATGGAGATGGCCAGAAGGTGCAGGAGCACCGTGGTACTTGCATTTGCATGGCACTTCCGCACCTTCCAGCTTGCCTCTCCTGGCCTGGGCTCTTCTCAATGAATGCAGGCTGTAGGGACGGCTTGGACAGGAAAAGCACCAGCTGGGGGTGCTGGGAGGGGTGGAGTGGGCAAGTCTGTGCATCATCCAATTCAGAGTTTCAGAATGCAGAGGCAGCATCGGCGTCAGTTTTCTCGTCTTCCTCGGTGCTCTGTTCTACCCCCCACCATGGCCCCAAGCCATCATTGGGGAAGGCACAGGAAAAGCAAGCAGCTCTTGCTCGGGCAGAAGAGCTGAGATCGAGGGAGGCACGGGCAACAGAAGACGCAAGCTGCCTCCTTTGAAAAGCGCCACTTTCTCTTGCTTGAGCCTTCCCCAATCTCTGCTCTTTCGCCCCAGCAAGAGCTTTGCTTCTGCTCGCTTTCTTTTCCTGTGCCTTCTCCAAGCAGCGATGGCTGGGGCTGTGGGGGGAGCAACAGAGATGTCAGGGCTTCTCTCACCCCTCAGCAAGCCAGGCTTGGAAGAACGCAAAGAATTGTGGGTGAGCGCCAGAGAAATGTGTGTTGGAAATGCCAACACATGTTCTCAGCATGCTCTCCACTGTCCCAAAGTAGGATTGGGTGGGAGGAAGGGAGCAGGGGGAAGGATAGGAGGGAAGGAGAAGCCTGGCTGGCTTTCCTTTGGCATGGGGGGTTGGAGACCAAATGCCCAGACCAAAAGAGCGCCGAGGAAGATGAGCTCCTAATAACCAGCATGTTTGTGCAGGCAAGAGTTTTGAGCTTTTCTGGGATCAATATGCACGCTTCAGCCTCCACACAGGGAGGGACCGTTCTCTGCTTGGAAGTGGCGGGAAAAACCTGGAGCTTAGCCTCAGGGAGTCCTCTTGTGTGGAGGCCAAAGAGGGGGGATGTTGTCTGGTTATTAGGAGCCTATCTTCCTCGGCACTTCAAGCCCAGTCCTTGTTCCCTCCCCCAACTCCAGGTAGCCAGACCTGGCAAAGGAGGGAGAGGTTTCCTCTGACTTGGGGGAGATATGAAATGATAGGAGACCAGATTGGGAAGCGGGCTCTGCTTTTCTTTCGTTTGTGGGGGAGCCAGTTCTTCCCCGTCCAGATCTTCCCAGCCTCCAGGCACCATGTGTCTTCTTTTGAATCCCAGCAGTATTAAATCCTCCCTCTTTCTCCTCAAAGGATGAGAGAGGCCCCTCCTTTCTTCGCTCTGCCCCACAGTTATGATTAAACATTTACAATTTTGTTATAATTAAATAAGCACACATATATTAATTATTTTGTTACAATTAAATAAGCGCACATACATATATTAATTAAATTTATATTTAATATAAAAATAAAAATTTTATATTAAATATTATCTTTTTAAAAAAAAATTATTTGTGGTCCTCGGGATTTAAAAGTATGAGTTTGGAGGTCCCTCAGGTCCAAAAGGTTGGCGACCCCCTGATCTACTGTACTTCAATCTTTTTTCTTAGGATTACATTTAAATTTTTTGCAGCTTCTTCTGTGTCTAGATCAAACTTTACACTGCCAGAATGAAGCCACCTTCTTGGCTTTGTCATTTGCCAAAAATAAGTCATTATTGATACATATTTTTGGTAGTAGCTGATATTCCAGCACAGGGATGTCAAATTCAAGGCACAAAGGCTGGATCTAGTGCATGGGGTGCTCAAATCAGGCCTGGAAACAACAAAGGACCAGCCCACAGTGCCTCTGCCAATGAAAACAGCTTTGGAAGGTGCACCAGGAGCCCCTGCAACCCACTTTTGGCTGTGACGGCCTCCTGCAATCCTCTGCCGGGGGGAGCGTATGGCCCCCCGAGGTACATTTTCATTGGCAGAGAACTATCAAAGCAAACTAAAAACAAAACAAAATGAGAAATGTTTCCCCTTTTACATTTGAGCACGCAAAAAGGGACAGGAAAGGAGAAAGGGAAATGGAAAGAAAAAGAATGGAAGATGGGAAGAGAACAAGGAAGGAAAAATAAGGAAAGAGAAGGAAGAAGAAAGGAGAATGTAGAGGGAAGGAAAAAGAAGAGAAGGAAGGAAGGAAGGAAGGAAGGAAGGAAGGAAGGAAGGAAGGAA
>BLBF01000018.1:16056986-16173184 GCA_015471245.1 Laticauda colubrina
GAAGGAAGGAAGGAAGGAAGGAAGGAAGGAAGGAAGGAAGGAAGGAAGGAAGGAAGGAAGGAAGGAAGGAAGATTATAATGAAAGTGAGGGAGGGTCTCAGGAAAGTCCTGCATTAGCACCTGGCCACCATAGGTGAGGCGTCGCTCTCCCGGAGGGCTCCCCACGAACTGCCGAATGGGTTTGAGGAAAGACATGACACACGTTTTCTCCTCGGGGTGAGCGAGCCCCGAACTAGCTCGAGGCAAGCTCTTTTATTGAGGTTTGGGTGGGTTACAAAATATCAGGAGGCAAGCATGTGATCCTGATTGACCATACTCAAACTGACACATTGGGCTGAATACACATATATGGCAACTATGTTTTGCAAACACAGTTGAGTGGGATGGATATCCATATTTGGGTGTCAGTAGATGTTTTCTATGTGTAAAAAGCAGTTTCTACATTATGTCCAGTATTTTTCGGACAGGCCCCTGTGGTTAGGGTTTCTGAGCAGTTTGCAACAGCAGATGTGGTCATATTTCTACAGAGCTTTTCTGTTGCAGAATGTCATATGCAGCGGGGTAGTTCGTGGTTGGAACAGGATATGGACAAACAATATAGCTATAGCTTATTCAAAAGATTATATAGCTAATGCAAGGCAAAACTATCTGATCACTGCAGTAATGTTTCTCCACACATAGGTGCCCCCAACTTGAGCCCTGTGTCACGCCCATGCCTGGCCACAGATACACTCCCTGCCCTCCAAGGTCAAATACAACCCTGATGTGGCCCACAGTGAAATTGACTTTGACACTCCTGTGATAGCAGATGCGCTGAGCTCTGTGTCTTTCCACTTTCACACAGAATGTTGTTACCAGTAAGAGTCTCGACTTGAGTATACTGGTTTTACATTTAGGTATTCCAACCCTCAATCTGTTTTGCAAGAAAAGAAGGAATTAGGTATATTGATCTTAATTTTTTAGAAGAAGGCAAGTTTAAAAATAAATAAACAAGGAATCATGTGATTTAAATGGTGATAAGATCCAGCAACACGATTCTATATAACATTCTTCTGATTTTCATTTTTCGGCAATTTTAAGACTTGTGGACTTCAACTCCCACAGTTGTTGAAGTTGAAGTCCACAAGTCTTTTTTTTATATATATATATAAATTTTTATTGGTTTTTAAAAGAAACATAAACAAACAAAACATAAAAACATCAAGTCATCTTCCATATATGTACATACAGTGTGCCGGTTGGTTTACAGATTGTTTTGTGCTTCCATTTCATAGTCATCAATTATAATTACATTGTATATAATCTCGCATTTTCAATCAAATATTAAATACATGAATATCATTATTAATCAATCATTTGACTACTTTTATTCAGTCATGTTTTACAAAATGATCATATTTTACTTAATTTGTTTTATGACAATTCATATTATCATCCCAGATCTATCCTAAAATCATTTTGTAGATATAAGAAAAGAATACATCTTTACATATTTATTATTTTCTAAAAGTCTACATATTTCATTACTATATTTTATTGTCTAACCATTGATAGAATAGATCTCAAATTTTATAAAATTGTTTATCATCTTGTTCTCTAATTTCAAATGTCAATCTACTCATTTCAGCACATTCCAATATTTTCTTAATGATTTCCTCCTGTGATGGTATTTTCTCATTTTTCCAGTTTTTAGCAAATACAATTCTAGCCGCTGTTAATACATTTACAATCAGGTATTTCAAGTCTTTACTATATATTTCAGGAAAAATTCCCAATAAAAATATCTCTGGTTTCAAATCTGTATGTTTTTTTGTCATTTTTTCCAACCATGTGTGGATTTTTGTCCAGTATTTTTTAGTGTCCGCACAAGTCCACCACATATGGTAATATGAGCCAGGTGTCTGATGACATTTCCAATGTTTTTCGGATTTATTCTTGAACATTCTTACTGTTCTTGTCAGGGGGAAATGTCACCTGTGAAACATCTTATACAAATTTTCTTTATGTGCTGTTGACATTGTCATTTTATAAGTTTGAGACCACAATTTTTGCCATTTCTCTAGATCAATCCCATGTCCAAAATTCATCCCCCAAGCAATCATAGTTTCTTTAACTTGTTCTTCTTCTAATTTAATTTCTAATAAATATCCATACAATTTTTCATCACCTTTTCATCAGTACCTGTCAAAATCTTATCTAAGTCAGTCAGTTTATCATAGAAACCTTCCGTTTTAGAATCTTTATCATACCTTGAATGTATTTGCGCATGTGAAAACCAATTCATCTTTATCCCTTGTTCCTCTAGTTTTTGTATCGATTTAAGTTCACCCTTTTCATTCCATATTTTACCATATCTAACTGTTTGTTCCTTTTTGTACATTATAGGATAAGAAAATGTTTCAATAGTCGATAGCCAGACTGGAATTTTCAAATTACATTGTCTTTTAATCTTCTCCCAGTTTAACCACAGAGACTCCCATATATAATGTCTTCTAAAGTACTCCTTTTATGGTATAAAGTTTCCATAAAAGGAGTACTTTAGAAGACATTATATATGGGAGTGGTATAAAGGATACTTTATACCATAAAAAAGCAGGCCACCCCAACAACAAATCATATCCTTCTAATGTCAACAATCTAGTATTTCTTAATGTTATCCATTCCTTAACCCATATCAAATTTGTAGCTTGGTAATACAACTCCCAATTAGGCAAACCAATTCCTCCTCTTATTCTAGCATCTTGCAAAAGTTTTAACTTTATTCTCCCTTTCTTACCTTGCCATATATATTTCAACACAATTTTATTTAAATCTTCAAAGTAGTCTTTTCCAAGCCTAATTGGAATTGTTTGAAACAAATATAAAATTCTGGGTAATATATTTACCTTGATTGTTGATATTCTCCCTATTAATGACAGTTGTAAATTTTCCCATTTCGCCAAATCTAGAGCTATCTGCTGTTTAAGTTTGAGATAATTATTCTCTTTTAGTGTACTGCATCTTGCTGTCAAGTATATCCCCAAGTACTTGATCTTATTCATGACCTGAATTTTCAATAAGTCTGCCAGTTCTTCCTTTTGTCTAGATAGCATGTTCTTTGTCAAGATTTTTGTATTATCTTTGTTTATTTTCAAACCAGCCACCTTTCCATATGTCTCTATCTTTTCTATCAATTTTGATGCTGTTTCTAGTGGGTCTTCTAAGATTAAAAACCAGATCATCTGCAAATGCTTGCAACTTAAATTCTTCCTTTTTAATTTTCATCCCTTTCATATTCTTTTCATCTCTAATATTTCTATTTAGCACTTCCAAAGTTAACACAAACAACAGAGGTGATAGTGGGCACCCTTGTCTTGTTCCTTATATCAGTAGAATCTGTCAGTTCTCCCTCTATCATTACCTTTGCCGTCTGTTTAAGATATATAGCTTCTATTGCTTGAATAAATTTTCTAGCAAAGCTCATCTGTTCCAGCAGTAATAACATGATTCGCCAATTCACATTATCAAATGCCTTCTGTGCATCTAGAAATATCAGAGCCATTTGTTTTTCAGGATGTGCCTCATAGTATTCCAAAGTGTCCAAGATTTTACTCTCATATTGTCTTTAATTTGTCTCTTTGGCAGAAATCCATTTTGATCAGGATGGATAAAATTATTTAAGTATTTCTTAAGTCTTTCTGCCAATATTGAAGCAAAGATTTTATAATCTGCGTTTAGTAAGGAAATAGGTCTATAGTTCTTAATTTGTAATGGATCAGTCTCCTCTTTTGGAACAAGTGTGTGTGTTGAACGCTGTCCTCCAGATGGTGGAGAGGAAGAAGTAAAAGTTGAAGAACCAGGAGCTGTTAATTTCCTACTCATTTTGAGCAATTCAGAATCTTCAGGTTCTTCCAGACCTTAATCCAATTGTGAAATAACCAATTACAGTGCCAAATAAAAATAATAGGAAAAAAGAAGCCAAATAGTAATAATAGTTAAAAAAGAAGAAAACATTTCTTCAGGTTCTTGTATACCTTAATCCAATTGGTTGGTTAGATGACAATAAAAATTCAAAAATGAAGGAAAACACCATACACATACCATAAACACACACAAAAAAGAAAAAGTTGTAAAATCCTAAAAAAGGCAAAAAAGTGAAGAAAAAGGCTAAAAAAAGAAAGAAAAAATTCTTCAGGTTCTTCAACACCTTAATCCAATTAAGAGGTCTCAAATATAAAAGGATGCATAAAAATAAACAAAAAAAAAACCCCAATATAGAAGGTAGATGGAAAGACAAAAATACCAGGAAGGGAGAGAGAGAGAAAAAGGCTACTCCCTTAAAAAGAAAAGAAAAGGAAACATTAATACTGAAGCTTTCCTTTCAAATAAAAAGCAGGGTTTTTTATTCATAAAAATTTAGCTTCCAAAGACAAGAAAAAAAAAAAAAGACAAGTTCCAAAGAGCCAAAAATCCAAATAGCTATTGCAAAAGAAAGGTAAACTGGTGAGGAGTAGTTTAATTATCCAAGGTGTTAGGGATAACATTGTTTACCCTAACTGGTTTAGGTGAAATAATAACTATGAATCATAGTTGTGTATGTTAAAGTGTCTGCAGCTTTAACTGTGGGATAGTAATTAAGGGAGTGGTTATGAAAACACTATAAAAGTAGCAAGTCTACAGCTTGCTCTCTCTGGCTTTGATGATCCCTGATTACTGCTTGGAATCAAGACTGCATAGCTCGAACGGGAGAGACAACAAAGGACTGATTTGTAAGTGAACTGACATAGGATATTCTACATGGACTTTGCTACCTGAATATCCCTGAATGGACTGACTACATGATAAATGACTATTGGACTGTTACTTGACTATGCCATGAACTTATAATGGAATAAACTATATTCTTGATAGCACAAGCGTATCTGTTATTTTTACTGTATGTTAATAAACATACAAGCTTAGCTCACTCATTTATCTGTGTGCCTATCTGACTAACGCTGCACATTCTGCTTAGCTTGTCTACCTAACCCTGGTTGGGGAACCCAGGCTTAACACTGGTTATGGGCCCAGAGGCTGTAAAGTCAGTTTAAATAGGATAAAACAGATTTATGTAAAAAGTGAGAGTTTGTATTGTTATACATTACAGTAAACAGACAGCTGTGTTTTATTAATTATATTTTTTTATATCCATATAAGAAAAACATGGCACAAGTCAATCTACAAAGTTTGTCCCTTATATCCAAGCTGGATGGAACAAACTATGTATCATGGTCTACAAAATGTAGTCTACTTCTACGAGGAGAAGGTCTGTGGAACATAATTGAAAATCCACCAAACGTAGAAGAATGGGATCCAGAGGATGAGGAAGACAGACTAAAGATAGAAGAATTTATGTATAAAAATCAACAAGCCATTTGCATAATTGGGTTAACCTTAACTGAGCAACAGCTTGTTTATATCCACGGAGAGAAAACGGCTGTTGGGTGTTGGCAGAAGCTGAAGAGGATTTATGTTCGAGATAATGTTGGTGCTCACATAAATCTAACACGGAAGCTTTTCAGGACGCATCTCCAAACAAATGGTGATATGCTGAGTCATTTAAAAACTATGCAAAGCATTTTTAAAGAACTGCACGAGAAAGAGCTTATATTCTCTGAACTACACCAAGTTTACATAATTCTATCTTCCCTTGATGAAAGTTATGATAACTACGTAACTTCACTTGAAATTTTGCCAAAGAAAAATTTAACTTTAACTGATATAACTGGCAGATTGATCGAAGAGGCCAGAAGAAGGCATGAAAGAGATGAATTAAGGAGGGAGCAACCTCAAAAAGAAGATAATGAATCTCCGACTGCATACGCAATTAAAAAGTGTTTTAATTGTGGAGGAAGAGGACATTTGGCAAGATTTTGTAAAAAGGCAAAGCGCCAGAACGCTGGCCAGAATACTAAAAATCATCAAAAAATAAATAAAAATTTAGAGTTAGCCATGTATACTAACGGAGCTGTAAAAAATAATTTATGGGTGGTTGACAGTGGAGCATCCCATTGTATAATAAATGATAACAAAAATTTTATTAAAATGTCCCAGAGTACACAGCAGATATCGTTAGCCAATGGCTGGAAACTGAAAGCTAAAGGTCAAGGTATAGCATATTGTTCTTTTATAAAAGAGAATGTAAAAATGTTATATGTACCACAACTTAAGTTTAATTTAATTTCAGTTAGAATTTTGGTTAAACTAGGATATGTAGTTACATTTAAGGGAGATAACTGCATAATTGAAAAAGAAGATAAGAGAATTACTGCATCTTTAAGAGGTGAATTATATGTGTTAAATGATGATGGTTTAAAGGTGGCTAACACAATTTATGAAAATAAGAAACCTCATGACGAATGTATTCACTTGTTACATCGAAGGCTAGGGCATTTAAATTTTAAAATGCTTAAGAAAACTGTTGAATTATCTAAGGGAATAAGTTTGAAATCTTGTAATAAGTATTTGCAATGTAATGCCTGTAATCAAAGTAAGAGCAGGGTTATACCGGCTAATAGAGTTGATGGATTTACTACTAAAGAGCCTTTAGAAGTAGTATTTGCTGATTTAATAGGTCCGAAAAAACCAAGTGTAGGAGGAGCTCGCTACATACTAAGTATAATGGACCACTATTCTAGATATGGGTTTTGCTATTTAATGAAGAGCAAAACTGAAACATATCAAAATCTCTTTAATTGGATTAAATTTGCAGAAAGAAAAACTAAAAAGAAATTAGTAACTCTCATAACAGATAATGGTACAGAATTTACAAATAATAAATTCCAGAACAGACTAAGAATGTTAGGTATTCAACATAAAATGTCTGCACCATATAGGCCACAACATAATGCCTTTATAGAGAGAAGAGGCCAAACATTACAATCAATGGCACAAACTATGATGTCTGATTCAGGATTACCTGACAATTTATGGGGAGAAGCAATAATGTGTGGTAATCATATATTAAATAATGTTAATTCAACAACAGGTGAATTACCATTCACACTGTGGCATGGTACAAAACCTGATTTAAGTTACATGCACACATTTGGAGCACCAGCATGGGTGCATATCCCTACACAACTTAGACACAAAGGACAGCATAGAGCTAAAAGATTATTTTTTGTAGGATATACATCTAATCATAGATCTTATAGATTCTGGGAACCAGGAACATCTAGAGTTTACACCAGTGCTAGTGCAAAATTCCTAGAACATGTAGGATGGAATAGATTAGAGCAAGATTTAAATAATGAAGTAATTATTGAACCCTACAAAAGGCAGAAAGATCAGATTAGCTATAAGAAGAGTCCAATTAAAAAAGAAGTCCACGAAGAGCAAATAGGATCAGAACAAGAGGAAATAGTTGATCAGGAAGAGTTACATAATCAAGAACAATTAATAAATGAAAGTCCACCTGTAAGTCCTATAATACCTAGACGTACTACACATGTAACTAGACCACCTGATAGGTATCAAGCAAGTATAGTTTGCCAAGTAACTAAAGTTCCAACTAGTGTAGATGAACTTAGGATGTATCCTGCTAAGGATCAGGAGAATTGGCAAAAGGCAAATGGAAAAAGAACTAAATTCATTAAAGGTAATGAAAGTTTATGAAGATGCCAAATTACCTCCAGGAGAAAAATCCATTGGGTGCAAATGGATATTTAAAGTAAAAACTGGAAATGATGGGACTGTTACCCATAAAGCTAGGTTAGTAGCTCAAGGATTTAATCAAACTGCATCTGATTATGATGAAGTTTTTGCACCAAGCCTTAAAGCAACATCTTTAAGAGAAGCATTAGTGTGGGCAGCTAAGAAAAACTATGTCATTAACGATTTAGATGTAGAAACTGCTTATGTACATGCACCATTGCAGCACACTATATATTTAAGAAAACCAATTGGTATAAAAGACAATAAAGTAAATAGTAATGATTGTTGGAAACTCAAAAAGAGTCTTTACGGGTTGAAACAATCTGGGTTTGAGTGGAACCAATATATTGTAAAAGAGTTAAACAATATAGGTTTTAAAGCTGGTTGAGCAGATCCGTGTGTGTTTAAAAGAGAAAATAATGGAACTGTGTCATTATTGTTATTAATTACAGATGATATTGCTTTGATAACTAAGACTAATAATGAAGCAAATGAGATTATATCATTATTAGCCAAAAAGATGAAATTAAAGCATTTAGGTGAAATTAAAAGGTATCTAGGATTGACAATAAATAAAACAAATAATGGTTTTAAGATATCTCAAGAAGATAAAATTTGCCAATTAATTAAAACGTTTAAAATGGAACTTTGTAAACTGGCAAAGACTCCAATGAGTCAGGAAGTTTGCCAAACTAATGATCAAAGTCCCAAATTTGATAAGTCCATATATCAATCTTTGATTGGTAGCTTATCATATATAAGCAATTGGTCAAGGCCAGATATAGCTTATAGTGTAAATCAGCTGGCACGTTTTAATTCAGATCCAAAACAATGTCATTGGCAATCATTAAAAAGAATATTAAGATATCTTAAAGGAACAATGAACCATGCATTGTATATAGAGCCAAAGGGTGATTTGAGTCTTAGTGCCTATGCAGATGCAAGTTTTGCAACTGATATAAACACTAGAAAATCAACATCTGGGATGCCTATATTATTTGGTAAGACACTAATAGGGTGGAGGTCAATCAGACAACAGCATATTAGCTTGTCCACGATGGAAGCTGAATTTTCATGTCTGTCATTATTATGCACTGACTTGATTTTCTACAAACAGTTATTATTAGACATGGGTATAACTGTAAAAGATTCCATTATTGTGTATGAAGATAACCAAGCAGCTATAAAGTTAGCTACTAGTATTGCTGTAAAAACTAGATCAAAACATACTGATTTAAGATATTTAAATGTTAGAGAATCAGTGAAGAATGAACTAATTAAATTGGAATACTGCATGACAGAAGAAAACATTGCAGACCAATTTACAAAAGCTCAAGGAGCAATTAAGTTTAAAGAGAGTTGTGAAAAATATAATTTAAAGATGTAAATGATTCATAGTTATTATTTAACCTAAAAGGGGAGAATGTTAGGGATAACATTGTTTACCCTAACTGGTTTAGGTGAAATAATAACTGTGAATCATAGTTGTGTATGTTAAAGTGTCTGCAGCTTTAACTGTGGGATAGTAATTAAGGGAGTGGTTATGAAAACCCTATAAAAGTAGCAAGTCTACAGCTTGCTCTCTCTGGCTTTGATGATCCCTAATTACTGCTTGGAATCAAGACTGCATAGCTCGAACGGGAGAGACAACAAAGGACTGATTTGTAAGTGAACTGACATAGGATATTCTACATGGACTTTGCTACCTGAATATCCCTGAATGGACTGACTACATGATAAATGACTATTGGACTGTTATTTGACTATGCCATGAACTTATAATGGAATAAACTATATTCTTGATAGCACAAGCGTATCTGTTATTTTTACTGTATGTTAATAAACTTACAAGCTTAGCTCACTCATTTATCTGTGTGCCTATCTGACTAACGCTGCACATTCTGTTTAGCTTGTCTACCTAACCCTGGTTGGGGAACCCAGGCTTAACACAAGGCTTTTATTATAACTCTCTTCTCCAAAGAGTTATCACCTTTTCTTTCCCTAAGCTTCAATACCAGACTCCAGTGTATTGATAGAAATCCAGAAGAGCACCTGCAATAATACTCTTCCATGCTCTTCCCTCTATCTTATCAAACGGGCAATGTCCTTGAAAGAAAGTCTCAGTTCTTTCTCAGCTTTGTCTGGTCAAAAGAGAAATAGAATATTTCCATGCCTCTAGTTGGAAATGTTACAAAGTTTCTTTAGCTTTCACTTTCCCCCTCCTTTTCCAAGCAAAATATAATAAGAATTAATTAACAAAAGAAAAAGATATTTTTAAAAAAATAACTAAAAGGGAGTCTTTGGCTTAGAATATTATAAAGGCAAAAAGGAGAAAAGAATAGATAAAAAGAAGAGAAAAAAGCCAGTCCAGTTTCAAAATATAAGATCATGTGTAAAAAATCCAGCAATGAGAAAAAAAATAAAAATATTACTTTGACATTCCTGTTGAAAATTGCCGCTTAATCACTTCTGTCAAAACTTTTACAGATTCTTTCTTTCTTTCCCTTAGGGTGTCGTTTCAAGTCTTAAAATAAAGAAAAAGTTATCACCAAACCGGCACACTCTCTCTTTCCGTTCTCTTTCGTTTCGGAGTTGTCCCAACTTCAGCAGCTTTAATGGCTGCCTCTTTGCTGCTGGCAAAAAGAGCTTCCCCTGGATTTACCAGGGACTTTGCGATATCCCTGGGATTGACAGGATGCGCTCTTTACATTCACTGTCTCTTCAGGACGGTTTAGATCCACTTGGACCGTCCAGGAGCAAAGATATCGGCAGTGATCTCAGACCTCCAAGATCGCATACCATATCATTGTGATGCCAGCTCCGCCCTCTCTTGAAGTCCACAAGTTGCCAAGGTTGGAGACCCCTGCACTAGATAACCCAAGCCAGGCAGTATATTTGAAATTCCTTGCTATACTTGTGCCAATGTAGGAGCAGTGCTTTATAAATATTCTTGAATAGTGATGACATTGTTGGATTACAGAGCCCTACATTCATTTATTGTATCAGCATGCAACTTACTGTGTAATCCTTCACTGTATCTCTCTGCTGATCCTGTTTCACTGACTTGCTTGAAAGAACTATAGTCTGAGCTCCTTAAAGGAAAAGGAAACATACAAAGATAAGATATCAGAGTAAATGTGTAGGGTGATGGCTAGAAGAAACTGTATTTTCTTGCACACAAGTCTGATAATGTAGCACTGGCTTGCATTTTATATCACCTTGCCCACATTTCCATGAAGTCAATAAGTGTATGATATTTTGTCATTTGTTGGCCATATATTTTTAATTTATTCATAAAAACATGAATGGTATATAAAATACAAGAAAGAACTATAGTAAATGTTGCTGGAAAATTCTCTCCTGATCAAGATGCCAAAGAGCCTTGCTGCTTGTCAGTGCACTGTACATATAGTCCTAGTTTAACACCTGCAATTGGCATTGGGTCCTCAGTTACTGAGTGAAACTGTCATTAAGTGTGATATTGTATAATCACTTCACTCAACAACTGCAATTCTTAGCAGTTCCGGTTGCAGTTGTTATATTATCTTGCAGGTTGTTAAGCAAATGGCATCCTTGCTAAGCAGTGTATACAGCCTCAGGAGGCTGTGGGAGGCCCACCACAGGCAGTGCATGATGGTCTCTTTGCTCAGGAGCTGAGAATCCTCCCTGTCAAAATCCAATTAAGATTTTCAACTCTTTAAACAGAGAGACCCTCACATGTGGCTTGTACCGGGCCTCCCCTATCCTCCCTGAGGCACCTTGTGCTCCTGTGCGGCCTCTCTGCTCTGGAGTTAAATCTTCCTGCCAAAATCTAAGCAGGATTTTCAGCCATTGAACAGGGAGACACTTGTGTGTGGCAGGTACCAGACCACCCAAGTGTGATGTCCCCCTTGGACAGTTGCTCAGATTTTTCCTTGGAGGTCAGCTTGAAAGAGGGTGAGCTCGTTTCTGGCACATCAGGAACTAGGTTAATTAATGATTCTGAATAGCCAGCTGAAAGAGATTTATTGGAGTCTTTGGCTAGGGACAGCTTGCAGGAGTGGATGGTCAGTGAAGAGGAGGAGGAGCTGCCTCCATGGTGGATCCGAAAGCACGCAGGGCAGAGAAAAGACAAGAGCAATTGAGATCTGCCAGATTACTCAGGAGAAGGCGCTGCCCATCTTGATTAGCTATACCAGAAAACTATCACAGCAGGCAAAGGGAGGGGTTGCTGGAAATAATGTGTTGGATTTCCAGCTGTGTTTGATCCTCTTTCTTCCTGTTGGACTTTGTGCCTTGGAGACTCTGAACTTCTCTTGCCAAGTGAGTTTTTATGTGTGCATTTCAGTTTCACCTGGTGGATTTAAGTGTCTGGTGTTTGCATTGTTTTATTGACTCCTGGCAATTGCCTTGTGGACTAATCTTGGCCTGCTTATGGCTGGATATATTTGGGATAGTTCTGAGGCTAGGTGAATTACTGGGTGAATTACTGGGGAACATTAATGAACTCTCTAAATCACATTCTGTGTGTATATATGAGGGAGTGGGGCAGCACATCAGGGCCTCCCCCATCCCAATAGATTTTTCAGTCCTTTACTGCCTCTCTACTCTGGGGCTACAAATCCTGCTTGGATTTCGAAATGGACCTTTTTTAGCCCCCATAGACAAGAGAGTTCCCTCTCATTTCTTGAAGCTGGTTGCAAATAATCTATTCTGCAAATATTCTGTGCCAAAGTTCTGCTTGAATTTGGGACTCTTGTCAGCCACTTCCCAGAAATAAGAGAGTGTCCTCTTGGCAGACAGCAGTGGTTTGGCCATTGATTTTCTGGGAAAGGGAAGATTTCAAATGACAATCACATGATTGCAGAGAGCTTGGCAACCACTTGTAAGTGTAAATGGGTTGCCAAATGCCCAAATCACAATCAACGTGGTCACAGGGGCACTGCAACAGCCATAATCTGAGTCATAAGTCTCTTCGTTCAGCATTTTTTATAATTTCGAATGGCCACTGAATGAACTGTCAGTAAGCCAGTAGTATATTCTCTCTGTGCAGTTTCCCCAGCAGTTAGAATTCAGAGTCTTTGGCTATTTTTTCTTCTTTGATTTCAGTTTAGGGCAATTTTTGTAAAGCTGGAATTTTTAAATAAACACAGGCTGTAAGGGCACTTACAGGATCTTACATTCATTTCACTATTTTTATTGTCTTCTGGGCCATCAAGTGACAATTTGTACAGTAATGTCATTAATATTGGTGTGCTCTGGCTCTGTGCTTTAAAACTGGTGGTATAGATAGTATTTCAGTCTTGTAAAGAAAGCCCTAGGCTATTATTAGCACATGGAAAAACCCGATCTGATTTGTTCTCTAGTTTTGATGACGTTTGTTATGAAGAATATTTTGGTGAGATCTGCTATTTATTTTTAATTTTCTTATGTTTTTGGGTTACAGGCCACTTGTCTCCAGAAGCAAGGTAAGCTATGTTTTTTTTTCTTGGTATAGTTTGCTATTAAATGATTGAGTATTCTTTAAAAGAAATTACTTCCCATAACATGTGCAACATAAACATAAAAACAAAGATATTTATAATGTAAACGTTACTTTGCTTTGCAGCTCATAAATAAAGAAATATCCTTTAGATGTGAACGGTTCATAAGTTTAATGGCATCTGAAGATTTAAAAGAACAAAGTACTTCTACATGGGATTCAGGTATCTGTCCTATAAATTACTCTAGCTTAAATTAAACAAAAATGTCATTATTGAAAATTTGGAAAGTAATCAACCATTTTAAATCAGAGCAAGAAAATGTAATTTTATCTTGATGTCTTTTTTGTGGAAAAAAAGACTATATGGTCAATGGCTTTAAAGAATACTCTTTATTTTCCAGCATTAAATATTATAGGATAAAGATACACAGTTATTAATGGAACTGGGCAGGAAATTAAAAAAGATGAAAGTTATTATTGAGAGATAGCATGCAAAAGTGTCTTCCGGATGCATTTTTATGATGTTTTGTAAAGTTTTAGTTCCTTATGGAGTTCATGTGTCTTTTCACGGTAACAATCTCCTACAAATGTCATTAGTAATTAAGTTGTATAAATTTGTAGGAGGCAGTTTTGATAGATGTAATCAGAGATGAGTTACACATTGCCTCTGAACTAATTTTATGCTGCTATAACCACAATTGCAACAACAACAACAAAATAAAACAGTGGCACATTTCCAACCATATTGAGGTGGGAAGCACATGAAAACTCCTGAAATAGATTTAACATAATTTTAAAAAGTAATAAATGCTCCCACCAAAGCAGGAAAACAAAATAGAAAACCCAGGCCACAAGTATGACATAGGTTCACGTACATTATCAAGTCCAGCCATCATAGCTCTTGTTTCTCTTCAAATGTACAATATAATTCCTGGCATTAAAAAAAATGTCCTATCCAAGAATAGTGCATTCTTTGCAATAATTTTGTCAATGGAAATCAGTAAATGGAGCTGAGTAGAGAATGCAATTAGACTTTTTAGATTAATGCATGACTCTAGCATAGTCATGACATTCACAAAATTGGTGAGTATGTAAAAATATCATCATCATCCTCAACAACAACAACAACAACAACTTGAGTTTCAAAATGAGTATGTAAGCTGATGGAAATTTTAAATTTGAATTCTAAACACAACCTTCTGTACACAGGGCCATATTTGTCCTATAATACATAATATAGAAATACTTGAATATATTATGAATAAATTGTATCTCATACAATAGCATTGTATAGCTTTTTACATATTTCCCTAAAAATTCAGGAGAGAAATGTTATTAGGTTTCTCATGTTTATTATTATTAATGCCTTTAAAACATGGTCTTGAAATGTGTATGAACATTAACATTTTTTACTGATAGGCAAAGAACATTCAGCCAATTTTTGGAGAAGAAATTCGGATAGGAGACTTCAAATTAAAATTAAACTCTCATATTCAAATTTATCACATATCATCCATAGCATACATATACACCTCAGTTAGGAAGCTACAAAAATAGTTCCTTTTTGTATTTTTCTGTCAATAATTTCAAGGAAAGATCTCTTAGAACAGGAATGGGTAACCTCTGCTCTTTGAATTAAGTTATCTATGTCATTTTGAAAATCCTTCCCATCATTTGCTGTTCCTCTCCTTTCTTTGATATCCTCCTAATTTAGTCATTTAAGGATATAAAGTAGTCAAGCCTCAATTTTCCTCTGTTACAGAAGTTGTCATTGAGTTCTTGTTGATTTTTCTACCATGACCCTTTATTCATGTTCGAAAATTATTCTGCAAACATTAAGGAACTTATAGCATATGTTTAATTCTCTGTTTTTAAATGCAAGTTAAGAAAATACACTTATAACTGTGGTAAACTTATTTTTACATTATATAGCACAAACTCATATCCATGTGTATTTCTAGACACAAAAATTCCTCGATTTAGTTCATATATGGGCAAGGATTTGTAGTTAATCAGAAGTTGATACACTGGATTGATTTGCCTAGCTTTGCCTAGTTTAATATTATCTTGCTATTAAAATAATCATACAAGATTATATCACTAAATACAGTATTCTCTCCTTCAATTAGTTAGATCTCCTGTGATAACTGGTATATGCCGTATTTTTCGGAGTATAACATGTTCCAAAGTATAAGACCCAAGCAGCTTTTGGGGAGGGAAAAAAAAAAAATCTCTCTCTGCCTCTACCTCCCAGCAATTTGCCTCCTTGCAGCAAACAGCAAACAGCCTGGTCAGCTTCAGCATAGCCTGATTAGCACAAGAAGCTGATTGTCGGTTGAGTTGGCCTCCCAACGATCAGCTGTTTTAGGCTGCAGGGATTGCCATCGCCTATTGCTGCCTCCACGCACCCCATTTTCAGCCTCTGCATGCCATTTTTGGTCTCTATGCATCCTGTTTTCAGCCAATTTTGGGCAGCAAGGATTGGAATGGGAAGAAAATGGGGCACACAGAGGCTGAAAATAGGGTGCACGGATGCCAAAAATGGGACACGGAGGCTGAAAACGGAGTGTGGGAGGCCAAAAATGGGATGCGGAGGTAACATTCTCTCTATAAGATGCGCAAACATTTCCACCCACTTTTGGGGATGGAAAAAGTGTGTCTTATACTTCGAAAAATACAGTACTTTTTGATTTATCTTGCTCTGTCTCTGTTTTTACTGCATAGGCATCCAAATGAGTTTTCTACAGATTTCATTTATAAACAGTGGTTCAAACATTGGATTCAAACTATACGTACCAACATTGTACTTCAGGCACAATTTGCATAAATATTAAGATAACACTCCATTTAAAGTTACACTCGGTTATTTTAATGGGATCTGGCTATTTTAAATCTTGGTATTAAAATTAATGGATCAGACCATTGCTGCCAAGGATAATCTGTTCAAGCATTACTGACAGTACTGTCAGATGTTTTGTTGTTGGTTGTTTTTTTCCCTCAGTGTTTTTGTGCTGAATCACCTCTAAATGCTTCGACTTTTTTTCTGTTTCATTTAGATACTCAGAGCCAGCCAAGTCTTGAAGCAAAGAAACAGAACCATCACAGAGAAGGAGAGAGAGATGAAAGTTTCCAGTCTGAAAGCTGTTGTCAGATTAAGGAAAAAGAAAGACTTCAGCTATCTGCAAGGAAACACTATCTCAAGGAGGAGTTCTGCTGTACTGAATCCACACTGAATCAGCCATTTGTTTTATCCACAGAGACCCTGGACACGCCTTTCTCTCAGTGTTTATCTTTGAGGGATGCTTGTGAAAATGACAGCCTGCAGCTAAGGAAAGAACAGTTCTTTCAGGATGGAGCAAAAATAGAAGCAGCAGCTGAGAAGCCTGCAGCAACGTGTTTTAGTGAACCAATGGTAGATGCATTAGTTTGGACAGATGCTGATTATATACCTCCTGATCTTATAGCCACGGATGAAAATATTCCATCCAAAAGAAACTTACTGAGGACAAAAACCTGTTCTAGCTCTGTGGTGATTGCCAGTAGCCAGTTGGAAAGCAACTTAGTAAATCTGCCACAGCAGCAGCAGCCTGATTATGAAAATAACAGGAAATCTGTGCAAAACCAAACATCAGGCATTAGTGGGAATGTACAGTTTGACACTGAGATGTCCAAACAGCCTAGAGTTGTATATGAATGGATACAGGAAGAAACAACAGTACTAGAAGAAAAAGATGAAAGTGAGGAATCAGAAGGCTTCCTTGAACATATTTTAAATGGTACCATAAAAGTTAGAGAGGAAGCTCTTAAATTTCTAGAAGCCCAAGAAAACTCTGAAATTCTTCCACTTGAACAAGCACTTTATTCTTCATCGGAGGATTATTCACCAGATGAAAGCTTTTCTTCACTTGATGAGCTTGCAAAACGAATACAGATTGCCGAGGTAAATGCTGAAAAAAAATCTTGTTTTCATGATTTGTGATTGCCCTGTATGTATGTATTTATTTTCTTTAGCATGTAAAGCAGTTGAAGAGAAAGTTTATGATACTTGCATGACTACCAGCATTTAAATATGCACTTTGGAAAAAACAGATTTTCAATGGATAAAAATGAACTTCTGGATTTACCTGTTAAAATGAGCTGATATGAAGAGTAGGGAACTATGCTGTGTAATTTTGAAGATAGAAATCGTATTAATTATTACTATAACTGCTGTAAAGAAGATCTGAAGTCACTTCTTAAGTATTTTTTCCTTTTTCTCTCATTTTCTTTTGTTTTCAATATTTTTTTACCTTTCTACTTTTTCATGTTTATCTTTTAACTTTGTAAAATATTTATTTAATATAAATTATATTTTTAAAAAGGAAAAAATAGATTTCCACTTAGAAAACAGACATCTTAGCATACATTGTTTTTCTGTTTCTGAGTTATTTCACTTTTATTGCCATTCTCTATTGTTCCTGTTAACCTCTAAATTATTTTGTTTTGTTATAACTTCCTGGTACAGCTACTAGGCTTGATAAATGCCTTATATTGCTTTTCAGAGAATTATATATTAAGACAGAACATGCTATTCTTTCATTGCTGAGTGCTTTTATTGAGGTCACTTCATGTTTTTGGAAATGCTAATTGTATCTTCTTATGAAGTCAGCCATAGAAAATTACAGTTTAGGGTTGATGCATTGATCTGTAAAAATTGGAAAGAAAAACATCGTTTTTACTTTCAAAATCGTTTTGAAGGCATTCAGCTGTTTTTCTAACAACAATAACAACAACAATAATGCTTTATTTCATTTGATTTATTCATTGGGCTTTTCTCTAGGGTCACTGGTTTGTCTGTTTATTTATTGCAATTATTCTTAATGCCACAAATAAATTGCTGTCTTCCTACCAGTAAAATAAATGTATGTAAGTAGAATTTAGAATGAAGAACATCTCTTTTTTTAAACTTTAACCCTGTTTTTCTTGTACAGGTCAACTTGTAACTATGAGAGTATGTATTTCAAAGTGTTGAAAGTACGTGTGGAATTATTAACAGATGGATGGGTCCTAGCACTATGTGAGAGAGTGTAATGAATGAATATATATAGCAAAGTACATAGATGTTCCTAAATCTTGGATGGGGAAGAATACCAGATAATATTTCCAATCACTTGGTATAATGTGCATTGTAATTGCTAAAGTTTGAGTGAAACCAAGGTGGCTTATTCTGAATTTTAAAACTAAGATTCTATTGTTTAAAAAAAATCTAGCAAATATTATGATTTCCTTAAGAAAAATGAAGAAGTCCCTATTAGCCTTCTGAAAAGTTCTTTTAAATGGATTTTACATAAAACTGATTTCACTCTTTTACTTTTCAATGCTGTTTTTTACATTAGTAATGCTTTTGAGAAACTTTAACTTGCTAAAACCATGTTTTAACAATTCTAGCCACATTACAATCTATTTACTTGTGTGTTTTTCTCACTTTCCCATCTTGTCTTTACTGTAAGTGTAAGAGTTGATGATACAATGCTCTTATGGGAGATCTTATGTAATTCGTAGCTCTGTGTTGCTGTTGTTTGAGCACTGAATTTATCACAGGGAGACATTGGTCTTTAAAGAGGGCACAGAATGTACCTTGCATCATTCAACAGCAATCTCTGCAGGCCAAATATGGAATAATATGAGCTGTCTCTAGAGGGAACTTACTCTTCTGGCTCTGTCAGCTGGAAAATGAACTTTAAAGAGATGTAAAATATGGGAAAGCAAAGGGGATGGGATGGCATTTTTGAATGTTCATTAGAGTAGAATTATAGTGGTTTACTGTGCAAAATTAAATGGATGTGAATGTTGGATAATATAAAAATTTATGTTGATTTCCTAAAATTGAGGACCTAGTATTCTGGGACACTTACTGAGCTGTACTACAACAAGCAAGTCCATTGGTTATCAACAGAGCCACTTCTGATCCAAATCTCTTTGGATCTTCATTATTGTTGATTGGTTCTTTCTCCCGACATACGGGTGTCCTTGACTTACAACAGTTCATTCAGTTTCCGTTCAAAATTACAACAGCACTGAAAAAAATGACTTATGACCATTTTTCACAGTTACCTTTGAAGCATCCCCATGAGCATGTGATCAAAATTCAGATGCTTAGGAACTGGTTCAAACTTATGAATGTTGCTGTGTTCCAAGGTGATATGATCCCCTTTTGCAACCTTCTGACTAGCAAAGTCAAGGGGGAAGCCAGATTCACTTAACAACCAGGTTACTAACTTTTCAATTACAGTGATTCACTTAACAATTGTGGCAAGCAAGGTCGTAAAATGGACAAAATGTAAAATGTCTTACTTAACAAGAGAAATTTTGGGCTCAATTCTGGACATAAGTCAAGGACTACCTGTATCTGTCCTGATGAAAAACTGAAGGAGTAATAGTTTCCATTTATTTTGCCCTTTCTTCTAAGCAACCCTGTGGATTCTCCTTAGAGGGAGACAGATCATGGAGAAATGTGTAATCTCTGTTTCAAAAAGGAGAGTTGAATTTTAATATTGCAATTAGGAACGCCAATAAAAATTGAACTGACATGTTGACAGGAATCTAATATTTGATCCACACCTTGGTGTCTGGTTTGTTTTGCTTAATATACGATTGAGTTGGGCATAAAGCACTGAAATATTTTCTCTTAAAATTATAGTAAAATGTGACACAATATTTCAATCAGCTATCTATAAAAATTGATTCGTGTCCATATTTTGCATAAAAACACATCTTGGCATGAAGAGAAACAGCAGAATGGATGCCCCAATTCATAGCTATGCATTAAAAATATTTCAGAAAGATAGCCTAAGCCAATGTCTAGTTATGCCCAGCTTTTCTACAATATTCAAAGTTTTTGTGTGCCGTCCTCAACCCTCGTACCAAAATGTCCTTAATATTATAGTACATATGTTACTATGCCACCAAATGTCAGCAATTACAGCCATTACATTTCATTTGATTTTGGAGAAATCACTCCATCTACTATAAATCAGGATTTTCAGTTGCCAGAATTCAGCAGTGTGTTTACAGTTAAACTTGCCCAATATTAGTCTTTTTAAGAGAGAGATATTTTCTTGCTTCCTTTGTACTATTATGAATAGAATAGAATAGAATAGAATAGAATAGAATAGAATTATTTATTGGCCAAGTGCAATTGGACACACAAGGAATTTGGCTTGGTGCAAATGTTCTCAGTGCACATAAAAGAAAAGATACGTTCGTCAAGAGTCAAGAATCATAAGGTACAACACTTAATAATAGTCACAGGGTACAATAAGCAATTGAATCGTGGTAGGAAACAGTCACTATAAATTGTAAGGATACAAGCGACAAATTACAGTCCTACAGTCACAAGTGGGAGGGGATGGGTGAAAGGAAGGATGGGAGGATTAATAGTTATAGTAATGCAGACTTAGTAAATAGTTTGACAGCATTGAGGGAATTATTTGTTTCGCAAAGTGATGGTGTTTGGGAAAAAACTATTCTTGTGTCTAGTTGTTCTGATGTGCAATGCTCTATAGTTTTGAAGGTAGGAGTTGAAACAGTTTATGTCCAGGATGTGAGGGGTCTGTAAATATTTGCAGCCCTCTTTTTGACTTGTGTAGTATGCAGATCCTTGACTGAAGGCAGGTTGGTAGTAATTGTTTTTTCTGTAGTCCTGATTACTCTCTGAAGTCAGAGGGACTTACAATAATGGAAAGATACAGAGTAAAAACATAGCAATGAAATCAATACTTTTAAAATCAGAATTAAAATCAGTATAATTAAAATCACATAATAAGAAAACGCTTGGCTGTCTTTAGTTTCTTGTGATACCCTATTTCTAACACCCAGAGGCCTTTGTATATCCTTTCTGCAATGGAGTACGCAGCCTCCAGGGGGCATTGTGTATTCTAAAAGCTGAACCCTACAGAGAAAACACTGCAAAGGCATTAAAATGGTGGGAAAGAAAGGGATTCACAAAGTGCTACTTATAAGTGACTGTCATAATAAATTTGAAAAAGAACTTTCTATTTCTTAGTTCTGCTGAAGGTGATTACTATAGTATATTTCAATACATAAATGATCTTTAAGAAGTTAGAAAGGAAAGTAACTGTAGGTTGAATATATGTAAATTGTTTTATATTTAAATCTGGAATTATTTGTATTTTCAAATATTTTGAATTAAAATGATAATAAGTTCAGCTATCATTGATGTGACTTACATATCAGTATAGTTGGATGATAATTTTTTGATAGATTGGGCATCCCACACTAACCTTTAGGATTGTAACCGCTCTATAACATTTAATGAGTTTTTGACTTTGAGAAAATTCTCATCCCTGACTACTTCAGTTCTTATTGTTGTCTATGGCATTGCTGCATGTGCATTTCACATTTCATATCAAACATGTGCAGGGTCATTGCCAATATTTAAGAGTAATGGGAGTACTGAAGCTGAAATTGAATTTTTAGATTAATGGATGCCAAATAGCTGCTTGCTTGGAATGTATGTGCATTGTAAACTCTTGAATAGCAATAGGATTAAGACTTATATACCACTTCACATTACTTTATAGTCCTTTCTAAGCGGTTTACAGAGTCAGCATATTACCCCCAACTATCTGGGTCCTCATTTTGCTGACCTTGGAAGGATGGAAAGCTGAGTCAATCTTGAGCCGGTCAGGATTAAACTGCTGGCAGTTGGCAGAATTAGTCTGCAATACTACATCCTTTTTAAAATATAATAGTTCAGTGCAAGTTGCAGTTCACTTATTATAGATTGTATTGCAATATAATTTAGTTCAAAAAGCATTGATCAAAACTATCTTCTTTTTTATTTGACAATATAAAAGTGCAATAACTGAAACATGGCCATACCATAGATTGGCTGCCTTGAAAAATTAAATAATTCATAGAGAAGTAAAGGCTCTACTAATATAGGTGAAATTATCCTTTGCAGAAAGAAGCTACTAAGAATTCTACTTTAAGTACCTATGCTTTTAGCAATTCACTTTCTTATTGATTTTATATTTTAAGAGCTTTTATGTTTTAAGATGCTTATTTGTGGAATTCAGACTACTGGTTGGAGTAAAATATAAACTTTTATAGCTACACTGCAGAAATGTGTCTTATCATTCTATGCTTGGTTTTATCATTGTACCAGATTTATTCTCAATTGCATGTCCAACATCCAAATAAGGAAATACTTGAGCTACTTTTATCTATAATAGCATCTAGTTTCTATCCAAATAGAACCAATGGAGAACATTATGTTATAGATATTAATAGAACCTTTGATATTTGATATTTAACAGTATTTTGAAGTTAAATCTCTTAAATATCTTATAAAATATGTTTGCAAGTAATAGTCTTCAATAATTGTGAAGATTAAAATCAAGAGTTAAAATATCTCAAAGATAATGTGTAAGATTCTGCAATATATAAGCACACTGTGTATACATAGCAAATGAAATAAACTCTTAATACTGTGTTTTATAACAGTCTATTTTATCATTCTTGTTAGACTGTTCCTGCAGAGGGCCTTGTATCTATATTGAAAAAAAGAGATGACAGTGAAGAAAAAAGATTGGCTCAAATCCAGCTGAAACAATCAAAAAGAAGAGTAAGATTCCAAGAAATGGAAGAAACATTAGAACAAGGTACTTTCTCCTCATTAATTTTAACTACAGAATTGCATAATCACACGAAATATAAAACCCTAAATATTCAAGTAATATATATGTGCCACATCTACTAATATCCAAGAGTGAGGACTGGAGAGGTAGGTTGCTCTCAACTATAGGTAATATACTTTCACGCAAACGTTGTGTTGCATTGTTTTGTGGGAGATAAGTCATCTCATGAGCCCTTGCCCTTTTTGAGATGGTGGCTACATTTGGGATATTGAGCATATATCATGGCTTAGCCCAAGTGTAGTCTTAGACTTTGACACCCCAAAGGATAGGTCTTCAGTATCATGAGCTCCTAAGTTCTCTTTTTCTTATATCTTGATATTTTTATCTTATCATTTATGCACCATACGGAAGAGGATTTACATTGTACTGATTTGATGCCCTGCCCTCATTGGTTGCTTTAGGAAAATATAACATTCCTTATCAGCATCACCTTTACATGTGCTGGGACACATGACTGAGTTGGTGACCCAAGAATTACTAGACTGTTCCATATACCACATGTGATCCTTTGATCTAACTGAATCATTTATTAGTAAGCTTTTCCACCTGTTGTAACCAGTGATTATAAATTATCTGCTGCAAAATCAGCATCTTAGAAAGTTACAGAATTCTTAGCCACATCCATGACTATTAGAAATCACTGGATTTGTTCTCAAACCAACTCCAGGTTTTATCTTTTCCATATACTTAACAGTTATTGATTGCCTTGTTCTAGAATTTTCCACAAATCTAATTTGTCACCAGAATCTTGGCATCCTCTGCAGCATTTTTTTTATTTTCTGCCATGTTTGATTTACATATCTCTTCATAAGCTTTTTATTCTCTTTAATCATTGCACAATGTCATTAATATATACTCTATTATCTTGTTTTATGAATAAGGCAGGCAGGCAATGGAGGAGAGGGGAAAGGGAGGGAAGGAAAAAGGAAAGGAAAGGAATTTTATGCTTACAACTATAGCACAGCCCTTTGCTTGGCTGTTCAGCAAGATGTGTGTTTCATAATCCTTATTACCAGTTAAGATTGTATTAATTTTGTAGGGGACAGATAGAAAATATCTATAAATAGAAGGCAAAATCAAAATCAAATCAGAGAGCCTTTTAACATGGGTGATTGTATTGGTTTTGAGGTGCTGCCATTATTCTCAGCTCCTATTTTTGGCTGGGTGTGTTATTTATGTTTTTAATTATTGGTCATATTTTTATTTTGTTTTGTTATCTACCCAGATTCATGTATATAAGTTGGGTGGTCATATGCATTTATTAAATAAATAAAATAAAATGTTCTTTTGCAGTATTTCTAATGCAGCTGGTGGGGATGTTACCTTATATCAAAATATTACAGATTCCCTCATAAATTCAATCCCATAGTAGTGTATAACTTCACTATTAAAAAGGTCAGTAAATTAAACAGCCCATTCATAGAATCAAAAATATTTGTGTTGAGTTAATATGTTGGGGAAAAGCTAGCATAAAAATACATGAATTTTATTTTTCCATCCATGAATGAATGGAATAAAATTATACAGGCATTGTTCTCTTAAAAAGGATAATTGGGATGTCACGAAGCAGTGCAATTGGAAAGTGTGACATTGTGACCACATTGCTTAGTGCCAGCAGTTCTGATACTTATGGTTGCCATTGTTAAGCAATTCCATACTGTTATTAAAGGAGTTGTGGTGGTGCAGTGGTAAGAGTGCAGGATTGCAGGCTAATTTTGCTGACTGCCAGGAGTTTGATCCTCGGCTCAAGGCTGTTTCAGCCTTCCATCCTTCCAAGGTTGGTAAAATGAGGACCCAGATTGTTGAGGGTAATATGCTAACTCTGTAAACCGCTTAGGGAGAGTTGTAATGCATTATGAAGGGGTATATAAATCTAAGTGCTATTGCTACGAGCTATTAAGTGGATTAAGCTATTAGCAACCTTCTACTGACTTCTCCACTGACTTTCCTGTCAGAAGCTGGTAGCCACGGTCACAAATGCCAATCACGTGATTGCGGGATGCTGCAAAATTGTAATCACCAGCTGGTCCCATAGCAGCCAGATCAAGATCACATGACCCTGTCAACTCTGCTAACTCTGAGACCCAATTATAAGGACCACTCATTCAGTACTGTCATTAGTTTAAATCAGAGGTCTCCAAACCTGGCAAGTTTAAGACTTGTGGACTTCAACTCCCAGAATTCTCCAGCCAGCTATGCTACTATAGGAGACTACCTATAGAAGCAAGTTGTAAATACAAACAAATATTTAATTGTATACATTTTCTTCTGCGAAAGCAAAAGAAGGAAGCTTATTGCCTAAATCTTTCTTTGGTCCAATATTGACATTTGTCTTTAGCTTTGCCCTGTCTTAGTAGAGAAAGTTGCTGGTTCTGGGCATTTATTTGGCTATTTCAGTGTGGGGAAATGCATACAGTACAGGTAAGTAAAGTATTTCAGTTATCTGCCATTCTATTCACTCTGTGCCATCTATCTTCTTTTTACAGAGGACGTTGGGGCTGGCTCCTGCATTTTGCTGATCTTACTGTGCATAGTAACTGTCTTCCTTAGTATTGGAGGAACAGCATTATACTGTATACTTGGCAACACAGAATCTGCAGTCTGTACTGACTTTACTAACAATGTGGATTTTTACCGCAACCAAATGCAGAAAGGTATAGAAGAACTTAAAAACTGGATAACTTTATAATAAAAGAAGAGATATGAACATATACTAATATTTTGCTGTTGCAAGAAGAAAGAAAAATAGTTCAAGCTTTGAATAATTTGGCACTTTCAGAAGAAGTAACATGGCAGAAGAAGCATCTGGGTTGTACATAGGAGTTTATGTCCAGTAATTGGAGTAATTACCTAGAGTTATTGATCAACTTTCATGAGGTAGCATAAGAGATTGTCCTAATGTTCTCCTTTTGAAATGCTCAGAACAATCTTCTGTTTACCAACTTAGAAAAGAAAAAAAAAGTTCATCTTTCCTAAAATTTCCAATCCTCATACAGTCATGTGCAATCTCTGTAAATTTTAATACAAAGCCGCTGATTTTCCCTACATCATAATGCAAAGATACTGTCTCCAATTATCATGCAATAAGTTCATATTTAATGGAAACAAACCTTATTTGGGAATCATGTATTTTATGTTTTTAATTATTTAAACGAATTGTAATAATTTGGATATGACAGTGGTACAAATGATAGCCTTCTCCAATTAAATGTTATTTAATTGTGCAACATTTTAAAATGTAGCAATTATAATAAGTGATGCTTTCATTATTTTCATATACAGTCTTGGAAAACACGCAAAGTTTTAGTAATAGATTCCTTAAAATGGATTTATAAAACAGGTTATCTGTATAAAACCAAATATGGCTCATTTCAGTGCCAGTAATAGCCATTCAGGGTTAGCTTGAATAAGGTAGCATCCAGATTGAATAAATAAATAAATAAATAAATAATGATTCACATTTTTTAAAAAAAGGGTTCACTTTGCACATTTATTTTTTTAGATACGTTTTTGTGGTGTTGTGAGGATACATCTAACACTGTAAAGTGGAACACAATATACTTACAAGCACTGACATAAAACTCTGTTCTAACTTAACAGAGACATTTATTTCTTGAGTGTGATTCTAGTAACAGAAGTAGGTTTCTTCTTTATTACAAGCCAAAATGGGCCTTGGACAACGTTAAATCCTCTTTTGATTTTATTAAAACTACTGGTTTCTATTTCTCCAAACTATGAAGAAAAAAATAAACTGAAAAACTATATCTTTAGGACAGGGGTCTCCAACCTTGGCCACTTTAAGACTTGTGAACTTCAACTCCCAGAATCCCCCAGACAGCATGGCTGTCTGAGGAATTCTGGAAGTTGAAGTCCTCAAGTTGCGAAGTTTGGAGACCCTTGCCTTAGAATGAAGGTATCCAACATGCATTGCATTTTCTTTATTTGAATATTGTGAGCCTCCCTGAATCACTGAAAATCGGGTGGCAGATGAAAGTTTAATTTATTTGGGTAAGTTGCACAATCAGCCAGATATTTAGACTGAACTTGGCTTCTTATTTTTTTTTTAACTTTTACTCCTTCCAAGAATTTCGGAGAGGCAGATGTTGATTAATATTATTATTAAGGTATCATCACATGATATGAACTGTCTGAAGTAAAGCTGCCTTTTGCAACTGACTGCTGTGATTTTTGTCAGTTGCTGATGTTGTTGATTGGTGCTTCAGAAATTTTGGGACTGCACTCAGAAGGCCTGCCTATAATTGCTTTCTTTCATCACCATTGATCTGCTTTTATTTGCAGGCTTTCATATTTTGTGATTTTTCCCACCCCTCCCAGTTCTTTCTCTTCTATGCTGCTGTCTCCAGGTACTTCAGTGTCTACAGTCCAGACCTTTTTTGTCTTTCTTATCTACAATTGTTAAATCTTATCAAGCAGAGGCTTGACTGCCTGAATTCTCAAGTTCTTGTTTGCAGGCAAGTACCTCAATTCTTGCAGGTATTCAATGCATCATTTTTACCTTGTCATATTGCTGTTTGTAATCAGTTTGCAATATTTTTGCAATAGGAGCCCACTGTTTCTTCAGCTTCTTTGCAGGGAAGGCATTTGCAATCTATTGCTATCTGACTTTATATACATTTGTTCTTAAGATGTGGTCTTGTGCAGCCAAAATTAATTCCTCTGTTTCTTTCTTCAGCTTTCCTGTTCTTAGCCATTGCCAGGGCTTGTTATCTGATCTGCCTGCTACGTTTTTTTTTAATGTACATCTAGTCCTCAACTTACAACCACAACTGAGCCCAAAATTTATGTTGCTAGGTGAGAAATTTATTAAGTGAGCTTTATGACTTTTCTTGCCACATTTGTTAAGTGAATCACTACAGTTGCTAAATTAGTAACCAGTTGTTAAGTGAATCTGGTTTCCCTATTAACTCTGCTTGTCAGAAGGTGGCAAAAGAGAATCAAATGATCCAGGGACAATGCAACTGTCATAAATGTGAATCAGTTGTCCGGCATCTGAATGTAGATGCTGCAATAGTCATAAGTCTGAAAAATGATCATAAGTCATTTTTTCAGGGCTGTTATAACATTGAATGGTCACCAAGTAAACTGACTACCTATACTGGCCATATATTACTTTGTCTTGCCATGTCTAGTCTAGTCTAGTCTAGTCTTTCTTTATTTGGCCTTTCTTACAGGGCAGTTTGGTAGCTTTTGATATTCAGTAAGCCTTCATAGTGTTCTAGCATCTTCTTCACTGGCCTTCCGATATTCTTCCAAAGCCTTTTTTTCTTCTTCAGTTATCTGGTGTATCTATGCCCACCTATGCTCCTTGGAAAATAAAAGTCTGTCAATGCCACTGCATCGATGAAGGGCATGGTTCATTATCATTTTTCTGGTCTTTCTATCCAGGGTTTCTACTTTAAATCCAATCCATTAATCCATTGCAATCTAATCTACTGTATATGACTAGAGTTATCCAGGGGTTAATCACTTAGATAGTATTTTTGCCATTTTGTTCTGGTTTTAAAATTTTCTTCACTCTTCTGATATCTTTAGTACTAATCTTTTTTATTTCAGTGTGCTTGCTCTTGTTAGCCTTATTATTATTATTTATAATAATCTCCATCCAGATTCCTAATGTTATTGCCATCTTAATTCCTTCAGTCTTCACTGTTTTCCCCATTGATCATAAGGGTGGCATATTGGTCCAGTTCAAACTCCATTGCAATATCTTGACTTTACATTTGGATGACATTGAGCATTGATTCCATTTCTGATTGTATTTTTCCCTAAAGCTTTCCATGTAAGGGAGGTTGGATAACCTGGTGGATGTTTTTGATGTTTGATAGGCATGGCCTGACTTGCTACATGCTACAGAGCTACTCCATTAATTTCTCTTACAATGCAAATATAGGTCCCAATAATGCCACTTATGTATGAAAACTACATAAAGTTGCTAATCTTTCATGATGGTTATCTGCTCCCGTTATCCATAGAATTAACAGCAGAGTTCCTGTGCAAATTAATATATAGGCACAAATCATGCAGCAGAAATAGTAATATTGAGAAAATAACTTCAATTTCATCGAGTATTATTTTAGTATTTTCAACAAAATAATTAGCTGGGTTTTGTTATGAAGTAATATCTACAGTTAATCAGTAGTTCTGCAGGTTGTGGTTTGAATTTCCTCAATCTATTTCATTTTTTTTTTCAGGTATGTGGCCAATTGTACAAAATTAATACAAAGGAACAGGCAAAACAATCATTTTGTTTACTATAAATAAACTTAGAAGTAATAAAGAATGTTCCTCGCATTAAATAAAAGATACCCTTTTACAATTATTTGCCATGAATAAGTTATCCCTAACTTTAAGGCTGCCATGCAAAATATGCTATACATAGAGATCTAGGCAACATGATCTAATAAAAAAAAAATGCATTGCCCTCATTAGAACCTAGATTACTGGAGTCCAGAACCTTACAGATTGTCACAGCAAGGATTAATATAAGGAAAAAACAAAACAAATAGGAACATGCATTTCAATCTGGAATTGGCAATACATGAAAAAATCTTGCAAAAATAAATGCTTTTTTATATTTCTACTAGTTTATTACTACTGCAGTTTGTGTGAGCCTTTCAAGGTAGACCAGATTAGATCAGAATTATGAATATTAATACTACTTTTCATATAAGATTTCAGTAATGAAATCTTGCAAGCCCATATGTGCTTCCACCTTCTCTTCTTTTATGGAAATTAGGGAGGGTCATGTCTGAGGTGCTTTCCCAAATGCTGTTTCTATCCTAGATTGAGATTTCTTTTATCTGAACTGCTGACTCGTCCTCCTGTTCCCCAAGATTATTTCTTTTACCAATTAGTTTCAAATCTTAGAACTGTTAAAATTGGCAGAACAACTTGAGGCTATTAAGATATAATTTATAACAAATAGTATCAATCAGATTTGACTTCAGGTACTCTTGTGGTAGCAACTACAGCTGGCATCAGGAATTCTGCCACTAGCACATGGTTGCTAAGGGAAAATAATCAGTCTGTGACTTATAACTTCTTTTCCATGTTTGCCATTAATTCTACTTGTCTCAAACTGGTAGGAAAGCATGAAAATTATGGGACAATGGGATGCTGCAACAGTCATAAAAGTGCAACAGTTGTAAAGTGCCTGAATGTCAGTCATGTGACCATGGGAGGCAGCAAAGGTCGTACGTGCATTTTCACCATAGCTTCAAATGATTGCTAAGTGAAGCAGTCAGTAACTTGTAAATTTTTGTCTTTTTTCAGTTTATTATGCCATATAATAACTCTAGAAATCGTTATGATCTGCCTGCCAACCTTAAATCATACTCCAGAAATCCAGTCCGTAAAGGTTGTGTAATTCAGCAGAAGCCTAACAATGAATGAGAGAGAAACAAAAAATGATCATGCTTTCTTCGGTGCTTTGCAGTTCTAATTAGCCAAAGATTATCTTTTAATAAAAAATATAATTTAATATTAATGATTTTGTGAAGCAACCTTTCACTAAATGTTGAATAAGCTTTATTTAAACCCAATGAAAGGAGAAAATTATGTGAAAGTTAGACAGGAATATGTTAATATATATGTATGTTAACATATTAACATATATGCATATTAACATATTAATAGCCACTGTGGCACAGTGGTTAGAATGCAGTACTGCAGGCTACTTCTGCTGATCACCGGCTGCTAGCAGTTTGGCACTTTGGTTCTCATCCGCTCAAGGGTGATTCAACCTTTCATCCTTCCGAGATCAGTAAAATGAGGTCCCAGATTGTTGGAGGCAATAGGCTAATTCTGTAAACTAATTAGAAAGGGCTGGAAGTACTGTTAAGCGGTATATAAGCCTTAAGTGCTATTGCTATTAATATAAAAATTAAAAGAGTGCTGAAAGTCCTCCATGTGTATCCATGATATCATTAGTAAAAGGCCAGCTAAAATTACCTTTATGTTTATCAAGATATTTAAATGAAGTTGGTGAGAATGTGAATTGCTTATTAATCACTGCTAGTTTGTCCCACATATTTTATTAATAGAGCCAAGAGCACCTTCCAGATCCACCAATGAACATACTAGTGAGAATTAGAAAATAGTCAAAAGTAACATCTCTGTTCTTAAAACCTATTTGTTCATTGTAAGTAAAAAAAAATTTATTGAGTCTTCCAGCTTCTCCAGCAGTAAACATGAATGCAGCCTGGTTGGTTGTAGATAAATTGGGCAATATTTATTTGGATTTTGTTTGTCGTCTGTTTTGTAAATAGAGATCATTATGCCAATGGTCTGGGCATTCTGGTCTTATGTTTACTGTATTTATACTTTTTTTTTTTTTTTGCAGGAACACTATATTCAATCAATAGTTCATTTTAGCAATACAATTACAGAATATCACTATGTTGTGATATTCCATACTCTAGATGGAGGGATGTGTACAAAGACTTCCTTTTACAAAGGCTTTGATATCTTAGTGCAGAACTAATGTTTGCAAGAATGCATAACATTCCACAACTATTTTGATATTGACTATTTTTATGATAGCATTTACTACCTGGAGCTTCTGCATTTCATATGTTCCTCTGACTTCACTGCTTTTAATGTTCCTCACTGTATATTTACATATGCATATATACTGTATATGCTCATCTCAAGATAACATTGCATGCATCTGATAAGTGGAACATCATGTAATAGTAAATGTGTTAAATATTAAAAAGGGATCAAACAAATGAAAAATGAAAAAGAATAAACAGAAATAGCATCAGCTGAACTTTATTGGCATGCTGTCCTGCTTATTTCTGAATCTTTAGAGCTATGAATTTGAAATTTCCTACTTCTGATCAATATTTTTCACTGTGGAAACTGCTGGTAAACCTTCTGCATTTGGTTGAAAAACTGAGACACGTCCTAAAAGGTACACTGGTACTTAGTTAAACTGGGCATAGTTTACTTGCCATTATTGTGCGTGAATTCTTGTGCCTTAAATTTTACCTGTATGAACCCTGGTTCTGTAATGGAGAAAATCATGGTACAAACAACTGTGTTTTGAGCAATCTGTCTCCATATTTCACTGAAGAATGTAGTTGTGAATTTCAGGGCTACTAAAGAAGGTATGTAAACTTTACTGAGGAAGATGCGGGTATAATGTTGATTCAGTAATGGATAGAGCTGTCCTTGAAAGTAGAATTTGCTTTATAGGAGTATCTAAAAAAGTTTACAAAGTGGCTTGATCTGCACTAAAAAGTCTGTCATCATGACATACACTATTTTGAACTTCTTAAAGGAAAAAAAGTAATCACCTTATGTTACTGAACATTGTTTAAACCTTAGATGCAGTTAAATAGCTTCTTGAATATAGCCATTGAACATCATGATTGTTATTTTTTGTTTCTTATCTTTTGCTATGCTATGCCTCCCCTTTCTTTCAGTACTATACCTGATTATTGTATCCAGTTCAAAACATAATTGATTATTCCCAAACCTCACCATAGTGATTAGTGCAAAAATTCAATGATTTGAAGCATCTCTGGCTCTTTAAAGCAATTGCATCTTTTCCTTGGATTATATATTTCACACCACTTTTATAGTATAATCCCTGGAAAATACACAACTGCTTTCAAGAAATTGTCTCATTTGAATTCCTTAATAATCTGTCAGATGCAATTATAAAATCTATCTATTAGATCTGTCAAACTCCTTGTACTTTCATTAAAGTACTATATAAAGACAAGTTCATATTAGTATTTAACAATTTTAGTGATTACACATAGAGGTATTCATAAATACAGGAAGATTCTTTTTCTTTTTCAAGAAGGAACAAAGACTTATAAAATAAATTCACATTTTTTCAACAATCCTGAAAAAAGACTTTGGCTCTGAGATATTTTTTGTTAGAGCTATAATTGATCAGATGATAGGGAAATTAAGCTGAGGGTACTACGTCTGTTTAGGGAGTAGACCTCACAAGTTATTTCAAATCTGTTAATTACAAGCAATACATGCTATATTTAGGCTTTTATTGTGCAAACAACTAATATGGCAAGTGAAATAAAATAGTGACAGAAATATTCCATGGTGTGGATGTAAAAGCATTAATATATTTGTTTTTACTTTTTAAAGAAAATCAGCCTTCATGTGAATTATGATTAAGAGTTATTCATTTTTATTTTTTCCTTTCCATTTGTATCTCAGCCTTCTCTCTATGATAAATAATCAATAGAATAGGCAGCCTCACATTCTGTTTAATTTACATATCACACGAACATATAATTTCATTGTTATCTCCTTTTCTTCTCATTCCTGACTTAAATCCTATTCGCTGCAAAGTTCTTAGAAAGATAGTTTGAAGTTTGACATCTGAGTGACTAATCTTGTATATTTGTGTTGACACACACTGTCTACAGTGTTCCTATAGATTTTAGTTATACTGTGTTCTATTATTCCTTGATATAAGGTTAGAATCAAAATAATTCCTTGGCTGTACTGTACACAAAGGCTTCCAGCATCCTTTAGAATTGCCCAATGTGTATATATGATATTAAAATTCTTATGTCCTTTTGATTGTTTGTAATCTTCAGTTGAGCAAAACAATGCATCAAAGGGGCAACAATTTTTGAATCAACATTCCTCAGATATTTCCAGAATGCATCTAAAATCTGGGGGCCATGACTCCCACATTTTGGCAAAGTTGTGATTGTTTCAGTGCTGCTGTGCCACCACTTTTCCATGGTCAGCCACAGTCATGTGATTGTCATTTCCAACAGTCCCTGCCAGCGTGCTTCAGGAAAAGATAATGGGGAAGCCAGCAGGAAGTCACTCCAGCTCCCACAGGCCTTTGTTTTGTTTTGTTTTTTGCATGCCCATTGTCATTTTGCTTCTCTGTTTAGATAATGAAATATCTCTGAAACAATTAGCCAACAGATCATAGGTTATCTAATTTGTTACTATTTTCTGCATATATATACTATGCTGTGGAAAATGTAGTTCTAATAAAAAGAATGTTCTAATGATAAAGCATCCAAAATCCCTCCGCTTTCATTGTGACCTGGATCCTGTTCTATGGATTCAGGTAATTTAGGATGGAGAACCTGTAGTTTTTTGGGGTCCCTGGACCAAAGATTCTAGCATTACTACGATTGGCTGTGTTGGCTGGTGTTGCTGCAAGTTCAAATTCATCAACTTCTGGAGAGCCATGGATTTCACCTTCCCTAGTATACAGGCAGTGCAAACTTTACATTGGGTAATTAACTGGCAATTTTAAATGTTCTTAGTAAAAAAAAAAGTTTTAATTTCATCAAAACATGTTTTGTATGTGCGTTCCAAAGGCCTTTTATGTTATACTATAGCAGAGCTTGTACTCTTCTAAAAAGAAGGAATTTTAAAATGTTACTGGCTGGTTCAGTATACTACTTTTGTCTCTCCTTTAATTAGTTGGTCCATAGCAACATTTTCTTATTCTGTAATTATGTGGTATAGTGTTGATGAGCATGCCTTCTATAGCTATGCTGTATTTATAATTATTTATTAGAATATATTTTGAGACTTGTAATTTTCAGTTTGCTATTCAGTTAAGTGATAATACATAATGCAACTGTGGATTTCTACTCTGTTCAAGTGATTGTGCATCTGATCACCAAAAATATAGAAAATTTATAACTTGCATATGTTTATTTTAAAAATACGACATGTACAGTATCAAGAAATCTGAGGTGTAGAATTTTTGGCAGACTTTTTTTGTGGGCCTTTAAAAGAGAAATATAATATAGTTTTTAAAAGATCTTACTTTGCACTAGGGTTGCCAAATGCTCTATTGTTTATTTATCTTTATCTTTATTTCCAGTTATGGCAATTCCTTAGGATATAATGAATTTCCCTTACTTTGAAATAATACCCTGGCTTCACCATTTTTTTTTCATTTCTACTGGTACATACCTATTTATAATTTATTTAATCATGGTTTATTCAATCTTGCATTAAGAACTCACACAATAAGCTTAGCTAAAATATAGCTGACTGCATTATTGTGTAGAATGTTGTGCAAAAGTAGCTTATTTTATCTTAAAATGAGACACAATGCAGGAACAGAACATAAATATTCCTCTTTTCCTTTGACTAAGACAAAGAGCAAATATAAGAAGAGGGTTTTTAAAGCTGTTCAGTGTTCACAGTAATGAATACTTTAATCTCCTTTATCTGTATTATTACAAAATAAATCTACAAAATAAAGCTTTGGATATATTGTTCCCCTTTTTTTTTTTTTTTTGCTAATTATACGATCCAGAACTATAGCTAGATACTCCAATCTGTTCTAATTCTTATTCAGCCAATTTTCATTTTTTGTAATTAATATATGAAATGATGACAAGAGTAAATTTGTTATTTATTTGAAAAAGCTTTATAACTTTTTCAACCAGCTATTGTTCAGATAACTAGAAAACAGATACATATGAAAAATCTTTTTTTTTATCACATTTCACGAGTGGAAAATGCTATTCCCCTTATACGACAGAGTATTGAATATACAGTTAACTGACAGAGAACTGGAATTAGTGAAATACAATTACATTATTATACACTAACTATTTATGTATGGTATGGCAATTTTTAATACATTTATTTCTAAAATAATTATACGTTGATCTTTTTTAGGGAAGTTTACCAGAAAAAAAGATGATGTCTACAAACGCATAATAAAATTCCATTCTTTCTATGCATTTGTAAAAGGGCAGGGTCCCAATCACACAGTCACATATATCACCTTAAATTTATTTGAGACCTCCCTGCATATTTTGGTTTTATCTATCATTAGATGGATACATATACAGGTAGTCCTCAACTTACAACCACAATTGAGTTCAACATTTCAATTGCTAGGTGACACAGAAGTGAATTTTGCCCCATTTTACATTCATTCTTGTCATGGCTGTTAAGTAAATCACTGCAGTTAGTAACATGATTGTTAAGTGAATCTGACTTCCCCAATGACTTTGCTTGTCAAAAGGTTGCAAAAGGGGATCACATGACCCTGGAATACTGCAACTGTCATAAATACAGTTGCTAAGCATCTAAATTTTGTTCACATGACAATGGGGATGCTACAACAATCGTGTGAAAAATGGTCACATAAATCACTTTTTTCAGTGCCTTTATAACTTCGAATTCTCTCTAAATGAAGTGTTGCAACTCAAGGACAACCTGTATTTAGCCACTGAAAAATGGTCCTCAGATTAAGGAAATCATTCATAAACCACTGTTTTATGGCAGCATGGCTTAAACACAACAATATATTAACTCTAATCTACTTAAAATGAGAAATTCTGATTTGTGATTTCTAGCTGTAAAAAATACAGACAAAGTGCCATTTCAAAATGCATTCGATCTGAGCGAATTGTAGGCTACCACCTAGTTTTACGGCTGTGATTGTTTGACTCAGGCTGAGGTGAGATATTTTGGGGGTTATTAACTTTAAATTACATGCTAGTCACAGCCTATAAATTCAAACAATATACAAATGCTGTAAAATTTAAAAAATGAATATACTGAAACACTATTGTCAATTTCATTCCTGCTCATTTTGAATTGCCAGCAGTCTTCATACAGGATTTTCTAGGGTGTCTGTAATTCAGAAGCCAGCATGAAGAGATAAGAATTATCTGTAATGAGAAAATTATTCACCTCCAAGCTGTTCTGGTATTTCCAGCTGAATGGCATCTTCAAAACAGTTTCTCTTGAACTGCAGCTGAGCAAGAAAATATACCAGCTCAGCTACTTAAGAGACAAAATGTTCTGGAAACACCTCACATTCTAAATACAATATAAAGAATACATATCAAAATGAACTAAACACAAAGAGGCTGCTAGAGACATCATTCTTCAACAAGGTCTTCAAGGCTTTCTGAAAGCTGAGCAGGGTCAAGTCCAACCTAAGATTGGGCATTTTCAATTCCAGAAGGCAGACATACTATATAAAGGCAAACTTCTCAAGTTTCTTACTAGATGACAATCCCTAATTGACAGAACCCAGATCTTGTCCCTATTGCCATATCTAATTTAATGGATACAAACAATGGGAGTAAGTCAGACCGATGCAATATAAGGCAATATAGGAAATAGCCAGTACGCTGAATTTTACTCAGTGGCAAATTGGGAGTCAGTGGAGCTGGTGAAACAAAGATGTGACATGGGCCTAATGAGGCATATCCATAATTACCTCCTGTCATATACTGGACCAATTGAAAGTCTGCATATACTTTAAAGGCAATAAATAAAGGCCCTGTAAATCTCATTGAAGTAATACACTCAGAAGATGATCAAAGCATCAGTGACTACTGCCATGCATACTGCCTCCTTAACTACGAAAATGTGCAACTGGTGCAAAACACAGTTGTGCAAAACCATCCTTAGTCATGACTGTCATTGTGGCAGGAGCCATGAATCCAGGAAGACCAGGGGTGGGATTCTACCAGTTCTGTCCACCTCTGTAGAACCGGTAGTTCCGAAGAGCAGCAGACAGAAAGCATACATAGAACCGGTTCTATGTCTGCTGCTATTTTGGCCCACCCGGCCACCTGGGCTCTTACCTGACCTTTATTTCCTGCTTTTTCAACCGCAGCTGCTTTGCGCAACACAACTGCAGTTGAAAAGGCAGGAAAAAAGGGCTTTTCCAACCACTGCACACTTGCATGCAGCGCTGCTCAGCTGTCCGGGCAGCTCAGCAGATCATAAATTACACTTGTGCAACGCAGAGCAACAGAACCGGTAGTTATACCGGTCAGATTCTATCCCTGAGGAAGACCCCAAATTGGACTCAACTGTACTTCTCTCTGGAATAGTACCATCCCATCCAGAACTATGGATGGGAAATCACTGGGTGCAGGAGACCCTAATATCCAAAGGCACTCCACCTTGTTAGGGTTATTGAAGCATGTTTATTCCCAACTGAACCCCACTGCCTTCAGGCCCAGAAACAGAACTTCCAAAACATAATTTGGCCAGCCACGGCAGACATCTACAGCTGATTATCATCAGAATACTATCAGACTCACCCAATGCCATAAAATGGCTTCATACAGTGGCTATACATAGATGTTAAACAAGAGTGGAGAGAGACATGAACCCTGAGGCACTCCACACAAGAGGGACCATGGGACAGATCTCTTCTCTCCATTGGCTGTTGCATCAAGCCATTTGATTCTACTTAATGAGTGCACACAAATCAGCAAAAAGAAAGGGGAAAGAAGTGCTGATTGGTGCTGGCATTTCCCACTTTCTAAGAATTGGTGAAACAATGTGTTTTTTTTTTTTAATGTTGTAAAACATTACTCCAAAGTTTTATAAAACAATCCAGGTGGCCAGGAAGGCCCAACAGAGACTCCATTTCCTCAGGGTCTTGCAGAAAAACAAGGTGGAATAACAACTGATGATCTCCTTTTACTGGTCCACAATAGAAAGTGTCCTCACTTCAGTGGTGGGATTCAACTTTTTTTACCACCAGTTCTGTGGGTGTGACTTGGGGGGTGCACTTTGCACACACACAGAGGGTTTGCTACTTACCTTCTGCAATCCTGCACTCTCCCTGTGTCTTCCACAGTGTGAAAGTGCAGCAATCCATTGTGCTGTGCGAAGCAGCTGAGCTTCAAAATCAGGAAATAAAGCTCAATATAGAGCCAGGGCAGGAGGGTGGGCCCAGCAGCTGATCGTCAGAGCGAACATATTTGCTCACAGATGATCCTCGGAGCTACTGGTTCAGCTGAACTGGGCCGAACTGGTAGAATACCACCCCTGCCTCACTTACTGCATCACGGTATGGTATGTTGGCTTGATAGCCATGGATAGAAAGACATTACAGAGGGTGATGAGCACAGCACAAAACATCATGGGCTGTCCCTTGACACCACTAGATGAAATCGCTATGACTCACTACCTTAGAAGAGTGAGGAAAATCCTCAGGGATGATTCATACCCTGGTCAGCATCTCTTTACTCTCCTACCATTGGACAGAAGATATAAAAGCATAGCCAGTCGTACGAACAGTCTGAAGAACAGTGGGCTGTCAGACTCCTAAATGCAATATAACATAATAATGTAGTATGGTAGACTTGCAGGGCCAGCACAACATGCAACATGCTCACACTGGTGCAATATAATATGCATATGTATAGAGGATTATGTGTTTATTAGCATGATTTACTGGGTTAGGGATTTTCTTTCACTGTGAGTTATTGAGATATATTGTATCAGGGGGTGCACTAAGGGAGGCTCAGCCAATCTCATTGTACACATGTGCATTGACAATAAAGCTTTGAATTTGAATTTATTACTCCATAATATTTCATCAGCATCAGGTTCCAGCCCAACCTCTGTAACTTACTATCTTTACAAGAGATCAAAATACTATAAGTACAAAGCCAGAAAACATGTAATGTAAAAGAGTATGCAACGCAAAGGCAATAACCCATTGGAACAAAGATTTTCAGGATTCCTTTACCCAAAGTAGAAATTATCCAAAGTTAATTAAATTGGTTACCCCAACCATATTTCTTGCAGCCTTTTGTGTCCAAAGGCTATCAAAGTAACATGCCATCCCAAAATAATATTAGCAGCAGATAAAAAGTTATTGCACTGATGTGTTAACATACATCAACCCACTCATTTCTCATGCCTATTCTAATGTAGTACTGACATTGCAATATTAGTTTCAATATTAAGACTGAAACTGTTATAGTCAATGTCTTACAGTGTTCTTAAAGTCCAGTTTATCTTAACTATCAGGCATGGATGCAATCTAAATCTTAAATTACATACACAGAGAAATCATTTCAGGTCAAGACTGAAGAATATTAAAATATGATTGATATGAACTTTGATTTCAGAATATGTCAAAGACTCAATGAGTTGGCAATAAATTTACAGCTATTCTCCTATATCCTCCAGCCTTGACTCTGGCAATTGAAAAAGCATTATTTATTACATGGAATCTATTGCTAATAGCTCTCTTCTCTGTATGATTATAGCCACATTGCCACTATTTCCCATATAAAAGAGTTTAAAAGAGTGCAATTTTATTTGGAAAGAGATATCATCTATTCCAATTACTAACTGGGCTTTGGATAAAAATTGATCTTATTTACAGCACAATCCAGAGAAATGGAGATTGATAGATGAATAGATAGACAGACAGACAGATAATCCTTTCCAATTAACTCTGTAATGTAGGAATACAGATAGGTACTCCTGTCTGTTTGACATAAAGAACTGATTTGGAAAGCAATCTACATTTTGCTCACACTGGCAATACTAAACCACATAGAGAGAGATTTCATTTCAGCTGAAGCATTAAAAAATAAAGTTGAATCCTCCCAATTAATTGGAGGCAGCATAATATCTTCTACAGCAACTTAAGAGAAGCCTACCAGAGTGCAAGACAAACAGAGTCCTTTTCCTGCCACTAGGTAGCTATTGACTAAGACAGCTGCTCCTTTCAGCCTAAAGGTATGATCTTGTATAGAGAAGTAACTGCATCAGCCCAAATCCCCAAGCTATATACAGGGACTCCAGATTTGGTAACTGCTACCTGCTCAAGTTAAGCTTGTTCGTCTTGCTTTTTTCTTCATAAAATAAATGGAAGTTAGCAATTAAGGGAGTGAATGGGAAAGGTTTTAGTTGTACAAATACAACACTTCAGAGATTCATGTATGTTTGCTGAGTCGTCAAGAAAAAAAGAGGGAGAGAAAATGCAAAGTTTCATTTGAAAAACATTTGAAAAACTTTCTAAATTATACTGAAAAAAGCTTTCAGATTTTATCCTGAAATATAAAGGCTGTAATTCATGATTTCAGTAGTATACCACTGGATTTTGAGGAGAACAATTTTAATATTGTTCCTATAACTCATAGAAGACAGCAAACAAGCAAATGTTGAAAAAAGATTGAGATTCAAAAAATTAGAATATCCTGAAAAAGTTCATTTATTTCAGTAATGCAACTTAAAAGGTGAATCTAATATATGAGATAGACTCATTACATGCAAGGCAAGATAATTCAAGCCGTGATTTGTCATAATTGAGATGATTATGGCTTACAGCTCATGAAAACCCCAAATCCACAATCTCAGAAAATTAGAATATTACATGCAATCAATAAAACAAAGATTGTACACAGAACAATATCGGACCTCTGGAAAGTGTAAGCATGCATATGTACTCAGGACTTGGTTTGGGCCCCTTTTGCAGCAATTACTGCCTCAGTGAGGCATGGCATGGAAACTATCAGCCTGTGGCACTGCTGAGCCTGTGTTATGAAAGACTAGGATGCTTCAATAGCGGCCTTCAGCTCTTCTGCATGGTTCGCTCTCATGTCTCTCATCTTTCTCTTGGCAATGCCCCATAGGGGTTCAGGTCAGACGAGTTTGCTGGCCAATCAAGCACAGGAATCCCATGGTCATTGAACCAGGTTTTGCTGCTTGTGGCAGTGTGGGCAGTTGACAAGTCCTGCTGGAAAATGAAGTCAGCATCCCCATAAAGCTCGTCTACGGAAGGAAGCATGAAGTGCTCCAAAATCTCCTGGTAGATGGCTGCTTTGACCGTGGACATAATGAAGCACAGTGGACCAACACCAGCAGATGACATGTCAACACAGACTGTGGAAACTTCACATTGGACTTCAAGCATCTTGCAGTGTGTTCCTCTCCATTCTTCCTCCAGACTCTGGGTCCTTGGTTTCCAAATGAGATGCAAATGTTGCTCTCATCAGAAAAGAGGACTTTGGACCACTGAGCAACAGACCAGTTCTGTTGTTCTTTAGCCCAGGTAAGATGCTTCTGATGTTGTTTGTTGTTCAGGAGTTGCTTGACAAGAGGAATACGACATTTGAAGCCCATCTTCAGGATCCGTCTGTGTATGGTAGCTCTTGATGCACTGACTCCAGCCTTAGTCCACTCCTTGTGAAAGTCCCCAACACTTTTGAATGGCCTTTTCCTGACAATCCTCTCCAGGCTATGGTCATCCATGCTGCTTGTGCACCTTTTTCTTCCACACTTTTCCCTTCCACATAACTTTCTATTAATGTGCTTTGATACAGCACTTTGGGAACATCTAACTTCATTTGCAATTACCCTTTGAGGCTTTTCCTCCTTATGGAGGGTGTCAATGATGGTTTTCTGAGCAACTGTCAGGTCAGCAGTCTTTCCCATGATTGTGCTTCCTACTGAACCAGACTGAGAGACCATTTAAAGACTCAGGACCCTTTGCAGGTGTTATGGCTTAATTAGCTGATTAGAGTGGGACATTTTGACCCTAGAATATCGAACCTTTTCACAATATTCTAATTTTCTGAGATTGTGGATTTGGGATTTTCATGAGCTGTAAACCATAATCATCTCAATTATGATACATCACGTCTTGAACTATCTTGCTTTGCATGTAATAAGTCTATCTCATATATTAGTTTCACCTTTTAAGTTGCATTACTGAAATAAATGAACTTTTGCACGACATTCTAATTTTTTTGAGTTTCACCTGTAGATTCTGAGAGTTCCAAAAAGTTGAAGGAGAGGGTAAGAGGCAAAAGTCCAACAGTGATATTACTGAAATTGTAAAAGATGTTAAACAGAAGATGTGTATTTATTTCTCCCTGTTGAAATGCTCTGTATGAATGATACTAAAGATTATATGTGGACAGTCAAGTTGAACAGAGGATTATTTCTTCTAGTTGTTTGGTTAGTTGGTTGGTTCATAGATGGGATGGGGCAAGTTCTGAAAAGCAAAGAATGTGACTTCTGGTTCATTGCTACTGCCTAATAACCCTCCAACTGAACACCCACATAAGAGGGAGAGGAAAGAGAACCCACCACCCTCCATATTACATAGACACAAGCTGACCCTAAGATTGGCCAGAGCAATCAGCAATTATGAAACAGACCTTGTAGAACTGCATTAAACTTTTGCTTACTTAATTTATGGATTTATTTTCATTTTAGATTGCAAGAACAAATGCTTATGGAATTTTCTGTTTCGGAAAATAAAATATTGTCAACAATGAAGGCCAGGATAATGTTGCAGGATCCAATCTGGATCGGTCACCGGGACCAGAGTTTAGTCTTCCAAGCTTTTAAACTCATGCTGGATCCCATCCTCAGGGAACTTCTCTCTCACCAGAATGTTCTTTCTCTCACATTCTGGTGAGAGAGAAGCTCCCTGAAGATGGGCTCCAGATGAGTCTGATAGCCTGGAAGACTAAATCTCTTAGTTCTGTGTGTCTGACCCAAACTGGATCCTCTAAAATATTTTTTGACCCACTTTAAGTTCTGGAGACAGTTCTACTTGGCATTTTACCTGAGCTTTGTAAAAAGGTTTGTGCTAGAGAGAAGTGGAAGATTGAGTTCAGATTTGCTTTACATATTACAATATATGCAGAATTTGGTAATTAAATCTGTTTTTATAACCTGTAATAATCCTCATTCTTTTAGTTTGGGAGTTTTAGATTAAAAATCTACAAGCAGTGAGTACTCTATGTTATTTGTAATTTGTATTAATTGCTATGAAACACACCAATTGAAAAACACAGTAAATATCTTGTGGGAGGCTCTTGACTTGTCATTTTCATTCCAAAAACAGCAACTACTATATAGATCAATCAATAGGAGAATATTCTCTTTAAAATATCTTGAATAAAGTAACTTTGAATATTGGGTTCCTTAGAACTGCATAACAGGATAGAACTTGGCTGGATGGGAAGGGATGAATATTTCAGTTGAGCAGATTGTTGATCAGGGTTGTATGATCCCAAGGCTCCTCCTCCATTACACAATTGTCCACAAGAAAGAACTTGTAATGAAAAGAGGGCAAATTCCACTTCAACACTTTTAATATTTAAGCCACCTTTCACCTACTTGAGCAGCAGGATGGTAATGGGATAGATCCAAAATTTGAATGTTTGCTGAATGAGTGCTTATAAATTGAGGACCAACTGTGCTGACTATCAGGAAGTCATCCCGTTCAAAGCAAGTTAGATATGTGACAGAGATGTTGCACATGTCAACAGTGTGAGAAATACATATTTATTCCCATTCTGTTTCCTGCTTCTTAACCACCTGTTTTATATACACATATATATATATATATGCTGTTCAGCTTCCTTCGGGTATTATCCCATGTCATTGTAGTGCTTTTAAAGTTGTAGCAACGTTTGAGCAGAATCTCATCTGCCATCATCAGGCTTCTGTATAGAGTTTGTATGTGGGTCAGAGTCTCACAGTCTTTGGTTTTAAATTTGAGGCTAGCCTATGCTGTGCCAGGATGGTTTTTTTTCTTCATCCTGATTGGTTGGGAGTCTTGGTCTGTGTTTATTGGACTTGGAGTTTGATTGATTGGTGTTTCTGGTTTCTTCTGTCTGTTTTGTGGCTTTGATTGGCTGGCAACACTCTGCTCCTGCACTGGAGGCTTTCAGTGCAGCTTGGCTTCATGTGAAAGGACGGCTGTTATCTATTAGGAAGCCAGGTTTCATCTGGGTGCCTGGTGGGGGGTGTTTGAGCTGAAGGTATCAGAGGGAGTCTGTTTGTGCCCAGGGTGTTTGCCTGGCTTGTGGTGTGGAGATCTTTCTATTTGAGAGTGCAGGCTTCCAAATGATTGACAATCTGGAGGAATCATCTCTTCTATTCATGCTTTCAAGTCTTTTTTCAATCTCTATGGCTTCTCTGATGATTCTGTGGCTGGGGTTTTCTATAGTGGCTAGGGTTTTGGTGCCATTGAAGTTGATGTTGTGACCTGTGGCTTTCATGTGTTGGACTAATGAGGAGGTGTGTTCCAGCTTTTTTACTGCATTTTTGTGTTCATCCAGGCGGGTACTTATTCTTCTATTGGTCTGTCCAATGTATGTGGCCGGGCATGATGCACAGGGAACTTCGTATATGCCTTGGTTTTCCAGGTCAGTTTTGTCTTTGGGGTTTTTCAGGATGGCTGCTATTTTTTTGTCTGTTTTGAAGGCAGTCTTGATGTGATGCCTGTGTAGTATCTTACTGATTTTGTCTGTAGTACCTCTTATGTAGGGCAGGACAGCTGTTCCATAGGTCTGTTGATCTTCTAGGTCTCTGCTATATCTTGGTGTGTTTTTGTGGATCAAGCTGGTGATTTTGCTTTTGTGGAAGCCGTTGGCTGTCAATACTTTAGTCAGGGTGCATAGTTCAGTCTTTATATGTGTCTTGTCTGGCAGGCGTTTGGTTCTGGTAATTAGTGTTTTGGCCACGGAATTTATCTGTGCTGGGTGGTGGTGGGATTGGGCGTTGAGGTAGAGGTTGGTGTGTGTTTTCTTTTGGTATACGGTGTGTCCCAGTGTGCCATCTGTTCTTTTGTAGATTAGTACATCTAGGAATGGTAGTTGTTTGTTTATTTCCGTTTCCATGGTGAACTTGATTTTGGGGTGTGTGCTGTTTAGGTGTGTTAGGAAATTGTTTAGGTTTTCTTTTCCATGGGGCCAAATCACAAATGTGTCATCGATGTATCTTAGCCATAGTTTGGGTTTGTGGGTGGCATTAGCCAGGGCTCTGGATTCAAATTCTTCCATGAACAGGTTTGCAATGACAGGTGACAGTGGTGATCCCACAGGGGCTTCTTCAATTTGCTTTTATCTTTGTCCTTTGTATGTGAAATATGTGTTGGTTAGGCAGTGTTCTGTTAGTTCCATGAGGTGTTTAGCTGGTTGATATTTATTTTGATAATTTCAAGAGTTTCTTTTATCGGGACTTGAGTGAATAGTGAAACCACGTCGAAACTTACAAGCAGATCTTCTTGTTCCATGTGTAGATCTTTGATCATTTCTAAGAAGTGGTATGAGTTTTGTACATATGAAGCTGCGGTTTCAGCATGGGGCTGTAGTTGTTTTGCTAAGTGTTTAGCTAGATTTTGTAATGGTGCTCCTTTGGAGCTGACTATGGGTCTGAGAGGTATGCCTTCTTTGTGTATTTTCGGGAGGCCATATAATTTGAGACATCTAGAAGATTTTTCTCTTGGGATGATCGTCTGTTGGATTTCTTTGCTTATGTGGCTGATTATAATTTTCTTCTTGGTTAATTTTTCCAGATATGTGGTTGGGTCTGTGTTTATAGGTTTGTATGTGGAGTCTTGGAGTAGGTCTGTCAATTTTGTTTCGTAGTCTTTTCTATCCATTACTACTGTGGCATTCCCTTTGTCTGCTGGAAGTATTATTATGCTGTTATCATTTTTCAGGGTTTGTAGCGCTCTGAATTCATCTTTTTGCAAGTTATTTTTTGGTGGTTTGGCTGTACATAAGATGTTAGTAACCTGGTGTCTTATTCTGTCAGCTTCATCTGTATTTAATTTGGTTAGGCTGGATTCTACTGCACATATGATGGATTCTGTAGGGATTTTTTTGGGTGCTATGGCATAATTGAATCCTTTGGTTAGGACATCTGTTTCTGTTTTGGTGAGTTCTCTGTTGGAAATGTTCAGGATACGTTTAGTAGCTGCTGTGTTGTGGTGAAATGTTAATTTCATTGTTTGGAGTATACCATTCTATACAGAACACTAGGTTTTTTCCCTGTGTTATTGTGATTATTGTTCAGCAATTAGCAATGGTATATCTGGTAAGATCAGCCTTACTTGATAGCAATAGCACTTAGACTTACAGCTGTGTTTACAGTTTATGGTTTATGACATTTTTTGGATAGGCCATTGATTTTATGATATTTTATGCAAATATTGTTATATTTAAATAAATACTGGTGGTTTTTAAGTGAAAAACATAAGCTTTTTGCAATTTGGTATTGTTTGGATAGGGATTGTGAATTTTCTTGCATGCTTACAATGACTATGAAAACAAATTAACTGATGCATATCCAGTGGCATACATGTTGCAATTACTAAGGCCAATGCAAGTGTTTTGTTAACATTTTTATTGCTTGTGGCCCTGAAAAGGCAACCAAACTTCGTTACTAATATGAAATTGGCCAGCCCTTATTGCTTATCACCAAGGCGGCATCACTTTGGCATAGACTGTATAAGCCTTTGCACATGATCTTTGGTGACAATGTGGTGCCAGGCTGCAATAATGGATTCAATCAGCTCCTGCTTGGTCTTTGGATACTTCTTGCTTATTTCTTAACCAATCTTGGCCCACAAGTTCTCAATTGGGTTCAAATCCGGGCTCTGAGCTGGCCAATCCAGGAGTTGGGCACCATGCTTCTTCGTCCACTGCTGGACGGACTCGATGATAAGGAGTGTTGTCATCCTGGAAGTAAAAGTCCTTCCCTACAAGTTGCTGAACTGAAGGAGGCATGGTCTTTTCCAGGACTTCAACATACTGCCTGGAATTCATGATTCCCTGCATGATTTGTATCAGACCAATACCAGAAGCAGTGATACAGCCCCAGATCATCACGTGCAATGGATGCTTCACAGACAGATTCAGGCAGTACGGCCTAAGTTCTTCAGCTGGAAATCTTCTGATATACTTATTGCACTGATTCCCAGTCAAGTAGAAATTGCTCGTCACTGAAGATGACCTTGGCCCACTGTTCGTTGGTCTACTTACCATACTTCTTGGCCCATGCACGTCAATGAGAGCGGTGAGCGTCTGTGAGCAAAGGTTTACTTCAAGCCCTGCAGCCTTTGAGCTCTCTGGCAAACAGTCTTTGACGCATTGTGCTTGTGCACACATTTATATGACATATTTCACCCCAAATTCTTGTAATCTGAGGTGAGGCGAGCTTCCTGTCAGCCATCGAAATGCATTGCAGAGCCTAATCTTGCCATTTTGTCGACTTTCTTGGTCTTCTAGAGCCGAGCCTGTCATCAATTAAACCAGCTATTTGATATTTTTCAACCACTCTGCTCATTGTGGTGCGATGGCATTTCACTCTCTTGGCTTTTTCTATGAAGGAGTAACCCTCTTCATGAAGCACAGTGATGCGATGCTGCTCAGTACTGGTGAAAGCAACAGCTTTCATCCTTGCCCGCAGCCAGAGCTAAATTAAATTTCTCGATGCTTTTCATGCCTATAGTCAGAGAGTATGACAACATTGATTGGCTCATAGATTTAGCCTCTGTGCATCTTGATTGGTCAGCCAAATCTCGCTGATTGGCTACTTTCTATTGTAACATTCTTGAAAATGCAAGTTGTGTTGGTTTTAACCACATAAACTCACTCAAAATCTTAAAAAGACTTTGGTTATATGAATAAAAATTATGCATCTCAGTCTGACTACAGAAATTTTCATCAAAGTACTAATTTTGGGTGGTAAAAAGTTGATTAACCATGTAAATACAGCTTAAAACTGAAAGCATGCAGGATTTTTTCACACAACTGTACAATCCTCTCTCAGCAGTTTACAGAATCAGCATATTGCCCCCAACAATCTGGGTCCGTAGCTGTGGATATCTGAAAAAATAATGTATAATAGCTGAGGATTTGTGACTTTTGAATTTTGTGCTGTAATTCAAGTTGAATGAAGTGAAAAAAAATATCAGTGTCATGCAGGAAGACGAATAACATTTTTATTTAATATTTTTCTTCTCTTCCTTCCCTTTAAAAAAAATTATGGGCAACAAATTGTAACCATTAGATTTCTATATGGATGGAGAAATTCTACACGTTTTTGGATGGAGAGTTGTTCCCACCACCACCCTTATTATACTATTTATGACTATTTACTAAACTGTTCAAAGCCACAGAAATGCAGCATTTACAGTATAATATTGTATCCAGCTCTTTCTGGAGATGGCTGACCACAAATTGGAAATGAGAGGGTTTGCCTGAATTCATTCAAACTGTCACTAGATGCTTCTTTGAGCCTACCTGCTACTTCTCAACAGATTTTGCACTTGATGTCATGAGCGACAAAGTGTGAGAATCTACATATCCACTGGAAATTGGCAATAGATTAACAGGAAAATTTAACAGAATGAGTTGGAAGGGACCTTATAGGTCATCCAATCCAACCCTCTGCCCAAGCAAGAGAAGCTACACCATTTGACAGACGGCAGTCCAGTCTCTTCTTGAAAGAGGGGAGACATGATTGCACTCTTCCAATATTTGAGGGGCTGCCACAGAGAGCGGGGGGGGGGGGGGGGGGGGGGTGTCAAGCTATTTTCCAAAGCACCTGAAGACCAGACCAGGAATAATGGATGGAAACTGATCAAGGAGATATTCAACCGAGAAATGAGGAGAAATTTTCTGACTTCTCTTCACTAAAACCAGCCATGCCCAGTTCCTACAACCGTTCTTCCTCTGTTTAGCCTCTAGTTCTTGCTATCGATTCCAAGGGGCATGAACAATGGGAATTGTTCTTAGGAATGGACCTCACTCCGTCCCTAAGAGGTCTGTAAGGGGGCCTGCGTAAGCGCCCCAGTGTACCGTCCTTGTCCTACTGTTCCCATTTATTCGTACTCATTTATTATGAATATGAAGTGCAATTTGACAGGCGAGCGCGCTTTGACCAGCTCTGGCAGCAACCAGCTTCGGCGGGCTCTCTCGAAAGGAGCAGTAAATGACTGGCTGCTTTTCCAGAGGAACTTCGCGCGATTGTTCCCTTTGAGAGGTTGAAACAACGGGCCACCGTGACGAGCAGGGAGCGAGACGACGACCGAGCTCGCCCCTGAGGAGAGGAGGCGGAGGAAGAGACAGCCCCGTGGGTTTGAAGAACAACAACCTACGCAGGGCGAGGCAACTGGGCTCGGGCCTTGTCACGTGAGCTGTCCAGGCCCGAGATTGTGGGCGGAGCCAATCCCCGCCCCCTTCGCCGCTTCGTTCTACAGCCGTCGAAGTGTGATTGTGCTGTCGCTCGGCGCCTCGTTCGGCTCTTCTTCTCCTCGGCGCTCGCTTGTCGGCCGGCCGTATTGGTTTCCCGTTCCCATGGCTACCGAGCGGCCTTTCCAGCTGGTGGTATTCGGGGCCTCGGGCTTCACGGGGCAGTACGTGGTCCAGGAGGTAGCGCGAGTCGCCGCCGAGGATGAGCTGCGAGGCTCCTTGCGCTGGGCGGTGGCCGGGAGGTCTCGGGAGAAGCTGCAGGAGGTGGTCGAGAAGGCGGCCACCAAGTTGGGTAAGAGAAAAGGAGGGCAGGTCGCGTTGCGGAGACTCGCCTCCGCCCCCAAACTCTGCAGTAAAAAAAAAAAAGAAAGAAAGAAAAGAACTTAACGAGGCGTCCGCGCAGTTTCCTTGGCTGCAGTCGGAAAATCAATAACGTTGATCTTAATATTGTGGTCCTGTGGTGGGGGGACCAGGGAGGGGGGAGAGAGGTCTTGGGACTGCGTTTCCCAACGTTTCGGTTTGCGCGAGGTGTGCCATTTGGGTGGGGCGTCTCTGGAAGGAGAGAAAACATTGTGTGCCTCGTGTAAACGATTCCCTTCATGGCCGAGATAAAGGCTTGGATTAAGAATGTTAAAAGAGTTGCTGATTCGGATCGAAGTTTCATCAGATCAAACCGCTTGTCTGTCTCTCACGGTGCAATTGCACTTCGACTTATATACCGCTTCACGGTGTTTTACAGCCCCTTTTTTACAGCGGTTTGCAATGCATCTACTTGGACTCAAGCCTTCCACCCTCCCGAGGTCGGTAAAATGAGGACCCAGATTGCTAGGGGCAATGTGCTGACAGAGAGGAGGGGGACCGAGTTAGCACAATTGCCGCCAACAATCTGGGTCCTCATGTTACCGACCTTTGAAGGGATGGATAGCTGAGTCCAAGTAGACGCATTAAGTCCCTTCTCTATCAGAGCCACAATTTTATTTATTCTTCTATTCCGCCTTAATTGCCCTAACTTGTCATTTAAAATCATACAAAGGGCGTGTCATTGTATTGCAGCTCATTGACCAAGAGTCTGGCATGCCTATCTCTATGCCTCCCATCCTGTTTGGGGCCAGGGAAATTGAAATTAAATTATGCATCAATCTGCATTGACTTCGGTGTTGCCAGAGAAGTTATTGTGCAATTTTATACTGCAATTTTACAATAATAACACTTTTATGGTGGTTTTGCTTTGCAGCCTTTTTCACAACACTACAAGATCTTTGGAAGTCAGTCAGCTTTTTTCCAGAACTAGATTTGTTCGTGAAAAGAAATTTTTTTTTTTGCATTTTTGTCCTTGTGCTTTATCTCTCTTTTATATAATACTTTTTTTTTTTTTTTAGTGAGCTTTTGTTACAAGTGACTATCTTCCCACATGTTCACTTGCTTGTGTAGAGAAACCATATTTGGGAGATAGAGATGGCATTTATATAGAAGTAATATAATTTGTTTACTGAAAGCAATTGGAAAGCTAAATGTAAAAAATAGCTTTAGTTAATAGTGATTGAGTAAATGGTGGATTTGATAAAAATAATTAAAGAGAGGTTTTCAGAATAACATGTCAATATTAAATTTTCAGGGAAAGCAGAACTGAAGTCAGAAATTGGCATAATGCTCTGTGATGTCAGCGATCCATCTTCTCTTGCTTCTATGGCTAAACAAACGAATATTGTTCTAAACTGTGTAGGCCCAGTAAGTGCTTCTAGTTATTTTTTATGAATAAATAAAAAGTGTGCTTGTCCCAAAGCAATTACTTAAAACATGACGTTGTAAGATATTACCAAAAATCTATTTTATTTTTATATTTTGTAACTAGTACATTTTTGTTATTTCTTTAGGAAGATTTTTATCTGTTAAAACAAAATGTTTCCTAATTAAATGCAAATTAAAGAGAAAATCCTATTTCTTAACACTGAAACTGAAATTCATATTAATTTTTATTAATCACTCTTCTATAATGTTAAGCACATTTTAAAAAAAACAAGTGCCGCAGTTGGTACCAGAAACAAATGGAAGTTAATAAACTGTTAATATCAAAAGTAGTTTAATATACCTTATTTTCTGCTAGAAAATGTAATTCTCAAGCAAATTTCAATCATTAAAGTATTATATTAAATGTGTTTAACTATTGAATGTAGAGAAAGTAATCTCAATTCCAGATATTCATATTTGCAAACTAGGAAATTATCAGGAGAAATGAAACATTCTGAGGCTGTTCTACAATAAACTACAAAAATACTAGCCTGGATGATATTTTATCATCAGTACATTACTCCATCCTTGATTGCCAAAAATGAATGCCATAATTCAATAGTAAGACAACAATTTTGAAACAAGGTACCTCAAATGAGCTAATTGAAAGACTGTTTCCAAGTCCAAAACCCATGACTTCTGTGGAATTGAAATTTAGCAAATTTTATAAAATCTTTTATGACATAAAAATATCATAAAGCACTTTATGTCAGGCTAAGCCAAAGAATAACATGGAATAATTCATTTAGAGTTCAGTGCTTTATTTATTTACACATACCCTGTTTCTCCAACAATACGGCCTCCCCCAATAGGAAGTCCCAGCATGTTTTATAGGCATGAAATGAAATTAAGCCCCTCCCCCAAATTAAGGCCTATATTAAAACATGCAAAATGGGGGGGAGTGGTGGTGGGGCTTGCCGTGAGGAAAGTACTTTTAGGAAGTACTTTTGTTGCACACCCGGATATGCTGCTGCCTGCGTTGACCCTGATATGAAGTGCCCCATCAACGCCAAAGTCAATATCCAAGCCCATCTAAAGATGCAAGGGGGGGAATTAAGTCACCCCCGAAAAGACAGCCTAGCCATTTTTGGGGGGCTCAAAAAGAAAAAAAGACCCGGCCTTATTATATGAGAAACACAGTAGCAGGCAGAATCTTACCAGACTAAATCCTGGCAGAATCTTACCAGACTAAATCCTTCCTACTACTAGCCTACAGATATACCCTGGGAGATTCTATGGAGTGGCCATCTTGTACTCTCTTTTATCTAACTCTGAGTTGGGCTGCCTCTTATCTCCCTTCCCTTTCTGGAATGTGTGTCCCCCTTCCTGGGAAATTGCCATTTCACTGCAGTCCATCACCCCAGCTTTCCCTTCTGCATGGGCATCAACTCACATTTTATGATGTAAAATGTCAAAACATTTCTTGTGGTTAGTTACTGTATTTTACTGTGCTATATACAGTTCAACTTGAGCTATTTTCAAGGCAGATGTATCTCTGAATTTTTAAGAACTTTTCCAGTGAAGGCAACACATTAGATACTCTTCCATTGTTGAGGGCAGTAAGGCATCTGATAAGGAAATATCACTGAAATGATCACTCAAGGATTCACGGATTGCATAGTATAGAAATAAAACTGGATGGGACTTCAGCAGTTTAAAAAGTCATAGATAAAAAATCAGAAGAGTGATTTAGATAATTTTCCTAATCTGCATGTACAAAAGAGATCTGTTAAAACTTTGATGGTTCTATAACAAGAGGCAAAGTAAAAAGAAAATGAAAGAACTCTGTTAAAATGTTCGAAGTCAGAAAGAACAAAAAGAAACCAAATTCTAGGGCTTTATTTGATGGGACTAAAGACTAAGATCATAGGGAATAAGGGAAAAGAATATAAAGTTGATTTATTTGATCAAAAATGAAGAGATGTGTTGTTATCTTCAATAATTATTGACTTTTCTGATTAGGGTTGAATTATGAAGTTTTAAAAATCTGTTTTCGGATATGATGTGTGATATGAGAAGAAATGTTTTAACTGTTGATTTACTTTAATACAGTTATTTTTTTCTAATAACATTTAATGGATTTTGATTTGCTGTAATTGCATGTTAAAATTTTGAGGATTTTGTTTTTGGTAAAGCTTAGGATATAGAAGGAAAAGAAAGGATTATAAAGTGAGTTTTTGGATTAGGTTTATAATAGATATATTGATATTTTTGGTAACCCTTAATGGATCTTTGCTGATTAGAATTGAATTATGAAGTTTTAACTTGTTTACAAATAAGGAATTAGATAGGATGAAGATTTTTTGTTTCTTTTAAAGATAATGTGATGAGTTATTAAAAATTATACTTATGTCAAAAGGGGGATATTTTTTCTTTTTTTGTTTGCTATATTTAAATATTTTTAATATAAGTTACATTTTTTCTTTTTGTTTTAATTTTTTATAGTTTATATTCAGGTTTATATGTATAGCTATAATCTCTAAATTATTATAAAATAAACCCAATTTTTATTCACATTTAATTTAATGTATTAGCTAAAACATAATTACATCATAACTTTGTTAAGATTCCTTTATTCCTTTATTCTTATTTTTTAAATGGAAACAAAACTTCAAACTAGGTCTAGTAAATTATTCCAGATTAATATAATTTATTAGTCTTTTTTCATTCTTGCAGTACCGTTTTTTTGGAGAACCTGTGGTAAAAGCTTGTGTTGAGAATGGCACAAACTGTATTGACATTAGCGGAGAACCGCAGGTATGTAAAATTAAGAAAATGAACCAGACTTTGAGGAATAATATTTGGATTAAGTCACAATTATTTTTACTCCTGATCTTAGTGCAGGATAATTATTTACTTCATATATCAAACTTTGTATTGGTGCTCTGCATACCATGTGATGCAGCATCCATGCAGGGGTTTTTTTTTTTTTTTGGTGTCTGTGGTTTTCTCTCTACTCACATAAGAATCTCGTTACTCATCTCTCATTTCCATAAATTAGCAGTGTGAATGGACATTGGTAGACAGGAACTGTGTTTAGGATAGTAAAAGTATTTTATTTATAATTATATTTTTATACTACCTTTCCTCTGGGAGTCACAGAAAATAGACAATTGGGATTTTTCTTCCTATTGTTGTCACTATTTCATAAGGTAGGTTGGACTGAGAGATGGTAAATGGATTTGCATCTGAGTTTTCTTAGTCCAGTGTCCCAACAATTTAACACGCCACATTCGCTTTCTTGGGTGAAATTGTAAAATTCCATAAATCTGTGCTTAATATTAAACATAACCAATTTTAAATTTAACTGTAAAATACTGAATTGTTTTGATGGTTAATAACATTTAATAAAGATTTGTAACTCTGCAAGATGACACAATAACTAAGAAAGCAGTTTTAAAAATGTTAAGAAATTTGTTATTTTTGCTTGAATGTTAGAAATGCATTGTTTGTTTTATATAATATTGCATTTTTATTTTAGTATCTGGAAGGAATGTATCTACATTATAATAGCAAAGCTGAAGAAAAAGGGGTATATATTGTTGGAAGCTGTGGTTTTGATTCTATTCCAGCAGATATGGGAGTGTTATTCACCAAAAGCAGCTTAAAAGGTGATTTTTATGTTTGATTGATCTTTTGATAAATGCTAGGGGAAGTACAGTAGCTACTTTATTCATATGTTTAAAGATATTAGATTAGTGCGTGGTGAAATGATAGCCTGTATTCTAAAAATAATCTGTTCATTAATGATTTAAACGTGTCCCACCCTTCTCCATCTCTTTAGCACACAGTCCTTTAGATGAGCTTTTATTGATCAAATAAAAACCAAACAGTTCCTACTCTGTATGTAAACAAAACCATATAACAAAATAAAAAGGGGAAGAGAGGAGAAAAAAGTAATCAGTTCTGAAAGTTAAATAATGTTAAAAATAAATAACAGTTCAGAGAAAGGAAATTTCTGATGGAAGATCTGACCAAATATCTGGCAGTCTTGCTTCCCACGCATCTCTCTCTTGTTGAAACCTAGCTGTGAAATTGAGGGAGAGACCTCCCCCAATTCCAGTCTTTCAACAAAGTCAGTGAAGTGCCTCTATTTCTAATTTCTTCTGCAGTGATTACACTGTTTACATGTACACCATTACATTTCATTCATTCTAAACACTGCGCTTAAAAGTAAGTTATTTACTTAATTCATTTGTTCTATGCTTTTTATTCTGACAAGATGATATGGAGAACAAAATATTTACAGATTTTGTAAATATTGAGAGAGGGGACCAATATAATTTAAGAAGTTTTCACTACAGCCTGGGAGCTACATGCAAAAAGACAGCCTCTAACAATGGAGACAGTGTCAAAATATCAATAGGAAAAGTTTCATAAAAAGAGAGGCAGTTGCATCTGTAGCTCTAGGACTCATTTATGTGCTAGTACCTTCAATTGAACTTCATTTGTAATTAGTAGATAATAGGTATTTCCTAAACACACCCCTCATTTGGTTTCTGTACTTTATGCAAATTTACCACATTTTGAATCAGTTGCATTTTTTGCATAATTTTCATGCAGAGATTCAATTGTGTTTCGTTTAGAGATTCAATTATGATTCAACACAATTGAATTGTATTGTTCTCCTCAAGATAGGGTGTAATCAAGATGTGGATAAACATAAAATCTATCCAGCTCAGAAAGGATATCAACTGGCAGATGAAGCATAATAAAGTCACTCCTTACTGCAGCTGTCTGCACATCTGGTGGTGTTTGAAAATCAAAAATTTATAGACTATGAACTTGGTTTTGGGGAGAATGGAATCCCATTCACAATTGGTTGAACCTCAGTTCCCAATTCAGGTTTCTATTTCTAATAGCAGTTCAGTTATTTTTTGCTTCATTTTCAATTTGTTTTTCCTCATTTATTGCATCATCAAATTTAGACTTTTCAAGGGTACCAATTCTTCCTAAAAATTGAAGGTGTTTCAAAAGTTGGATTATCTTCCTCAGATTCACATCAGTGTTGAACAACATGACAGACAATTTGAAAGTATCCTGAGGGATAACTGAGGTCAGTGGCCTCGGTATTGAAGAATAGTCCCCCAACATCAGCTCCCTTATATGGCAAAACAGGGAGGAACACATCTTCTGCTAAAGAACTGTGTCTCATAGACTTGATTCCACTAGAAGGTTTAGAAAGCTAGCATGGTCCCTATCCAATTTCCAGACTTTCCAATACATAGGAAAATGTTGTAAACCAGAAAGGCAGACCTTATGTTCCTAAATTATCTGGAACAGCAAATAGCCAAGTGTTGTGGGAAGATCACAGAGATAGTCTTTCTCTTGAATTTTTCAGTGAGCTGCTCAAGTGAAACCAGGGTCTATTACACCCTTCTTCACTCATGGCCAAGAGCCTGAAGTAAATCTGATTTGCAGCCTGTTCAATCTTGGAGCACTTTGCGGCTGAAGTTGTGTATTTCAGTGTGTCGAAGAGAAATTGAAATCCTGGTGTCTATATTAAAGGAAACAAGTGAAATGAACATATTTGCTTTCTTTCTCTTTGCAAAAGTCCTTATGTGCCTCAATTAAAACAGATATGTTGTTGAATGTATGAAATTGGTAAAAAACTTACCAATACTATATGCCAATTATCCAACAATAATAAACATTAACAAACTGTCATTAAATTGACATTTTTTTACAATATTAACTGTTCCTTACTGTCACCTTTCTTTAAAGGTACCTTAACTGCAATTGAAAGTTTTTTGACTGTAAAATCGGGACCAGAGGTTGGTTAATTTCTTTTTTTTTTTCTAAGTTTGTTGTGGGCAATTGCTAAATTATAAAAAGTATAGCATGAAGCTGAATATGACTATTAGTATATTTTAACTATTGACAGATTCTTACTTATTTGTTTCATTTATCTTTTGCCCCAATCTAATAAAACTGAGCAGTTCACAGCAAGATATAATACTGATAATTTTGAAACATTCACAGGACATTATATATAAAAACAAAAGTAGTACCAGCAATCAGCAAAATAGCAAAAATATTTCTTAATGCTTGTTCTGATCTGATTAATTGTTTTCATGCATTTTCTGCCATGGCTACACTGTTAACAAATAATATATGGTACTGAGTACATTTTATATTTATTTGTTTATTTCTTTTCTGCTGTACTCCAAATGGCTGCAGCAATATAAACAGCTCCTTAAAATGTATTCTATATGAAAAAAAAATACCATTGACAAAAAAGCTTGTAAAATTTATCTAAATAAAACAGGTAACAATAATAACAAATGCAATTATAGAGCATCTCTATCCAGGAAAACAAATCCCTAAATAAAAAAAATTCCAACTACCCATAAAGAAAGAATTTTGAAAAAGGAAGGAAAACTAGACATTTTCCGGAGGGATCTTTTGATACTATTTTCACCAGTTCTCTCAATTTCTGACTTTGTTGATCACCAAATAAATGTAATGCTCATGTTCACAAATTATGGATTATGTGACCCTTTCTCAAGTCTCTTTCTGTAATAAAATCATTGAGCAAAAAGAAAGTAAAAAATGGCTGAATGTGTGAACACATAGCTTTTTATTTATTTTATTAGATTTGTCAATCTCTTACAAAATAATAAGTAAAAGAATAAACATGATTAAAAATACAGAAAACAGGTATGATTAAATGGGGACAATAGGACAAGGATGGGAGGCACAATGGTGCACTAATGCACGCCCCTTAAATATATATATTAATATCTTAATCAATTTTGGTATATATATTTTTGTATGTGTGTTGTGTGTATTCATGGTTGGGTTAATTGTGTGTATATGTGTGTGTGTGTGTGTGTGTGTATATATATATACACACACACACACACACACACACACACACAGAATATTGTATTGTTTTTTTAAGTTTTCGCAGGTACTTACATTTGTGCTGTTCAGCTTCCTTCGGGTATTATCCCACGTCATTGTAGTGCTTTTAAAGTTGTAGCAACGTTTCAGCAGAATCTCATCTACCATCATCAGGCTTCTGTATTGAGTTTCTCAATACAGAAGCCTGATGATGGCAGATGAGATTCTGCTGAAACGTTGCTACAACTTTAAAAGCACTACAATGACGTGGGAAAATACCCGAACAAAGCTGAACAGCACACAGTATTGTATTGTGTATATAAAATACAGAAGCCTGATAATGGCAGATGAGATTCTGCCGAAACGTTGCTACAACTTTAAAAGCACAACTACAGTGACGTGGGAAAATACCCGAACAAAGCTGAACAGAGTATATATATATGTATATATGTGGATCTTTGGTTATTCGGGTTTTCTCCCGCGTAAAATTGGAAGTATCTAGGCAACGTTTCGATGAAGTCTCATTCATCATCTTCAGGCTTGTTTCTTCGGCTCTGTGCTTCTCAGAGGAATGTGAGCTTGCAGCTGCTTCTTCCTTTTAAGTGCCAGTGGGGATGTGACTTGATTGGGTGGGGGCTTGGCTGTGTTCTGATTGGGGGTGTGTTCTCATTGGTTGAGGGTTTGGTTGTGTTCTGATTGGTAGGTGTTCTTACAGCCAACCCCCCTACCAATCAGAACACTGCCAAACCCCCAACCAATGAGAACACACCCCCACCCAATCAGAACACAGCCAAGCCCCCACCCAATCAAGTCACAACCACACTAGCAGTTAAAAGGAAGAAGCAGCTGCAAGCTCACATTACTCTGAGAAGCACAGAGCTGAAGAAACAAGCCTGAAGATGATGAATGAGACTTCATCAAAACGTTGCCTAGATACTTCCAATTTTACGTAGAAAACCCGAATAACCAAAGATCCACATACAAATACCCACAAAAACTTCAGAAAACAAATACACACACACACACACACACACACACACACACACACACACACACATATATATTGCTATTTTAACAGGGTGCTTGTATTCATGATGGAACCTGGAAATCGGCTGTATATGGCTTGGCAGATCAAGACAACTTGAAGAAAATTAGAAAACAGATTGGACATAAACCACTTCCAGTATTTGGAGCAAAACTCAAAAGAAGGTACAGAAAATATATGTCTTTTAGTGTTTTATGTTCACTTTTTTTTTTCAGTAAAGGGAAGAAAATGACATTTTTAAATAATTTTGATCTGTAATCTGTTATTCAAGGCCTTTCCTGAAACAAAATGTGGTATTGGAAGTTATCACTAAAAAGTGAACAATTGTCTAGACTGGAGGTACCTATATTTTGCAGCCCAGATAGTGATTTTCCACTATTCCCCAAAATTGCAAATCTATTTTGCAATTATATTTACCCAAAATACAAAAACAAGTTGAAGATGTTAATCTCCGCCTATTAATATCATTGGACTATCACCCTTGAAAAAAACCCACTGCCTATCACTACTGTAAATATTCTTTTTTTTTTAAGTGCAAATCCAAGTTAATGTTTGTCATGCTTCATTCATATTCTCTTCATCTTTTTTAGAGGTACAGTATTTTACAGTAATGAGTTCAAACAGTATTCCATTCCATTCATGGGATCAGATGTCTCTGTAGTAAAGCGAACTCAGCGGTATTTGCATTCACATTTGCAGGAAACACCTGTAAGTTTATTTAATATGTTATAATGTTAGTTTTGTTTCTTTTTAACAAAGGTATACAAGCTTCCATCTTTCATGTAAGCTATCCATCAGTGATGTTTTTACTTGTTAATAATAAACCTTTGTCCGTATCTTGTTAAATTTTAAAAATCTGTATATAGGGATTCACCATCTAAGTTATTCTTCAGAAGCAGCAAAATTTCCACCTGCTCCTCTTTAGCCAAAATTAAACTTTCAGGCATGAGTCCTTATTTGTAAGACCATGTTCAAACAAATAATAATTGCTCAACTCCAGACTTATACTTCAAATTATTTCTTAAATGGCAAATAGGAGGAAGAATATAATTGTTTCTCTTATAAAAATGTCATGGTATTCCATTGGGATCCTTGATTACCTTCTAAAGTTTTGTCTGTAGGCTGGCCATCCTTTAATTTCAAGGATTTCAGAATACGTTTCCTTTATATTGTCCTTAGAAAAGTACATTATTATGTCTTCTTATTGCTTTGACCACAGATATGTTACTAATACTGTGTATGTGACAATGTAGACCCAGTATTAGAAGTGTTTTCTTCTGTCTGCAGCTGTTTTAACAATGTCCTGATTAAGAATAGTTAATCTATTTCTGAGATTAACTTTTTAAATAACTTTGGCTTGTTTATTAATAAATTCTGGTCTTGATTTTGTTTTACTCAATTCATTTAAATGTTTCATGGAAGTGGATACTAAACTTGATATCACTGGCCTCTCCTGTTCAGGTGCAGTATGCTGCTTACACCACTGTGGGTGGCCTCACGTCTGTCATAAAGCTAATGTTTGCTGGTCTTTTATTTTTAATGCTTGTGAAATTCAACTTTGGAAGAAAGCTCCTGCTAAAAGTAGGATTTCTTTTAAATAGTTTTGAAATTTGACAAATTTTGTCAATTGTTCAATTACTCTGAATCTTACTGTAAAACTGCTTTCTTTAGTATCCTGAATTCTTTTCTGGAGGACATTTTACAAAAGATGGGCCAACAGAAAAACAGGTAATTTTTACTTTTGTTCTTACAAAAATATATATTGGAATTATTGTTTTCTGCGATATTACTAACTGAATCCTTATCTACACTTTATGCAGTAAAAGAGGTCGCATCTTTATTATTCTATTTTTACTCTGATATCTTAACATGAGACTGTTATACATACTGAATCAAACACATGTTCTGCTCTATAGCCTATATTAGAAAATGTTTTAATCCTATATATGGATTATGCATTTTAATTCAAAAAATGCAGACTAAATATCTCAAGGTTCTGTAAACAAATTGAATGAACAATGATAAATGTTCCATTTGGGAATGCTCGGATACATTAATAGTGTTGAAATCCAATAGGCAAACTTAACTTATTTCACCACTGATTGTTTTATTCAGATTTGCATTGGATATGTTCAGGTTTGCTGTATTGTATCAGAAAGCACATCTGAATGTTGAATAAAAAAGGCAATATGTAATCCTGTAAACATAAATCTTGTCTATATGTTGCATTATTTATATACATGGCATCTCAGGATTTCAGTCTGTGCAAAAATTCTTTGGCTGATCAGTAAGAATTAAATCACAGTACTATTTTCTCTTAGCATAGCATGCATATCTTTGAATCTAGTTTGCTGTATTAGAAATACTAACCCATAACTAAGTTTTTCTCTTACCTTAAGGTTACATATACATTGTCCTTTCAAATCAGGTTAGAAATAAAAATCATTGTAAAATAATTTGATTTCATTTCCAAAATGGATATAAATTAGGATGCAGGGTAATTGTATAGATGTATGCTTGATGTACACTGAGGTGCTGTCTGGTAATATAATACTGTTTATTTCTTATCTTTTGAATGATAGATGGAAGAATCATCTTTTGAAATGACCTTTTTTGGAGAAGGATATAGCACAGGACAAAATCCAGAGGAGGGCAAACCTGATGTTAAAATCTGCACTCAAGTGAGGGGACCAGGTAATATTGGAGCAAAATTAATATTATTAATTATATACAAAAATACTTCATTTAATATAAAATACAATTCATCTGGCATTAAATATACAAGTAGCAGTTCCACATGCTTGTGCAGGTAGTGATGTCTGAAAGTATGTCAGACTGACAAAAGCAGTATCATAGCATTGCAGAGTACAGCCTGCTTTTTTTTACATGCATTGTAATTGTAGATGTGCACCCAAAAGGGGTGGAGTTTGTGATACAACTGTAATTAATAGTAATTAATAGTAATTACAATACTAATACTTTCGTTATGGATGAACGTAGCAGGATTCTGTGGTTGCTGCATGTGAAGAAGTTCTATTAGATAAAACAACAAAATTCCTCTTGTATGTTTATTTAAAGAATGATTGTCACCAGAACTATTCTATTTTTATTTTCATACACAGTATACACAAATGTGTTAATTGCTTTTTCCTTTTGTTATTGTGTCCAATGGTTAACTGTGAACTGTGGTGGCACAATAGTTAGAATGCAGTATTGCAGGCTGCTTCTGCCAACTGTCGACTGCCAACAGTTTGGTAGTTTGAGTCTCACCAGTTCACGGTTGACTCAGCCTTCCAGCCTTCCAAGGTCAGTAAAATGAGGACACGCATTGAGGGCAATATGCTGACTTTGTTAACCTCTGTAAAGGGCTATAAAGCACTGTGAAGTGGTATGTAAGTGCTATTGGTTCTCTTGACTTTCCTTCTCTCTCCAAATTCTTGTACGCTCTTCCTGTCCTTATTGGCATTCAAACAAAGCAACTACTGTATCTACTGTATTTCTACTTAATCACAGTGGTTTCATTTTCCATCTTCATCTCAAATTGTTCTGAAGTGATGAGTGTAATGTTATATCTTTTTCTTTACAGAGGCTGGTTATGTTGCTACGCCTATAGCAATGGTACAGGCTGCAGTGGCACTTCTTAAAGACAAGAATTCTCTTCCCAAAAAGTGAGTGTTTATCTTCTAATCATGAAACATCTACCTTATTTTGCATCCCGTGGTTATTAGATGAAAATAATCACCAGAGAAATTTCACAATATTGCTGGTGTCAGTTTTTTCAAAGAGGTTGAGTGAAATATACAGATAGTCTTCGACGAACGACCACACTTGAGCCCAAAATATCTGTTAAGTGAGACATTTGTTAAGCAAATTTTGCTCCATTTTGAGACCTTTATTTGCCACAGTTAAGTGAAACACTGCAGTTAATAAGTTGGTAAGATGGTTGTTAAATGAATCTGGTTTCCCCATTGATTTTCCTTGTCAAAGGATTGCAAAAGGTGATCACGTGAACTTGGGACATAGCAACAGTCATAAGTATCAACCAGTTGCCAAGGATCTGAATTTGAATTCCATGATCATGGGGATGCTGCAAAGGTCTACCTGCATGTAAGGAGAAGAAACTAAATGCCAAAATGCTATTGGCAGAACATACAATTCTGTGCTATAGTTAACTCTTTCTCCCATTTTATAAACCCTCATTATCCACATATTTTGAGCTATTTATAGAAAGATGGCAGTGAGGAAAAAACATTAGAAGCAATATACTACAAGCAGTCCTCGACCTACAACCACATTGAGTCCAAATTTTTTGTTACTAAGCAAGACAATTGTTAAGTGAGTCACACTCCATTTTTTGACATTTTTGCCATTATTGTTAAGCAAATAACTTCAATTAAAGGAATCATGTATTCGGTAAGTAAATCTGATTTCTCCCATTGATTTAGCTTGTTAGAAACTCCCAAGGAAGGTTGTAAATGACCATTCTAGGTCCCCCAGGATATTGCAACCATCGTAAATACTTGGCATTTAGCAAGCACCCAAATTTTGATCACATGATTGGGAGGGTACTGCAATAGTTGCAAGTGTAAGAATTGATCATAAGTCACTTTTTTCAGTATATGGTAATTTCAGTCACTAAATGAATGATTGTAGTTTAAGGACTACCTATATAAGGAGTTTGATTAATTTTATCCTAATGTTCAATTGTATGATATTTGGGCAAGGGAAACTCACTTCATTTTTACAGGATCTTGCTAAGTACAGTTCTTGTAACAAGTGGTAAAATAATCTGTATAAAAACTCTTTAAACTCTGTTTTGTATGCCATCCAAACTTGGTTTGTGAATAAGAGAATTCATATTACTCTTTGAATAGTTACTAATACTTAGTTGGAGAATGTTACCAGTTTTTTCAAATCTGCTTATCATGTTTATGATTTGAACTGCAGTCTTATGTATCTGGATATGTTTTATTGAATTCAGTAAATTTACTATTGTGTAATCATATTTAGGGTTGTGCTGTCTATTGCATTAGTTACCCCAGTTATTTCATGTATCCAATTTATAAAAACACTGGCATGTTTTTTTTCTTTTTCTTTTTTTTAATTACAAATTGTTCTCATAAAGATTTTGGGGTTATGTCAGAAGAAAACCCCAACTGTAACCCCCAAATTGGAACATCATTTCCCCAGAGATTAGAATGGCCCCCTCTCTAATACTCTTCCAGATGGCACTGAAGACCTGGTTCTGCCAGTGGGGCCTGGGGAACCCAGAGCGGGATGGAGCCCATCAAATGGCTCGTGTGATCTGCTGTCATCGGGGCGGGGTGGGGTGGGAATTGGGAGTGTTTTTTTCTTTCAGATTTTGTTATATTGTACTTTAATTTATTTGATTCTTTTTGTTAGTTTTTATTGTTTTTATTTTAAATATGGTTTTATATTCTATAAACTGTCTTGAGTCGCCATAGGCAATATAAATTAAATAAAATAAAATAAAATAAAATAAATACATAAATAGCATTAATATTGGAATTTGCAGTGATATGGTTTGTTGTAAAAATGTAGGCTTCCTTGTATTTCTGTGTTGCTAACACAAATGTGACTTGTTTTACAGAGGTGGTGTCTATTCTCCTGGGGCTGTGTTCTATAATACAAAACTTGTGGAGAGACTGAACAAGTATGGAATTGAATTCTCTGTCATAAGCAAGCCTGAAGCCTGAAAAGAAAACCCAGATACAATATGGCCAGCAACCATGTGTGTATGTGCGCACATGCACATTCAAAATGAAATAATAAAGTTGATAAACTTAATATATATAGTGTAAAGATATTATTGATTGAATGGTTTACATGAGAGTTAGGAAGATGGACTTATTAGTATTGGAAATAGGTATCAACTGCCACTAACTAATTAGCAATGGTTAATCTATTCCAATAGAATGACTCATAGAGACCTCTTGCTTTTTAGAAACAAACCCAATGTCTAGGAGACATTAAATTTAATTCTGATCCATTTCATTTTTAATCAGTAACTATACTTTTTCCTTCTTTGATTTTTGAAAGTTATTGCAGATTAAATTGTGAAAAACGTGTCAACTGATCAAATATTGAAGGTGGGAATAAATTCCATTGACATCTTGTTTCTGACTAACAAAATAAAGTAATTGTCCTTAGCTTAGGTCTTATTGAGTCCAGTCATTTGGTATTTTTCAAAATTTGATTGTTTGCTATAGCATTATGAAAGCATTAACCTGTAAAGTTATACTTAAGATATGAAGTTTAAATTCCAGCTGAAACATACCTGAGTATCTGGCATTTTTAAGAACTTAATCTCATACTTAGTTGCTGTTATTTTCTTTGTTATTTTTCAATGCAATAAAAGGATTGAAAAAAATCTGTTTTTAGTTTCATAAATATTTAAAGCATAATTCAGCTATAGTACTGTATAAGAATTAGATGATCCAATAGATCAAGAATGTGGTATATTTCATCTTGCTATTTTAGATAGTATGATGGAAAATGTAATCTAATTTCTTTATTAGCTCAAATTAAAAGCAAGATTATGAATCCTTATATTTAATGCTGAAGGCCTTTTTTTTTACATCCGGGACAGAAATGGGATGTTCTGGAACTGCTTATGTTTATTCACAATTTAGGAGGCAATAAGATCATCAACATAAACTACATGGATATCCATAAATCTAAACTTTTATTATGACTTGTGGTACTGATAGAGAACTAAGAAAGTTTCATTCCAATAAAAGAGAAAGCTGAAACTAGCAAAAAACCTTACTATTGAGGTGAAAACCACATCCCCACCAATACTGGCAGGGCAAACTATTGAACATAAACTGAGCAAACCCCACACTCACGTGCACTGATGATGCCACCTAATTGGGTAATGAAATGTCTGCAAGCAGACACCCAAGTTCAGAGAGCATCAAGAACCCCATTAAGTCTCATGTTTGGAAAGGAAAGTTCATAATTAGCAACAGTAACAAAAGCTTTCTTATTACTCTGTTGTTGGGAGGAGTTGAAGATGATACACAGTACTATCCCTATTACAATGAATACTGAATATGAAGATATATTTCCTTCTTTGTTGTGAAGAAATTCAAAAGGAGTTTACATATAATATATGTAAGTATTGATTTAATTTCCAATTCACATATTTTACTTGGTAAACCACATTCACTTAATGCCTTGCTGTAACCTAGCCTCTCGTTTCTTCTTAACTATTAAGGCAACATCATTTTTCAATTTACTTATACTTGACTCAAGTTGTTCTCCAAAATCCTTCAACAAGTGTGATTGTCTCTCAGTAAAAAGTCGAAGTACTTGGATGTTATCTTCATCCTAAAAATAAAATAAATAGCATTCTTTCCTGCAATATTGTATAGTACAAAAATGTTTTAAGTTACAGTGTGGTTCATAATACCTGTCAAGAAAATGGGAACTTTGATATGGAAACAACAAACAGGCAGTCTATAGAACAAAGCTATTTCAATAAGGTATTTGAAATAATTACTGTATACATACATTGGTATTTATCTCATTACTCTCCAACAATTTTGATTTAGAATAGACTAGACTAGAACAATATTTCTAGTATCCTAAATTTAAATAGCAAGAGGGCATATTTACAGCAGGAGAGAATAAGGCTAAGCTAAGTGTTCAATATTGAGGCCTCCCTGACAGTAAGTCAAGGTACCCATTTTGACCCTAATCTAAAATTGGTCCAGTCCAGTGGTGGTCTCTGGGCTAAAAAAGGCAATTGAGAAAGTACTAGGTATGAAAACCTGAAGAAAGATAAACTTCTCAGACCTTTGTGGAGATGATATCCAGAAAACAACACAAAACAGTTTAGAACTAAGGAGAATGTAATCCATATCTTCCTAAGAAAATTATAATGTGTACCGGGGCTCTGCAGTGATGTAGTTTTAAGAACTGTCCTCTGATCACGTTCATTTTCTGATAGAAGGATTTGAGAGCTTTAGCAAATTCAGCATCACAGCTGATCCGAGAACTGCACATTGTGCGGCTATCTTTCGATGCTGCTGAAATTATCTTATTAACATGGAGTTTTGAAGGAGATTTTAAGATCTTACCTATAAGAAGAAGATTTAAAAATGGGTTCAGAATAGGAATGCATTGCACAGAAGGGAACCCACCATAAAATGTTACAGCAAAGAGTGTTGGTTGTTTGGAGCTCTGTTTGCAATCATTCCTAATATCAGGAGATTTGGGATACATTTGTTTACACAACATTTGATAGTGTAGGGGTTCCCAATCTGGGGTGCTAGCACCCCCTGGTGGGCAAGACGATATCCTGGAGGGGTGCAAAAATTTGAATTCAGAAGTTTCAAAATTATAGGTATCTGCATAATTATATGAAAATTATATGATATAATTATTTTTTGTAAGGGGTGTGAGAATATATCAGAAGTGTTCTAGGGAAGTGGGGTATAGAAAAGGAAGGGAATCCCTAATTTATTGACTCTTCAAAGTTACAGCAGCATTGAAAAAAGTGACTTGTGACCATTTTTTATGACCATTGCAGCATCCCCATGGCCATGTGATCAAAATTCAGACCCTTGTTCAATTGACTCGTCAGGTTGCAGTGTCCCAAGGTCGTGTGATCACCTGCTACGATCTTCTGAGAAGTAGAGTCAGTATAAAATCCAGATTCACTTAACAGCCATGTTATTAACTTAACAACTGCAGTGATTCACTTAACAACTTTGACAAGAAAGGTTGTAAAATGGAGCAAAACTCACTTAACAAATGTTTCATTTAGCAACGGAACCTTTGGGCTTGATTTTAGTCATAAGTGGAGGACTACCTCTAAAGCTCTTATCTGTATCCTAATTTTGTGATGTTTGCAATTATGCATCATAGCTTAGAAAATTCTGATGTGTTATTTATGTTTGACTGGGTAAACTTGTAAAATCTAGATTCAAATCCACTCTCAGCCACAGAATCTCATTGGGTGACTTGAAGTTAGTAAATCCAACCCTCATCACAGTGTTGTGGTGGGGGAAAATACAACGAAGAGTATTTATGTACACTGCTTTTGCTCTTGAATGAAAGTTGGAAACAGATGTCATAAATAAATAAATGATCTTCAGAATACCATCCCACTACAAAGTCAAAAATGAAAATATTTCACTTCAAACCGGTTGGAACATTCCATCCAGGTCTCCAGTTAATAAAATAATTATTTTAAAAGTTCCTGTTCTCAGCAATTTCAGATGGGTTTACGCAGTCGTGGGATTTAAATTTTTTTACTACCGGTTCTTTGGGCGTGGCTTGATAGGCGTGGTATGGCTTGGTGGACATGGCAGGGGATTACTGCAAAATCCCCATTCCCTCCCCACCCCGCTAACCTGCTTTCCAGCTCCGTTCTTCTGTGCAGGGCAACAAAAGAAGACCTAGCCAATCAGCTGGTACTCAGGAGGCAGAGAATAGATGGGGGCAGGGCCAGTCAGAGGTGGAATTTGCCAGTTCTCTGAACTACTCAAAATTTCCGTTACCAGTTCTCCAGAACTGGTCGGCACCTGCTAAATACCACCTCTGGGTTTAAGGAACGTTCAACATTGTATTGTACTTAATCAAATCTGGGGGGCTAGTAATTGCTGGCTTATTAATTTCAAAGCAAACAAAGAAAAGTGAAGAAGTATAATAAGATACTTACTGAAATGGGTTTCTGCCTCATATTCTTTCAGTTTTGTCTTCAGATGTATGTTTTCCTCTGTCAGAACTCTATTAACATCTCTAAGTAATTCAGTCTCTTCTTCTAATTTTAATTGCTTTTGGTAAAGTTCAACAATATGGCTTTTGATATCCTAAATAAAATATATTGTTTATGATTTAGGATGTGTATATGCAATTATTCAGATGGAAATTGCGATTAATGCAAGCTTTTTCATTGAATTAAAATGTTTATTGGCAATGTAAAAGCAAAGTCCAGATCAATACTTTAAGCAATGTGCCATACTGGGAGGACAGGGGCACTGGGGAAAAATAAACCGTGCTGATAATTTATAAATCATGAAGTACATAAGATCTCCCTTTGAAGTTTGGTTACTGATGGGTATATAATTCTTTATTGGAAGAGAATAGAAGAATAGAATAGAATAGAGTGGAGTAGAGTAGAACAGAACAGAATAAAATAGAACAGAATAAAATAGAAGTAGAATTCTTTATTGGCCAAGTGTGATTGGACACACAAGGAATTTGTCTTGGTGCAAATGCTCTCAGTGTACATAAAAGAAAAGATACATTCATCAAGAGTCAAAAATCAAAAGGTACAACACCTAATAATAGTCATAGGGTACAATAAGCAATCAAATCATACTAGGAAACAGTCAATATTAATCCTAAGGGTACAAGCAACAAAGTTACAGTCATACAATCACAAGTGGGAGAGGATGGTTGATGAGTGATGAGAAGATTAATTGTGATAGTAGTGCAGACTTTGAAAATCGTTGAAGGAATTATTTGTTTAGCAGAGTGATAAGTGTTCAGGGAAAAACTGTTCTTGCGTCTAGTTGTTCTATGTTGCTGGAGAAGCCTTCATATATTTGGGAATCTCTTCCTCAAGAACAGGGGTGTCAAACTCGCAGCCCGCAGCCCGGCTGCATCACGTGCTGGCTCTGCCCCCTCCTGGTTTAGCAAAGAGGAAAAAAGTCCCAATACATCATATGACACCACCATGACAACGTGAGTTTGACACCCCTGCTCAGGAACAAAACAAAACAACTGTCCCATCAGCAAGGAACAATTACACGGATGCCTGCAGATATTCATATCATAGAGACCTAGAGTTAGGCCATTAAATTAATGCTAATTCATAGCAACCATATACTTCTCCAGGAGGCTCTTTCCCCCATCCTGACTCTTCAGAACTTCCAGCCTATTGCTGCTGTATGGTAATATCTGAAAAGGCTGGTCTAATGAGATAGTTTCACAAAATAAATCATTTATAATAATGGGAATCGCTCTCAAAATAGCAGTTCAAAGGGGAAGCTGATCCAGAAAGGAATATTGCATGGACTAAAGGCTAAAATCTCATCATACAGTCCTAGGATATCCTTGGATAGCCTTCAAAAGCGATAGCTGCTCACTTCTGAAAAACAATTCCATAGTTGAGAACTACTGTATAAAGACACATGTATAAAGTGTATACTTGTGGACTTCAACACCCAGAAGTCCATAAGTCTTAAAGTTGCCAAGTTTGGGGGGCCCTGGTTTAAAGTATGCCAAGTTAGGAGCATGACTGTAAGCCCCGCAGAGTTATCCTGTGGGAAGATAATCAGCAATAAATTTAATTAATTAATAGCAAGATACAGCCCTAGTAAATACATGAAAACTACTTAGAAAGTTCAAACCACTTAGAAAGTTCCAAAAACCATTTAGAAAGTTCAGACCTCAAGCTAGAGCTGGGAAGTTGTCTTAATCTCTTTCTCCTTTTCAATCATTCTCATATTTCTATTTTCCTAACAGAGGAAGTAGACTTTTCTGGTTTCCTACTTTTTCTTTTCTGCTGGTTTTTTTTTTTTTTTTTTTTTTTTTGGGGGGGGGGGGGTTTGTGTTTTTTTTTTTTTTTTTTTTTTTGGGGGGGGGGGGGGGATCTAGGGCAGAACTGATGCATTTACTTTTTACCCCTTTCTTCTAGCATATCAATAGGATTTTTTCCTTCCTTTTAGTCCTGATCTCTTTATCATCTATTCTACAGTAATCCTGGCAACAGTTCTGTATTGGTTGCTCTTCCAAAGCTCTGGGACAGATCAGTTTTGTCAACTTATGGCACATTAGGAAATCTGTTCCTATTATGTTACAAGGGAGCTGTGATGCTATGCCTACAATAGTGCTGTTTCCCCTTAAATATTTGTGCAAGATTGAATATCTGTCCTGAGGATATTCCAAATGAAGTGAGAGTGCAATGACATCAATCTACACTCTTCTGTAAATGGACCATTCTCCCATTACCTCTTGCCACAATTATCCTCTCCAACCATTGAAGATTCTGAATAGTAGCTGGAAATAGGGTCTTTCTGTTTGGAGGATCCAATTCCAGGCAACATTTCCAAGCTTTATCAATCACCTCTCGACGAGCCGACATGCCATCAACGACAATTGCCACACTCAATCCATAGGCAGCAGCATTCCTGCCACAACCTCAATACCAGTCCTGCTCCCAGGCACCACAAGGTAACCGTGCCCAGCCGACACAGCAGTGTGACGCTCAACCATCGTCCCCAGTATGGGAGAACAACATCCTCCGTAAGTACTGGGAGGAAAACTACAACCTGTCGTTGACTTACAACCCAAACATACCCAATGAGAATCCAGGGGGAGAACCCTCTACAACAGTACCTCCCCCTAACTCAGCAAATGCTGAAGATTACTGGAGAAACTTGGCTGTACAGAGTGAAAAGCTAAATTTGCACACCAACTGAATTCGCAGATTCTCTGACAAGCCAGGCAGCAAGTATCTAGTATGGAAGAAACTTTCCCTGAGCCCCATTCAGGCAATACGCCTGAACCCTGATAAAATAATTGGACACTTGATAGCATGGCTAGGGCCACAGTCTGCTGAAATACCAAGGGCACTTTTGGCATCCCACTTAGACGACCCAGCTGCTGCCCTATGGTTATCATGGAAAAGGCTTGATAAACTATGGCGCTCCTGAGGACATAGAAGCAACACTCTTGAATAGCCTCAACAGATTTCCTAAAATTTCTGTCGACCAGCCTCGCCAAATCATAGACCTCGCTAACATACTTGTCAGCTGAAAATGGCACAGAGGGATCCCAACTTACTGGGACTCGCCTGTCTCAATCACGTTGGCACGCAGAACAAAACTGTTCGAAAAATTCCGTAGGTGCTACTTGAAAAATGGCTCCAGTTGACTGACACCTTCATGGCCACGGGTCGTCACCGCTTTATATCCTTCACACTTCTTGAAGAATTCATAACCCATCAGGCGACAGTGTGCAACACACACTGGGCCCATGGACTCAGAGCTGTTAGTCTTCCTAATGACAGAAGATACAACAGCAACCATATATCACCCTCAGGCCCTATGAACACTACCAGGGAAAGACCTTTCATGGTTCTCCATAACACTGAGATCAATTCCTCATGCACACACAGTTGGGGAAAGAACTCATCTGATACAACCCAATTTAGATCTCTGAACACAAGGAGAAGATAGTTTTGTCCTATGCACAACACTCGTCACCACTGAACAGCTGCACTGGGTTTGCAGCAAAATCATTGACCCAATGAAAAGAGTTGCTTAAGGGAGTACCAATACTGCTACAAGTGTTGCAAATTCAAACACCTGTCCAAGTACTGCACAGCCAAGATGCAATGTGACTTATGCAATCGTGACCAGCACCAGACTGCGCTGCATCCAGACTCCGAGCCACCACTGCAGATATCCCATAGCCCTCCTTCAGACAAGGAGTAACACAGAAGCGTGCAGGACTCCTTGGCAGATTGCCAAACTGCAACCAAAACCAAGGATGAGTGTCAACTGCACAGCACTGTGCGCCGACTCACCATGCCCTCGTTTGTGTCTTCCCATCTATTTTGCCAAAGTGTACCCTGAAGGACGTCCTGAAGATGCCATGAGAATGTACATGCGGATAGACACTCAAAGCACCTGCACCCTGGCCAGACGTGCATTCTTTGACCTCTTTGAGGTGTGACAGAATGAACTTCACTGTATCAATGTGCCATGGACTAAGAAGCATGGTGGGGAGGAGAGCTACTGGACTCTGCATAGAGTCATTGGATGGAAGTTCCCGGTTCCCACTACCGCTCGCATTTGAATGCAATGGGATACCAAACACAACACCTGAGGTCATAAGTAGCATGCCTCACTTACAGCACCTGGCTCATCACTTTCCTGCTCTAGATCCAGAGGCTGAGATCTTACTCTTGCTGGGAAATAATGCCCCATGCGACTTTCTCTTCTCCGAGTCAGTCGGCGGCCTTGTAGACAGCCCAGTGGCCATCAAATCTCCACTAGGATGGGGGAATTGTAGGAATTGTCAGTGACGATTGGATGCAGGTTCCAACCCAGACAAATGCCTTAGCACCATCCATTCCACTACCTTCCAATGCCCTTTAACACCATCAAAAACAAGAATGACGTTCCAGCCCAAAAGGCCGCCGGCGATCAGTACTCTTTTGCTAGGACACCCTAAATGGCTACGAACAACCACCAGACACCCACAAAGACGCTCTACACAGGCATATGCCTCCGCAACACCCTTTCCAACAGCTTCCCGGCACCCTTTGACACCATGGAAGCCAGAGTACCATTCCAATCCTAAAAGGCTGCCAGAAGCGACCGCCAGACTTTCACCTTTGCCACCAAGAGTACCTGTACACCCTAAAAGGCTGCCAGGGGTGAAGAGGAACCTCAAGCTTTGCATGCTTTGCTTTGTTTGATGCTTTATTGATGTTTACTGTTTTTCTTAGTCATATAGTTATCTGCTATTCATAGTATTACTGTTTACTGATTACCTTAGTTTATAGTTAATTTATTTTCTCTTCTTTTAATAGTGGAATTTACAATTCCAGGCGGGAGTGTGCTGTCCCAGCCAGTCTATGGGAATTGGATAGTTACTTAGGAATTATGAGCTGTCCCCTTAAGGGAATGCATCATGGTAAATGTAGTTAAAGGTATTCTGGGAAATGTAGTTCATGTCATGTGGCCACATCTGTAATCTTGATTGGTCACTAAATTGACCCTTGAAGGGTTGGGGAGGTTTTCCTCACTTTTGCTTGAACTCCCTAACTCATGGGAGCTACTTTCTAATGCTACGAGATGGGTTAGGACTACAAGGCAGATATACAAAGGATTGGTCATTAAAGAACTACGTCACAAATGTGAGTTATGAGGATACCTGATGAACCAATAAATGTAATTTGTTATGGACATCTTGTTGAGTTATCTATCTGCATCTGTACAGCTTCAAATCCACCTTTGTGCAGAAGGCAGAAAAATCACACATATAACATGTTATTTCGGCAGTACCACTGTCCCACTCCAGTATAACTTCGTACTTGTTTCTCTATTTGCTTTTTCAGTGCTGGCTTTTCCCACAACCCTCGATGATTCTTCTGCCTTTCCCTGGACTCCCTCCTGCATGTTTCAAACTCCTTCTCTATTCAAAAGCTGGCCAAGTACATAAAAGCATTCATTATTTCAGCTATATGGAAATGAAAAATAAAGTGTGTTTAACTGCTGGTCACATAACTCACCAGATCACCTCGTGTTAAAATCTTCTCTTTTGGATTATCAATAATATATGAGCCTTCGCTAATGACAGCCATGCCTTCCTCAGTAGAACACAGTTCTGCACATCCTTCTGCAGGACCAGGAAAATAGCATTAGTTAAGAAACATGCATTATTTTCTAGCTGACAACAGGATCATTTTGTGTCAATATTTATTTTTCTATCGGTGATCCTGACTAACGTTGTAATGTTGGATTGATATATCCTTAGGCTTCAGACTTCTATTTTAAAGATTCTTTACATCATGCTTCTCAATAGATTGGCCTCATCTAACCTAAGTGGTCCTCCTTCACCTCTCACCTGATGGCATATTCTGCTATAGCCTTCAGGTGCCTGCAGGTATCCCACTCCTAGCCAACAACCACCATTATGATACTGCTAATGCACAGTATCCTAGGGAAACAAGAAGCATGCTAGAGGAACCAGTGTCTCCCAAGAAGACTAAGCAAGTCTCCAAGGGATGTCATCCAGAGTCACTGCATCAAGGAGATGGACAGCATTAAAATTTAATAAATAAACTATTTCCAACAGGTCAGAATTTTATGGTAGTGTTAATCTAATTATGAACAAGCAAGATGAACTAACCAACAATAAAAGGAATTGTGCATTTGGTCCAAAGGGCAACAGTACAGCTTTCTACACTGAAATTGAACTTGATCCAGTATAGTATATATTATTCCAGCTGCTTATAATGCAAAGTGATCTGAAATGTTTAGAAGTTACTGCTACAAAGGTAAGAATATATTATTTTCTTCCTTTCAGTAATTGTATTGTTTCTGCTTAGTTTGATATTTCTTAGGTCTATTTGGCCAATAAATTCATATATGCAGGCATAATACATATATCTGTATACATACATACATTTTTATTACTTTTTTGCAGGTTTGCAAAGACTGGTTCTTTATATCAACGAGCCAAGGTAGGGTGGGGAATCTTTGATAGACTCTTGATATTCTGGATACATTAGGCCTGGCTAAAGCTGAGGCAAGATGGAAGTTTAGTGTACCAACATTTGGAAAACTACAGGTTTTGCATCCCTTAATAAACTCTATATCCATATACTGCAAGTACTTCTTAGTTGAGGGGAATAAGGAATAAGGGAATAAGAATAATCTGTTGGATTGCATGGTGAGCTGTTGATCAGAAATCTCTTGCCTAGCAAATAATAGTTTTTGAGCTTTCCATGAGTAAAGTTGGACTTGATAGCATTTGTGTCATAGCAGCCAAAGGGTATGCAACTGACCAGTACTCTTCCTAGTATTGGCAGAGAATTCTGCATACAGAGCTCAAATACGTAAACTGTCCTACTAAACAATATTGTGTGAAAGCCTTGGCAGGCCAAAGTTATGATAAGTGATGGATCTACTGTATCTATTGTAGCATCTACTGTATGAGCCCACCTGGTGACAATCATGGCATTGGGAAGAATGCAGTTTAGAATATAAGATGAGATTATTGTGAACAGCCTGAATGAATGAGAACAATGGACACACTGTGTTTCTGAAATGGAGACTGATAGATCAGAATACGGCAGTGTCCTAGAAAGGAGGGAGGCAAGGAGCATTAAGAAACTTCCTAACAGTGAGGACAGTTTAATCAGTGGAACAGGTAGCCTTCAGAAGTTGTAGGTGCTTCATCACTGGAGGGTTTTAAGAAGAGACTGGACAACCACCTTTGAAAAGCTATGGGGACTCCTGCTTTAGACAGAATTAGATAGAAATCTTTGCTAATGTTTCATTCTGATTTATGAGCCATATGCTGTCCAATTTAGTTAATTATTGAATATTAAATTTATCAATAACAGGTTTTGAAACCTATAACTCCAATATGGGTATTACAACTACGATTGGGATCTGGTCATAAGTCATTATTGTTGAAAGTCATTCCTAACAGAATGAGTGGAATATGTGGAAAGTCCTGTGAATAGTGAAAAAAAACCCCATCTGGATTAGATAGTATAAAATCACTGCAAGAAAATAAGAAAGGAAAATTGCTATAGAATTAATAGTCAAGTTTGTGAAGTTATGGTAATGAGAAATATGAAAGTTTGCTGGAATGATAAGTAGAAAGAAGCTGTGAGTGAGAAAAGAATTGCAAATAGGAGCATGATTGCAGAAGAAAACAGGATGAGAGAAAGCTATCCACAGAATGTGTACGGAGAGAAAAAAGAAGATTGCAAATAATGTAGCCCACAGAAGCAAGAATCACCAAAAAAAAAAAGAAGAGGAAGCAAAGAAAACTCAGAGTGGAATAAAAATTAAAAAAGTCATTTTGGAATTGAGTGAACAATGCTTAAGAAATCAGTAAAATGAACGGAATTTAAAATAAATGTTATAAAATTATCTGGAACAAACATAAGTTCTCAGTATATATACAAACAAGTGATAAGTCATAGATCATAAATCATGATACAATCATAAATCATAAGATATAAACAATTGAAAAATAATAATATACCAATAGGAGAAAGTAGTAGGAAAGATGAGAAGATGACAAGGATAATACAGGTAGCTCTCAAGTTACGATCACAATTGAGCCCAAATTTTATGCTGCTAAGGTGAAAACTTTGTTAAGTGAGTTTGCCCAATTTAATGACTTTTCTTGCCACAGTGAATCTTTGCATTTGTTATGTTAGTAACATAGTTGTTAAGTGAACCTGGATTCCCCATTGATTTTGCTTGTCAGAAGGTCGCAGAAAGTGATTACATGACCCTGGGATACTGCAACTGTCATAAATAAAAACTACTTGCCAAGCATTTGAATTTTGGTCATGTGATCATGGGGATATTGCAAGGTTGTGAGTGTGAAAAATGGTCATAAGTCACTACTTTCAGTGCCCTTGTAACTTTGAATGGTCACTAAATGAACTGTTGTAAATCAAGGACTACCTACTACATGAGTAAATATCTTGAAGCACAAGACAGTGCTGAGGGAATTGTGCTACCATGCTAGGTAGCAAATCGGACAGTAAGGTCTGAGATAATAAATGGGAAATTTAAGGAAAGGGTTGATATTGAGCAGGAAGTAAGTCCAGCATGTATGATATCCCTTGATGCAATGTTTTGAAGCCTTTCTGCAAGCTGAGGTTGCCAAGGCAGGCTAGGAAGACTAAAAGTAAAGGATTTTTTTTAATGTTAAGTGTTTCAAAAAACAACAAAAGACAGGTTTATGCAGTGTGTTTGTGTATATAGACATGAAACTTATCAAGATGCAAATATAATTTAATGAAGCTGAAATTAAAGTAATACCTTGAAGTCCCCATAAGTCAACAATTAAAGCATTTCTCTGTAAATAGTTCAAAAAATCCTGGGAAACCTTCATGGATGAAAATTGAACCAATTCTTCTATTTTAGGATTTGCATTTTTCCAAGCAGGTTTTGTGTATAATACATGTGGGAGATCATAAACTTTATATCTAAAAATGCAAAAGAAGCAATAGTTCAGTGGAAATTCAGTTATTTTATTATTATTTTATTTTTGCATTCCTTTCCCTCTGAAAGAAGCCCAGAAACAAAGCTAAAAAGAATCAAAGCAATCTTTTAAAAGAAAAAAAAATCAAATTGAGCATTAAACAGTAAAGGCACATACCTTCAACAAGACAATAAAAATGTGAGAATCAAAATACATTCATTATTAAATGACAGATATATATATATATATAAATAATACCCAATTTGAATTCCCCTTTGGGCAACTTCTTTAATCCATTTAACTCCAAGGCACTGAAAAATGTGAATCTGGAAATCAATTCTTTTACCCAGCAATTCCAAAGGGTCGATAATCATATCATCATCTGTCAAAGGTCTGTAGAGTGGAAGAAGAGAAAAAAGGGTAAGAGTGGTGCTAAGTGCATAAGAGAGTAATGACATTCATTCTGTTGGATTGTGAAGACCACTATGAACCTGTTCTACCCCTCCCTCAAGGTGGCTATGTGGACGACCATCAAAAGGAATGCTTCATTTATCAAATAATCATTTGCATTCTATCCAAATTAGGACATGTTAACTCTGAATTCTGAGTTATCCTCACTATTCAGGAAAATGCATTTTCTCATACTTATCATATTCTATGGGCCTTTCCTGAGGCAATTTTTATTCTACAGTCATGATACATAAATGCTTACCTCCCGTTTTGCATACATGGGATAATGTTGATCAATAGGATTGCTTCCTCCATTCCTTCAGAATTCAGAAGTTCTATTTGTTCCTCAAGTTTCATGCAATAAGCAAGAGATTGGAGCCAGATATGAGCAGATCCTAGATGAATTGCCTCCACAGGATCCCAAAATGGATCACTCTCTTTGTCAACTTGTACATCTTCCCCATTTAAAAACTGCTGGAAAAGCTCTTCCATTATAAATTTTCTGTTGATGAACTTGGGTTTTGACCAAATCCATACCTACAAAAACCAATCCTATTCTGTCTTCGTTGCTTATACTCTGAAAACCATATGTATTGTTCAAAAAGATAGAGGCAGCATAGACAGAAATTTCTACTTAGATGAAAAGTCCTGGAAATTATTATAAACATATGTCTTCACCTCCAGCCTAATTGGGAGAAGAGAGGCTGAACACATAGCATATGATTAACTTTTTGCTTCTATTAATAAAAATAAGAAAGGATTAAGAAATAAATAATCTGCCTTCCAAGTGAACAGTCCCCAGAGGTATTTGGCATTTTATTTTCAGAAGAAGAAGGATGAGCATTAGAGTTCAGTTTTATTTGAACAAGGAGAGGTAGGAGTTGAAATGTGTCTGAAGTTTAATATTTCTTCTTTTTTTTAATGGCTAACTGGATAATTATGCATGTATATTTGAATTATTTTTCCTATGGATATATCTCAACATATATGCTTTAATAAATAAATAACATGGAGAAGAAAGAAGACAGAAGCAGCAAAAGTCTTTGTCTGTGAATATCAACAAAATCAAATTCATAAAATATGCCTTTACATTTGAACAGCTAATTTGGAGCTTCAGCATTAGCACACCTCATTCAAAATAAGATCAGTCACAGCACCATAAATGTCTTTAGATGGGAAAAGAACATTCACAAGAAACTCACTGCAATTCAGTGCACTCTTGCAATAATGCAATCTTTTACTAATGCAGAAGTTTGTTCGTACCTGGTTAGTAACTTTGTGTACTACTTTAATTATGATCTCTTTTTGCAGGTCATAACCTCTGGAGTCCGAGTATGCTAGATTTTTCACTTTCAGTTCGAACTTTAGGTCCTGTTAAAGAAAAGCTCAATACAATATTTTTGAGTAGCACTTTGGCATAAATGTGGAAAGCTACCAAAAGCAAACTCATGGAGATTCTTGCATATTTGTGTGTCTGCATAATTTCTAAATGCATTTCCTTCCTTTTCAGGAGGTTTCCAATGTTAGGTTCCTTTAATTATTCTGCAACATTACTTACTTGAGAGCATAAGTAGCCACAACAATACCCTATTCTGTGAAAGAAAAATTACTGTTTTTATTTGTTGGATGACAATGCAAAAACAGATTACATAACTAAATCAAGAGGTACCCTCAAGCTACTCATGTTTTTATGTTCTTTCTAAGCACATACAACTCTGCCAAGAATAGATTGTGCCACAGTTGAACATGAGACATGAGACTAATCCATGCACAAGATTTTCATCTTGTGGTGACTTAGTTTCTCTGAACTGTTCCCACAATAATAAATCTTTTTTATAGTCAATCAATTTTAAATTAACTAACATGTCTATTTCATTTATAAACTAGCTCTAACCCATTTTTTTTCCTTACATCATGAGATACTTTCAATAAATGCTGGCCTGCAACTCCTGGCCTGCAACTCCTGCAACTCCCAAAAATATAGTATATAATAAAGAGAGAAGCATGTATTTAAAGAGAGAAGCATGTATTCAAGCCATACCTTCTTCAACTCTATACTCATTTGATTTGCTTCAGCAACCAATGGCATCAACTTAATATAATCATGGAATGCAGCGAGGACACTGGGATCTGGCTTGCCATCCTTCCTGTTTGCAGCACCTTTCAGAAATGCAGCCCAGGGTCAAGATTAAACAAATAAAGTTGCCTGCATTTATTCATTTTAGGGAGGAATTAATAATTTATTGGAACATATGTAGGATTACAACTTTTGCTAGCTTACATTGACTATTGTATTGTGCAAATGTCCCTTTGTTGATGAGACAATGACCTAAGCACAGAATTACTTTAAGATTTTGGATGGTGCCCATCAAGTTCATGTCCCAGTTCCATTCTTTGCAAAGTGCTGCTTGGAATAGAGAGGTGGGTCTGCTAGTCTCTCTGATTGTTATTAATGGTGGAATCCCTTCAATCCACACTCACTGAACAGATTTTCAAACAAGTTTATAATGAAAGAATAGCACGTTGTTACAAGTTTAAAATTGCAAACCTCGACAGGGAAATGATTACAGTAAGCTTACCAAGTTTGTCCACACTGAAGCCTTTGGCAGCTGCCAGCTCTGATTGAATGAAATCATAATCATATCTGCTCAGATCCTCGCTGGTGCGGTTGATTGGAGGGCCAATGTAGAGGTATGCACTGTTTGATCCCAAAATTAGCCGGTCCTGAGGGATTGTATACACTATGCATGCTGAAAGGATTTCTATTTCAATGTAGTTTAAAAGCGTATCAAAGACCAAAAACTATCAACTGACTATTATTGTTTTGGAGCCAGAAAGAGTGAGAGAATTGTTATTTAAAAGGGACTGAACTGTTGTTTTTAAGTTTATTTATTTATTTTTTTCTTTTAAAACAATGAAAGAACCACAGAAAAAATAAAAACCCCAAATAAAAATGCATACATTGTCAAAGAAGAAATAAAACACACATAAAAGCACTGAGCTCTTAAGTGAGAAGAATTCTTTCAAATGTCTTAACTACAAACTCAGCATGTGGCATTAAGCCATCTGTTCTCTTACAGCATTAGCCCCTTTTTCTAAAATACACAGATAACACCGATGCAATATTAACCTACTTAAAAGTAATTTAAGGGGCTTCTAATAAAATAAAGTAGTGAAGCACTTTGTGCTCTGCACAATGTACAATACAAGGGTTCAGTACATCCAAAATGAAAGATTCAAATCCCCAATCTACCCTGAAATTATTTTGCTGTTTCTCAGTCTAGCTTCAGAATTATTGTGAAAATAATACAACAGAGAAGAGGGAAAAGAACCACAGATCACATATTGGATGTCCTCAAGGAAAATTGAGACTAACAAACCAATGAGTAAATGTGCTGTCCAATTCCAGCTGCAGTGAATTTGATCTGGGAGACTTTAAAAATGCTTCCGAAGACAAGCTTTACATTCAAGAGGAAGAGTTGAAAAGTAAAATTGCCCATTTCAAATGTAGTCTAATTTCCTCATAACTTGGACAAACTTTGTTTCACTGAAACAAGATACTGGGTCCTATAGCAATGCCATCATGTGGTTTGTTTGCATACTTAGCCTGCTTTTTGAACACAAATTGTGTCTTAGTCAACAAAATATAGTTAAAGAATTTACAGCGTGTATGAGCCCAATCTACTTTCCCTTTGATGGTTATACAATAGCCAAAGTAATAATTTTCTCTCCAAAGTATAATATTTTCTTGTGCTTTAGATTATGCAAACTGTGAATTCAGTTGATGTCCTCTGGTATCTGCCAAGATCAATAAATGTCTTGTTTATATTGCCTGTATAAAATACAAAACTGGAGAGGCTGCCAAAACATTTATTATTATAATGTTCAACAAAAACGTTCAGCTTGGTGTCCACAATACTTGCATCTACTCTCTTTTAATGGACACTGAGTTCTTGCCAAATGATCCTAAGCCTCAGTTTGAAAATCCAGTTTGCTCAGTAGGTGTAGCAGAGTTGACATTCAAGAGTCACCTGGTTGTACTTTGGAACAATAACATTCCAAGATAGGAGACACACCAAGACATTGGGGAAATGACAAATTCACACAAAACTTACCAGATGCTGAAGTTTAGTTTTCATCACAATAGGTACTCCATTCACAATGACCTTACATTTATCCCAAGGAGATATAGTAACTTTGCCATCAGTGTACGTGAATGTTGCGTGCTTATCCAAAATGCTGGAAAAAAGCAAGGCAAGCAATTCATACCACAAGTCAAAGGTTTTCTGCTATAAATCCAGGAAATATAACAGGTTGTCTAGTAACACAATCATATATGGAACAAAGAAGACATCATTGGGAATGAGGAAGACAAAATGAAGGGAAGATGTTCAAGTTCAGTGACAATATCCTCACTTTGCATATCACACATTTCTATTTCAGTCTCTACCAACACTTTCAATCTCAAAACATTATCTACTCCTATGATAGTTTCTTATTTAGCCAGGCTTAAGATTTTTGAAAGGCTAAGGGCTGAAAAAGACAAAGCAATGTTTTAAAATGTTTTGCACTGTCTGGGAAGAAATGTTTTAAAGTTTTTAATTTTCTTGTAATTATACAAAGCTCATGTTACAATGGTTATATGACTCCTGCCTCAAAATGACAGCAAGAAATTGTACACAAATTGTAGTTGAAAGATACTGAGAAAGGGCCCTGATAATCCATATGGGTCTGGAGGCTCAGGTTGTTATGATCCAAAAGAAAGGAATGACTACTAAGACAAATAAATATGTTACACATAGTTTGTCTTAGAGTGTCTATTCCTTTTTTACACTAAGAAAAAAAACTTCTTAAACACTAAGCTATACAGAGAGAAGCCTGGAATATCACAGCTATGAGACAGGGAGGCAAAGGTATTAATAAGCCTCTTATTTAATGAGTCTCTAATTACTGTACAAAAATACATAATTATATAAATATAATTATATCCCCATCAATTTCATGCACTCTAACAGTGAGCACTGAATTGTTCTGATACATACCCCAAACCTCTGAGGATGATTGTGTTTGATGGAGATTGGCCAACCTCAGTAGACCCTGAAAGGAAAATGTTTGTCTTGCATATTTCTGCCACACTGAATGATCAGTCTATCTCAAACAGGCTCTTTCCAAATGCACTGGAAATGCATTTCCTAGACTGCCAAGCCAGAATGGCCAATATTTTGCTGTTTGTAATTCTGAGAGTTGCAGTTTATTCATATATAAAGATCATCAGACCAATGAAAATTACCCTAGGGTGTCCATAATAGAAACACAAAAAAACTAACAGCTAACAGAAAATTAACAGAACTAATTAACAGAAAAAGACCGAATGGTTCATCCAAGGATGGGATCCGACTGGCATAACAACTGGTTCTGGGAGCACACATATACACATCAAACGCGCGCTACACGCACAAGCGTGCTACCAGCTTGGGTAAGCATTTACCTTCTCCAGCTGATGAGTAGCACTCAGCTATGCTGTGCAAAGCAGCTGAGGAGGAAAACAGTCACTAAAGGACAGCCTAGAGCCCAGGTGGGCAGGAGGGCCAAACAGCAGACCAAAACCTCTCCCCAGCAAGCCGGTTAGGTGTCAGCTGCTCTTTGGAACTACCGGTTCTATAGAACCAGACCGAACTGGTAGGATCCCACCCCTGGGTCCATCAGATCTGCCCTGTCCTTAAGATACTTGCACAACTTTCATTAAAAAAAAACAGGTTGTAAGTTCTTACATTTCTTTGAATGACATTGTTTATGCATCAGATGCTTCATACAGGTTGTCTTCAACTTATCACCACCATTGAGCCCAAAATTACAGTTGCTAAGTGAGACATTTGTTAAGTGAGCTTTCCCCCATTTTATGACTTTTCTTGCCTCATTTGTTAAGTTATTCAGTTGTAAGAAGATTGCTAAATGAATCTGGCTTCACCATTGACTTTGCTCATCAGAAAGTCACAAAAGGTGTTCACATGACTCTGGGACACTGCAACTGTCATAAATATATATTTGAAATTTGATCAGTATTTGAATTTTGATCAGATGACCATGGAAATTGCTGCAATGGTCATAAGTGTGAAAAACAGTCATTAATCACTTATTTCAGGGCCGTTGTTTACTTTGAACAGTCACTAAATGAATTGTTGTAAGTAAAGGACTACCTGTATTACAAAATGAAATATTATAGTTAACAAAATAATACCATCTTGAATGAAATACTTCAGAACTCCTGAAAGCTGAGAGTCTTCATTGATATTCACAAGATATGGAAAGGTTTCCATCATCTGTCTCTCCTGCTAAAGAATCAAATCAATCTTATTTCAGCAGAAATTCTTCTCCACATGCTGAGGACCACATGACATGTTCCCTTTAAGTAATAAATACATTTGATTTTTTTTTTCCCAAAGAGAGGGTTATTATAAATAATGGTGCCATTGTGTACTGTATGCCTCTCAAATCATCCTTCTGATTTAAAAATCAAGTACGACAACAAAATCATACAGATTTGGCATTATACTTCTAAGATATCTTATCTAAGATAAAAAACTTAATGAAGCAAGAATCTTTGTTGTTGTTGTTTTTTCCTGTTCCGGGGATAATTCTCAAGATCTGAGTATTAACAATATGAATGTTTGCTTTTATATCCTGGAACCCCCTCACACACTATATACTATGAGCAGAGAGGTATTGACAGCTATTAAAGGTATGTTATCATCTATGAGGATTTAATTTTTTGCACCATTATTACTTCTGCTCTCAGGCCAATGTTTTCATTTGTTTATTTTCTTCTTACATTTTTCCCTGCCCCCAACACACAAGTACCGTTCTACAGCTCAGTCCAGAGATGGACTTCTGGGCTGAGTGAGGACTGTTAGGAATCTAAGTCATCTAAACAGGTATTTGGGTTAGAAATATATAAACCAGAAAAACATTTTAGTACTATGTCTTTAAGAGATGGCAAAAACTGCAATTGGGTGTGGTTTTTCAAATGGCCATAAGATGGAGCCAGAAACCTGGGTTGTTTTAGTCTTAGTCTCAGAAAAGAGTGTGAGTGTATCTTTGTTTCCTTCTGTTGGAAGGTATTGCCATTGCTCCATTTTTCCTAATTGACTGATATTACTGGATTTAATGTAAGTCTAATACTGAACCTTTTTTGACACTGGACTTTGTTACTGGATTATCCCTGGATTGAAAAACTGACTGATTAACCTGTGAATGACCTTTGGACTGCTTATTTTGAACTTTGCTTAAACCTTTCTGGAAGTAAAAACCTACATTTACTGTACAGTGTATCTGTGTGCTCTGTGTGTATTATTCCAACACTACTCTCTATACGTCTCCTTGTATGCACTCATTCTCCTAACAGGGAACCTCAACAAGGACTATACTTGGTCTTGAAGTTCAAATCCTGGGAGTTGTCTTCTAAAACACAAGGTAGGCCCACAGCAAACTATAACGTAGATTTTTATCACTTCCTGCCATTTAAAATTAAATTTATTAAATGCAAATAGCATTTCTCTTTTGTCAAATACTGCTCAGGAGTAATTCAAAGCTTCCAGAAGCCACCTGTGTCCTGGAGACTTGAGGTTATGCACTTTTGTCATGAAGACTCTGAGTTGCTCAACAAATAGTTTATCCTGCGCACTAGATCTGAGGAAATTTCTGGAGGAAAGTAAATGAATCTTATTGGAAGCAATCTTTGTTCAGCCCACTTGAAAAAGATCTGGCATGTTCAGAAAACATTTCTACCTTCCCTTCCCCAAGAGTTCTCTCCTTCATTGAAATAAGAAGGAAATTATAAGCAAATGTTGACTGTAACTACTGAACCAGCAGAGTAGGAGGAATAACACACCACCTATCTCCAGTTTACAATGCAGCCTTTGCAGCCCTTCCAAGAAGACTCCACAACCAATTGCACCCTGATTCAGCAGATCTTCAGGGCACAGATAAATGCCCTCAAGTTGCCTTAACAGCTTCCAGAGAGTGCCAACGACTAGCTGACTGCAAATAATTACAATCCATCCATCTCCCCCCCCCCCCCCCAATTTTATCAGAACCTGCCATTCCCCCACCACCTGCCATCAGAATTGATGAAGATTCTTCGATGAGAAGTGAAACATCTTCTTCCTCAATTGAAAAAACAGTTCCGTTGTCTTTTGAAGAAAAAAAAATGACAATTGCTTTATAAACATACACGTTGCCTTGTTGACCCAACTACTGAAATGACCAGTTGTATTTTGTTCTAATAATGGTAACCATAGTAAGAAGCCACTAGAGGGCGCTTAGGCTCTGGACAAATCTGACAAGCTTTCTGCATCACAAGCCATGACCTGAGTGATTGCTGCATATTGCTGTTCCCATTCTTTCCGGGCTTCTTCCAGATGATATTCCCAAGTTGCTTGAATAGCTTGAATCCGTAATTCATTTTCCGCCAGCAGAGAACGAAGCTCTTCTGAAAAAGACAAGGAAGCCAAATAAGGTTACGAAAAGAAAACAGGATAATGTAATTAACATCCTCAATCAGCTTACCAATTAGGTATCACTGAAGCTATTGTAACACTTCAGTTCTGAAATACACAGACATTTCTGATTCCTATATATTCAAAAATTAAAACAAACATATTTAAATACTGATGCAATCTTTCCAGATAGAAATTATATCTACATGTCCCTGAAGGGATTGTTGGGACATACAAAAGTGCCTCCAAAAATTAACTTAAGACTGCAAGAGAAAGAAACTTTTCCTACATTTTCCTATTCTGAAAGGGTATCACCAAAGTTCCCAGGCCTATATATGATCTCCAAAGTAGGAGGTGTCAATCCTAGGGATATCTAAAGATTGTTCCCAAGTTTAATTTTTAAGGCAGAATTTTTAAGGCAGAACTATCAAACACATGAATATATAATATACAATATTACAGTATGTGTATGTGTTCAAATGGTCAAATTTACTTCTGGAAATGGATGTTTTTGACCTAATCCCCACTCAGGAAAGATATTCCTGGTCATCACTGACATCTGAGCTATTCAGAGGTCTAGTTCTTATATGTGATTAAGGTTTAGATCAAGGATGTCAAACTCATGGCCTGCAGGCTGGATGTGTCACGTGCTAGCCATGTCCACCCCGGGTTTAGCAACCACAACGTGAGGACATGAGTTTGATACCCCTAGTTTAGACTATCGTTCCCATGCTAATTGTCTCTTTAATGAGCTGCTTCAGAGGACTCTTAGTGATTAATAGCATGTGTGTGTAGGACAGACAGTGCAGGGCTCAAGTTAGAAAAACAATCATGGAAAGAAATGTTACTCATGGTCAAGCAAAAATACTTTTATGTCTGTACCAGGCAGTGTTGAATCTAGGCCATCTCTATTGCGTGAAACCTTCCAGACAACAGAAAACACAGGAAAGAGTCTAAAATCCAGTAATTATGATATTTTTGCTGCAAAATACATACTTGTTTCATCTACAACTGTTTTTCCAGAATTCCCAAGGCTGGACAATCTGGACAACAAATTACAATTTTCCATCTTGAGATCATTTATCAGTTTTGCTGTTGTTCCTGAATTTATCACAGCTTGGTTTTTTATTTTTTTTGTTCTTTTAGAAGAAGCAAAACAGAAAAAAAAAATACAAATTACTGTACTAACTTGAAGAAGTAAAGAATCCAAGTAAATATTGATACTTGGCTTTCAGATCTGATCTACAAAAATTTGGATAAGTGCTACATGCCAACGAAGAGGGACCAAAACTACTAGATTTTTGCAGACCAGACATCACAGTCAATTCTAGTCCAAAAGATCTTCCAAAGATTTTGAAAGATTGGGGGAAGCTGGTTGAAATTGTGTGCATTATGACAAACTGGCCTGCATAAGTTGACGGTCAAACTTGTGCTCATCTTAAGTATGTCTCTTGCAATACTTCAGTACAAAATCTCATGGCAATTTATTGTCTCATCTCACATGGGTCAAGAGGAAACTTTGTGGAGAGAACTCCTTGCTTTGAATCTACTGAGGATGATGTAGATTATTGGGGGGAAGATGCAAAAGGGGGAAGGGGGGGAGACAGCAAAAAAGTCTACAAAGTTTTCAAAATTAAAATATTCCTGAGAAAATAACTCAGTCTGTTTTGTTTTATCATGCTTCTCTTTTTTTCTTTTCACATCTTTATCATTTGGCAATCATATATTTTGTGTTATTAGACTTGGCCTGGCCTGAAGTAAATTAAAAATGGATAATTCTTAACTCAGAAGTAAATATTTTGAGTGATGACAATATACAAATATATTGTCTATATGTATATACAATATACATATAGAACTTTGCATAAAATGGCATGTGTCATAAATAACAAGTGTTTTTCTTCTCTTCAATCATATCTAATTCTCAGAGATTACCTTGATAAGTCCCTGCAGTTTTCTTGGCAAGGTTTTTCAGAAGTGGCTTGCCACTGCCTCCTTCCTAGGGCCTCTCTAGAGAGTGTAACTTTGTGCCTAAGGTGGAATTAGAAACCATGATCTTCTGGTTTCTAACCTGATACCTCAACTACTACACCAAATCAGCTGTCAAATAAAAGTTTATCAATAGTTAATTCTGTGTCTCAAATTGGATTCTAATCCTACCCCTTCGGTTTACAGGATGTGAAATCAATCTACCTTTCAGCATACCGCAATGTTGACAATGTCTCATCATAGTATATGTCTGCTGGACTAATTGCTGCAATCTAGAAATATGTAAACATATTAAATGTGAATACATTTTCATGGAACATATTTTTTTTGTTATTGAACATTACACACAGAATAGAAACTGCTGACTGGCAGTGTCATGGTTACCCCTGGAGAAATGCTATCCAATAAGTATTTGTATAAAAGACACAGATTGAAATATTGGTCCACTGTGGACCAAAATCTTTGATAGTACAGTAGTCAAAATCTTTGATAGTACAACATTTTTATGTCAATAAAAAAGGCAAGCAAACTTTTTAAGCCAGGGGTCCCCAACTCCCCAACCATGGCCTGTTTGGAATTGGGTCATGTGAGTAGCTGACTGAGGCCAGTGGGTACTCACACAAGTCAGGCTGTGTGCGAATGCCTCTCCCCCCACAAACAGGCTGTCAAGCTGCAAAGGTCTGTCTCATCTCATCTCATCTTATCTGTACCTTGCCCACAACTGTATGCATATTCTAGTTTGGGCGTGTCCAAATATGGCAACTTTAAGACTTATGGACTTTAACATTCAGAATTTCCCCACCTCAAGAGTAGATAAAAATCTATGAAGAATTAAACAATTAGTCTTAGATGAACTAAATTATGATTGCTCCGTTGATCAGAAACCTGCATATGAGTAGTCCTTGATTCACAACTGTTCAATTAGTGACTGTTCAAAGTTATAAGGCACTGAAAAAGTGATTTATGACATGTCATAAATGTTGTACAACATATTCATAAATCATCTTTGGTCATTTCAGTCAAAATTCAGACGCTTAGCAACTAACTCATATGTATGACGGTTGCAGTGTCCCGGGGCCATCTGATCACCTTTTGCGGCCTTCCAACAAGCAAAATCAATGGGGAAGACAGATTCACTTCACAACCATGCTACTAACTCAAAAACTGCAGTAACAACTGTGGCAAGAAAGGTCATTAAGGTAATAAAATATGGCAAAACTCACTTAACACCTAGCAACAGAAATTGAGTACTCAGAAGTTGAGGACTACCTGTATTTCAGTCAGGTGATTGAATAGGAACAAAATGCTTGGCAAGTATGAAAGAAACAGGAGGGACTGCCAAGGATGAGGACATAGGTGTCAAACTTGCTGCGTCACGTGATGTATCACAACTTTTTTCCCCCTTCACGGAGCTGGGGTGGGCGTGGCCTGTGCATGACACATTTAGCATGTGGGCCACCAGTTTGACACCCTGGATTAGGAGGATAGATGGGATCAAAGAGATGACTACAATGTCCTCCTAATTGCTATTGGTGCTAGGTGAGATGACATATTGTCATCAAAGGCTGAATCTTGGACAAAGCTAACACCTTACCTTTATTCTTCACTTTTTCCAACCTTTCCGAGGGCTCCTTTTGAGCTATTGATTTTTTTGTTTGCCTTTAATGCCCATATAATCTGAGAGCTAACGACTGCTGACGTAAGGATGTCTCCTAACTTTCTCTCAGTGACAACAATCTTGTAAAGAAACTTTGGCTAAGAACGACTAATTGGTTCAAAGTCACCCAGGGAGTTCCGTGGCTGAGTGGTAACTTGAATCTGAGCCCAACATCTCAAAGGGCACTAATCACTATTTTAGCATTAGAAACATTAAATAAAGTTCTTATGAAAAGAACAAAACAGTATGTTTTATTTGGGTGCTGATGGGAAGCACACCAATCTACCTAAAAGAAAAATCCCTTCCCTTTGAAATTACTGTACCCTTGTGATATGGGATAGACATTCACTTAAGGAGCTCATATGATTTGAAAGCTAACAAATGCACATTTGCTTTGCACAATGTTAATGCAATGTGGCTAAAACTGAGCTGGGGGGAAGAAGCTTCAAAAAGAGTTCTGCACTGTAAACTAGTAGACAACCTCTTCTAACCAGGGAGTCTCTCCACCCAAATGAGTACACACACACACACACACACACACACACACACACACACACAAAATTTGGAGCTGCAGATGGTGGGAAATCTCCCTGACTAGAGAGATTCATCTGCAACACGTGGAGAGGAAGGAGAAGAGAGAGAGAGAGAGAGAGAGAGAGGCCAGCATGCTGACTGATTTTCCCAAGGCTATCTGGGAGTAAGAATTACTGAACTAATGGGACTTCTCTAAAGTAAGCAGCCATGAATTTCATTGGAACAGTACTTCACTGTATTTGCAGCTCAAGGCAAAAGTCTCCCTTGGCTTGTTTTACCAGTTCTGTATTTCAGGAATCATATCCACATACCCTCAGCTTAGAAAGAATAAACTGGTTTAAACAGATCCACCCCAGCATAGCAATAAATGGTGCCTACTTATGTGAGCATTGGAAGTACGTATTCAATGGGAGTCACTACAGGGTAAATGTGAATTTGTTTACGCATTTTGTTGATTGGCAGTCAGTCTCTGAAGAAAGCCTTAAGAAGCAGCTGAAAGATTAAATAAGGTAGGGTTGGCTGGAGTACCTTGATAACTCCTTCAGGAGTTTTGGCATTTTATTCTGTTAGTTTTAGCTTTGGCTTTGTTTCCAGGTGCGTTGGCTTTTATATTTCTACTTCTGAGAAAAGCATAAAAGATTGGTAGAAGTCCAAATAGAATGCCTTGCAGTTGTATATTCCTTTTTGTGTGAGACCATTGTGCATATATGTTTTTATGTGATACCAGTATCTTATACCATGACGCTTTTGGAGCACAAATAGCTCCCTTTTTTCTTGCATTTGTAAACTTGGGTATTAGATAATGTTTTGGGTTTTCATTCAGTGGTGAGGGAATTAATTTTACAAGTGTGTCTTATTTTACAGGCAATTATTTTTAATCACAAAATTTTAATATAAGTTTTGATTTGGTTCTGCCTTGTATGGCCTTTGGTTATGGATATCAAATCTAATCAGTTATAAACACATGCAAGCATACAGAGGAGCTTGTTACAATATATATAATATATATTTTGGGGGAAATAGGAGGAAGGTGTAGTGGATATATTAACTGCCTTGAGTTATTTGTAAAAATAAGAAAGGTGATATACAATAATAATTTACTGAGAGGGAAAAGTAACCCTTCAGGATTATTGCAGTAGGGTTTTACAACCCTAGTTGACAGAAGGAAGCAGTTTCTCCTCTTCACCTCTGTGTCTGATATTATATTTTAATGTGCTATTTTAGTAAACAGAAAATGTATGTAAACATAAGTTTGGAAAATTCATGATAGCCAATTCTGGCTAGTACCAGTAGGAAATGGCTTGATTGGGAAGTAAAGCAACAAAATTCCCAAAGGCAGCAATGCTAGCCATTTCTGCACTGTCATTTAAAGAAAACCAGGTGGATGCCTTCATGGAATCAGCAGGAAACAAACATTGAGATGGGAAGAAAGTAGATGCCCCCCACACTCCATACACACAATTTTTAACCTCCACAGGACAGGGTATGTGGAATAACATATTACCATTATAGTTCTACTGTTTCCTCCCAAAGCAGATTGCAAAAGTTTGGTAAGAACTGAATCTCTATATGGGACATGCAATACTTTCTTTCCCGTGGTAGCTTCAGCCAGAGCACTAAAAGGAAGATGGAAGATGGGAAATGGCAATCAGAGTTCTTTTGTTAAACATAATGCAATTGAAGATCAAGGGGACATAGGCCAGACCAAGCATTTTTGTACAGTACCCAATGACATTCAGTGAGCATATGAGTAGTGAGGCATTATCTGATTGAAAAATATTATACTCTGATTTTAGCTTACCCTTTAGAGCAGGGGGTATCCAACTTTGGCAATTTTAAGCCTTGGGGACTTCAACTCCCAGAATTCCCCACCCAGCATGGAATTCTGGGAGTTGAAGTCTTAAAGTCTTAAAGTTGCCAAGGTTGGGCGCCTCTACTTTAGAGATTCCCCCACCCTCTACCCCAATAAATAGAAAAAGAAGCATCAGCAGAAGGTTTACAGATGGGAGAGGACAATGTCTGGACTCCCCCACCCCTGGCCCTCCAATGAGGTTAGGCAACAGAAAACACCAAAAGCTAAACAGAACAGAATGTTTCTAAGGTAACTTCATTTACAAAACAGCATCTTCATTACAAGGCAGGTGAGAGCAAATGCTCTATACAGAAAAGCCTAACAAGCCTGTTAATAGTCTTAATAATTAAATTAAAAAGATTGTTGTAATTAACTAAAAAAAAGAGTAAAAATTCAGAAGTTACCTCAGAGGAGTATTAAGATAGTATGTTCTTGAATTGTATTGGTGAAATAAGAATTAAAGTAATACGAACCTGCTGTTTGGGAAGTGAAGTTTTCTAAAAGATTACCTGAACTTTAAAACTCTAGATTCGTATTTGTATGTTAATAGTAGTACATTAATATTATTATATTATCAATTAAGAGGTAAAATTATACTTCTGTATTGTAATGTTCAAGACATGGGGTTCATCTGTTAATCACAGGAAATATTAACCATTTTTAGAGGAGATAAGCTGATGATGTCACTTTTAAGACCTCTCCAGCCAGTGGTGGTATGCTACCGTTTCAGCAGAACTGGTCGCTAAAAAAAAAAAGATCAGCTGAGAGGAGGAAAAAAATCTGACAATCAGCTGAGAGGAAAAAGAAGAGAAAAGCACAGGATCCAGTCCTCCCACCCTGCGCTTTTTTCTTCTTTATCGTCTCAGCTCATTGGTGCTGCAGATCTCAGCTGTTGGGAAAGCTGTGTGCCGGTGTTAGGCAAAGCACGCCCACCAAGCCATGCCCACTGAACTGGTGGTAAAACAATTTGAATCCCACCACTGTTTCCAGCCCACCATGGATGCAATTTAAGTACATATTTATTCAATTTTGAAGTGACATTTTTCCTCTTCTCCCAACACAACTCTGACTCTTCAAATGATGTGCAATGCCTTGTGGCAGACATGATCAGAGCCTGGGATGTGCCCAATCCCTGTTGATTGATGCAGTCTGACCCTCTATGCCATGTATTAAAAAAAGAATACAAAACAAAATATACATCTAAGTAAGTTTTTCCAAAAGAACACTACATCCATAGCCTGCGTGATAGGTAAGTTGCACAGAGGAATGACGCTGCTAGTGACTTATTTAGGTCAGGGCTGTCAAACTCCTGGCCAGTGGACTGGATGCATCACACACTGACCACGCCCAAGCCCCGTTTAACAAAGAGGAAAAAAGTCCCGATACATCACGTGATGCTTCTGTGATGTGAGTTTGACACCCTTGATTTAGGTAATTTAAAAACTGGCTAAGGCTATGCTACCTGTAATCTGAGCCCAGGCTGCCATAGGCTGACAGTGACTGTTGGTTACTTTTCCCACCAGAAGGTGATTCTGGATGGGCAACAATAATGCAGCCAGGGAATCCAATGATTGCAACCCTTAAGTTGTTCTGCATTAAAACTGGATATCACCAGTCTCCTGTACTGTGAGAGGGGCACAGTAGCAAGGCAGCAAAGATTATGTCAGCATACTTTTTATTAGAAAAATTAATGTTAATGCAACTGTGAGGAAGAGCCAATACATAGGTCAGATTACTACATAGGTTTTGTACCTGATGACATTTCCCAAGGTGGTTAAACTCAGATTTACATGTGTTCCTTCTTTTAGTCTGTCGCCTTCTGATCCGGGGGACTTTTGCCTTTCACTCCCTGCCAAGTCCACTAAATTGATAATGGACTGTTTTGTGATTTCATCTTTCAGAAAAATCTGCAGGAAATAATATTTAGAAAGGAAGTGGGTAGAGCTGACCAGGTATTTCAGAAATGCCTTAAGTTTTCATTCTCTTTTTGATATTGGTGTAAGAGACATGGCTGTACTCAGTATATTCATCAAAATATACAACAGGCTGATATTATCAAAGATTAAATATAAACAAAAATAAGATCACACATACAACAAATAATGACATTCATCATGTTGTGGAAACCCAGCCGGTATTATGTAAGCATAGTAATAGTATGTCATTAATTTGGATTCAGGTTTTAGAAGTCAGCTTAAGCGGCTCAACTTACCATTCAGACACCACTTTTAAAATTAACATAAGACATACATAAATCCTTACTATAGGTCGAATGTCCATGGGTTAAGAAAACAGTTTTTGAAAATACATGCATTTTTCATGGAACAGGCAAACATTTTCTCAAAATAACTGTAATTATCTGGAATCAGAAACTCCACAATAAGACCCTAGTAAGAGCAGTAAGAGCCTAATTTGTTGCGTATGCGTCAGAGGTAGTTTATTCATCACGTTCTGACCTGTTCTGGAGAACCGGTAGCAGAAATTTTGAATAGTTTGGAGAACTGGCAAATATCACCTCTGACTGGCCCCACTCCCATCTATTCTCTGCCTCCCAAGTCCCAGATGATCGGCTGGGTCTTCTTTGGTTGCCCTGCACAGAACAGAGCTGGAAAGCAGGTTAGTGGGGTTTGGAGGGAATGGAGTTTTACAGCATCCTTCCCCTGCCACACCCACCAAGCCACACCACGCCCACCAAGCCATGGCCACAGAACCAGTAGTTAAAAAGAAAATGAATCCTACCACTAGTATGCATGCCATATTTGGCTTTTGTCTGCAACTGTGGCTTCCCTGTACCTGTTTAAAATGAATGGTGATGACCATATGAGACCTGCTGCTGGTGGTATTCATGCTGGTTGAAGCTGTGGTCCTTATTTTTGTGCCTTGCTCCATGAGTCTCTCAATTTGAGCATAACTGTCACAAGGCACCAGTTTCAAACCATCCACATAGAAGCCTTGCTGCTGGTCTTCTCTAACTTTGAGTCCACCATACTTTTTTGTTTTAGACAGCAAATCTATTACCTGGAAGGGCAGATAAAGTTTATTTTAAAACAGGACAAAGATCAGCTGCCATTTCAGTGGAGAAGGGAATTCTTAAAATTTAAAACCCTATTTGTAAGAGAACAGGGTTGATCAAATGAAATTACAGAGAAATGTAAAACATGTCTTAACATTTTCAATGGTTATAAGGCCCATATATTTCCTTCTGTTGGATGCACATGACTGTGCAGCAACATTCAAGCGGCATTCCCAACCTGATATCTTTCAGATACATTGGAATTCCAACCCTCTTTGATTCTCCCTGTGAAAATTCTAAGACTGCCTAAAGATATTTGGATCATATTGTGAGCATTCTCTAATATTTATGTTGTTTTAAACTTGCAAAATAAAGGACCGGCAGCAATGGTTCAGATGGTTTGGTTCATATACCAACGAAAATTATTTTAATTACATAGAAGGGACTCTTAATATAGTAACACTTGAAGAAAGTAAGTTGAAGATGATTTAGAGTCAGTTCTCCTCTCTCTGCCCCTATTTGGCATGTTCAGTTTTGTGTTTTAATCCTCTATCTCCAACATGTTGATCCTTGAATTGTTAAAGGCTGCCTTGACTAGAATGTAATATGTTAAAAACAGTTTTCTCTTATACTCAATATTTTATATTTGATTTGATTTGTGTACAGTAGCTGCCCAGAGAACCTTTCACAGTGTACACTTATAAACCAGGTTGCTCCTTGATAATTCAACCAAGAATCAGTAGGATGGTGTATTAACCTCTAGATCATTTCTGAGTTGCTGCCTAAAACCAGCACTTATAGATCAAGCATTGTTCTTGACTGGGCAAAGGAAAGTAGAACATTTCCCAAATAAAATTGGCTTTCACTTAGAAAAGCCCCCACATTCTGTCAACCTACAAATGCATGCACAGACCAGGGGAAGAAGAGTTCGCTTAAGACCATCCAAATGGAATCTCCAAATAATATTTTTCCTAGTGAACATATATTGAAATGTATCAGCATATTCATATTCAGTAACCTAGTAAGTAACTAATTATGCTTGCTGCATAGAGTTGAAATTTTATGAGAGCTTCTTTCCTTCGTGTTTCCTCTTTCCTCTTTCCCAATAAACTCTTTTCACAATCTGTAGGGTAGACTTCATTTGTAAGGGAATTTCTCATAAAACCTTCCTTGTGTTAAAGATTGCCTCGACGATACTTAGCCATGCTAGTGTCTCAGGATTGGCACAAGACTTACTCAGCTCTATGTTATTAAGAGTACCTTCCTTTTATTATTGTACAATCTGAAGGGAATTAACCTGCATAGGCTAAGACCAATGCTAAGACAGTCTAGCTGGGTAGAAGAGGGGTTGTCAGGAGGTTCACTTTGACTAGGAACAATCTATTGAGATTATCCTTTATTGAGGAACTGCTGGAAGAAAGGGCTTGCTAGGAATTTTTAAAAATCATTTCCCCAGTTTATGATCATATTAACTAGCTCTTATGAAAATTATATTCCCAGACAACTGCAGAATTGCCTAGATTTTCAGATTTGTTTGTACTGAGAGGTTAGCCATTGAGGATTGAGATGAGTTGTGAGACCAGTAACTTTGGTATAAGCATCAATCCTGTTTCTATATTGTTATAAAGATCCTCTGAGGAAAACTCAGATTCTTAAGTGTCTACAAATGTTACCTCCCATATTAAAATATATCACAAAAAGAAAAAAAGGCTAAATGTCATCTGAATACAATTACCTGTTCATTGTAAATTTCCAGCATACTAAATGTAATCTATAAAAGGGAAAATGGAAAATATACCACAAGATAAATTAGTTCCATTATTAAGTATTTAATTAGAGTTAGAAAAATGCAACTGTATATTCTATAGAGTTCTGCATCATCGTATACACCTAGCTTGTACTCTGTAGTTGTATTTTATCCAAGTTCCCTCTTGTTCGGAAAGTAGCTGTTTAAATTTAAGATTTAAAACATACCAACATACTATCTACACACACACACACACACAATTATATAGATTTTTCCTGTGATAAATTGTTTCCATCCAATTCCTTCAGATCTTCCAGTGGTGCAATATCTTAATACCTTGGGATATCATGTCCATTTATGACAAAAAAATAAACCAGTATTTCAATATACGTAGATATTTTTGTAAATGGGTCATAGTCAGCTGTGTTGCAATGCCTGAACTTTTGAACATACCTGATATTGTTTGTTTGTGTCTTGATTTTGAATTGTTTTAAACAGTTCTTCACACATGACTGGAATTATGCCTCTGTTTGCACCATGGCCTATCATTGAGTAGCTCTTCCCTGAGCCAGTCTGACCATAAGCCAGAAGAGTGGCATTGTAACCTTGCCAAGCGTTGTCTAGAATTCCCTCACCAAGGTCATGAAAAATGTCCCTCTATAATGATAGAACATTCAGTTTTATCAGATTTAACTGCACAAATGATAGTGATGTTAGTTGGGCAACCACAATGAATCATATATCTTGATCTGGTGATACTTAAAAATGTCTGATCAGACTTTCAAGAAAAATACATCCAGTAAAGGAAATTCTAGCATACCCAAACAAAGGTAACTTCTTGAGGGGAGATGTGGTTGCCTTTCTCCCCCCCCACCCACCCACACTGCCCCCGATATTAGCTTTCATAATATGGAGTTTTGGATGGGTTTTCCAAAAATGCCTCCAGAGCTATCATTAAAACAGTCCCACCCCTTTAACTCTGATAGCATTAATAGCACTGGCGAAGGAAAAGATAAATGAATAATGAAATACAAAGTTTACATCACCCATCACATTTTTATTCAGAAAAGAAGCAGATAAGAGAATAATGGCAGCTGGTCTTGTTGTATGAAGGATCTCAATTATCCTCAAACTTCCATATTAATGACTAAATTGCATGACTATGCTCTAGGTAGTGAGATTTTTGAACATGTTAAATGTGGCAGTCCAAGAAATGAATATTAACAAGACTTAAACTGGGAAGCTCCTATTTTTATTCAATTTAGACTGCAATCTAATACCCACCTATTGTGTTCCTCCTAGAATTGGCTGGTTTATCTCTCCCATCAACCAAGGAGGAACTCGTCTATGAAACGAGAAATTTGAAATTGGATGCTACACTTCCATTTCTCGGTTTCTACAGCTACTGGGAAAACTCAGCCTTAGTATGGTAGGAAGTTAGTATGGTAGAAATGGTAGGAAGCGTTGAACCAAAATCCATCTGCTTCCACATCCCTAACCTGAAAAATTTACTTAGACCAGTTTGAGTTGAATTAAATTTAAATTTCCTTCTCATGGTTAGAGAGGGAGAGGATTTTGAATTAAATTTAAATTTCCTTCTCATGGTTAGAGAGGGAGAGGATTTTTGATTAAATCATGAAGTATAAAAATAACTGCAATGACTTACTTTTGCACTAAAACTTTGCTGTGACTGGGCATGTGGATTGTTAGGCTTACCTATTGGCTAGTCTGTACAATCTATTTTTGTCATTACAACTGATGGTGGAATAAATATTTTTTTTTCTCAATAGAAAATACTAAGGTACTTTTTACCTGCCCAGCATATCTGCTGTTTGGTCCAGATGAAACAAGCTTGCCATCTTTGTCCTTTAAAAATCCACTGTGTGACCAATATGCCAGGTCAAAAGTAAAGGACTTTACATGACTTGGATTTTTTGGATCATGTATGCTTGTTGTGCTGGAATTCACAGAAATCACACATCTGCTGCCTGCATCTTTCTCTCTCTGTTGAAGTTATAGCCATTTTAAATCCATTAAAATTCAAATTGCTAACTTTATCTTTTTTCAGTTTAGACTACAGCATATATATATGTGCATTTTTGAAGAAGCTGATTATTTTTTAAACATAGCTTTTATTAAAAACCTTAAATACAATAGTAAAAAATAGAGAGGTCCCTGGTTATATGAGATGTTGTCTTGGGTTTCCAAATCTTAAATGGAAGATTTCTATAGGTGCATTATCTATTGCTTTTAGAATAAAAAAAGTTACAGCAGGTAAAAAAATGGTTTTAATGCTCTCCTCACATACATGTGTATGGGAATTGTCTCTAAACTTGAAATCCTTGCTAGTATCTGTGGAACCTCTGGGTTTGCGACCTGAACAGGTAGTTGAAACCCATATTTTAAATGTCTTGTTAAATAACATCCATTATTTTACTTTATTTATTTTAAGTTTTGTTAGGAACAAATGGGCAATTAAAATCAGATTTACAGATGCTTATTATATTCAGCCTCAGGGGCTTAACACATTTCCAAGGCAGAACATATTTGCAAATTTAACGGAACTACCTACTATATCAAGCATAGATAGACTCAGGCAAAAATGTAAAGTAAAGCTAGGCCTGGTACCACCAGCAAGGGATAGTCTATTTAACTTGGGTAATATAAATATCATGGCCAAGTTTCGCTCTGTCTCCCCATTTAACACATTATTTTCTGAGTGTTGATGCCATTATCACACACAAGTTTCATCTCAAGTTCCCCATTTTTTGCCTTTTGTTCATCTCTCTTCTCTGTAACACAAATAACTCAATGACTTAAAAACAATAGATTGCACAAAATGAACAACTAACCTGGTTGAAAGGTCTGACACGTACTGCCACTTTCACACTGTCAGTGTTTGGCATCTTAAACTCTTCAAGGAATTAAAATATAGCATGAAAGCACCAGTTATATCCAGGACACTACTTGAATAAAATTTTGAAAAAGATGGTCTGGAGCCCAATCACCTAGTGCTTTATACCTAATACATTATTGATATCTTCACTTGTCACTTGTACAAGGTTACTGATAAATTATTTCTAAGAGGAGCTCCATTAGATTAGGTTGACAACTACTATGTATTGGTTTCCAAATATGCATCTGAAATGTTGGAAAACTTATGTAAAATTCTATTTGAACTATTTATGCACTGTTTTTCTCTTAAACTATAATTTTAATTCAGCCTCTATTCATTTTTTTATGCTCCAATGATAGATAGAATACTACAGAAGAGTATTTCCAGACAAATTTTATTTTAGCAAAATTGTGGTAACATTTCTCTAGTAACCACAAAATCTATAAAACATGCATCATCTCAAAATATCAAATTTGAACTAAATTTAAGTAGATGAAATCCCTGAAATGCTGTCCCTTTTGAATACTTGTGACAATATAAATACCTTGAATGCTAAGAATCTTCTGCTGATGCATCAAGTTTTTAAAAAAAAACATTTGAGGTGAGATTTTGTTTTCTAAATCAAAGAGCAGCTTTCCCAAGTTAAAACAAATACAAAAAAATATTGCACAGCTTCAGTACAATGGTTTTTACATTCTGACTTCTTCAATTAAATACATATTGAATAAAGAGAATAAGATCTTATTTATGATGGATAACTCCTAGTATTAATTCCCATGAGGTCAACATATTTTCTAAAAATTCTAAAAGTGTGAAATTTTAATTTTAAATTTTTTTTATAAGATCAAACTGTTTTTTTAAAAAAGAATGCTGGCCTCCCATCAGAGAGGCACGTCCAGAGTGGAAAGTCGTAATTAAAATCCCCTTTGGGTCATTTGCATTCTGCATCCATATTATTCTCTTCCAAAATGTAGTGGACAATAATCATTTAGTATACATTTTTATTTAACATTCCTAAAATATTTATTTACATATTATATAAATGTACGAAGTATATTATAAAATAGAAAACTGCATTGACTGAAGAAATCACACTCCATACGGAGTTACTTATTGAAGATCTTTAGTTCTCTGAAAATTTACAATAATTTATATAAATTAGCTTCCAAATTAGATGATTTTTTTTCTTAATATTCCACACATATGTGATGACTTTCCAAACACTGGTGTACATCACACATTTTTAAAAGCAGTTATAGCATCTTCTTCCGTACAACTGGCTTTGGGTAACTAGACAGTCTCTTCTCCTTCCTACGCACGTTTTTTTGAACAGCTTTTTCTGTTTTATCCACAGAATCTCCTTGCTTTTGTTTGGTTTCATCTGCAGGGGTGCCAAAGGGTGAAATGAACTTGATTTCCATTGCTGGGGGTGACCAACTACTATCTTTCCCTAAGATTCTGTAAGAAAAGAGAACATTTTTAAGCTTATTTAACTATATCTGAAAACACAGTAACAAATCAAAATCAGAATTCACACTGCAATAAGTAAATATTAAATGTATCAACGTGCCATCTTTCATACACACTAATTTTGAAATATATTTTTTCATACATACTATTTTCAAAACAGGATAGAAATAATATTGATCTATGGTATTAATGAAGACTCTTGAGAATACAGTGAACAGCAAAAAACAAACAAAAAACACCAAAATTATTGAACAAATCACCCAGAATTCTCACTTGAGTCACAAATTATCAAGCTCAAATTATCCTTTTTGGATACATTATATGAAGAGTCATCAACAATCTTGAAAAGATTCAAAACTATGGAAAAGATGAAAAGAAAGAGAAGGAAAAGACAATAAATAGCAAGGAGGATGGACTTGATTATAATGGTGAGAACTGTTCCATTGAAACAATAGGTTAGGTAGGAATAGGCTACCGTGGAGAAAACATATGTGGTCTCTAGCAGCTAAAAAGGACTTAATGTGATATAATCATTTTTTGAAACAACTATTTAAGAAAAGAAATCATTACATACTTTCTTGTTTTTGCTGTTTTTGACCTTGTAGTTCTGCTTTTAATATTTTGCTTTTCTAAAGTCGCTACTGAAACAGCATGCTTTTCTTCTTTAACTGGTAATTCCTAAGGACAAATAATATTAAAAAGGCAAAACAGGAAGGCACTGTCTCTATCCCCCAGCTTTTAAGTTTACTTTAAATCCAAAATAGGTAAATCCCACAAGACTCTTAGTGATACAAGATAAACAAAATGAAAAATATTTTCCAACTATTTGTTGAAGACGACCAATTGTTAGCAAGTTGAAAAATCATAAATAGTGCTTTGGAATTTTTATCATACTATAAATGAATATTGAGGGCTAGGAACTAGACATTCAATGAATTGCCTGCTATGTAAAATGATACAATGAGCAGTAAGTTAACAGAATTTAGTTATCAAGTTGTTTACTCTATCAGAAATATAAGAACATTTGAATATATACAGAAGAAATGATCAAATTACTTACCAGGTCTTCCACAATCCTTGAAATATTAGACATCTTCTTTTTCCTGGACCTCAGAACAGGGGGTGAGAACACAAACTTAGAAGCCAAATCTGAATCTATACCCTTGAGTTGAACAGGTGTCACTGCTTTTTCACCTAAAATTAGAAACCATAACTGACTTTGGAAATAAACACTGGAGGCACAAACCTTTAACTACAATGCTGCATCCAGCAGTTTATCATGTGAACCAATGACAAGTGTCCACACGGAGTTGATATTCTTAGCTGCCCCAGGATCTGTTCAATGGAACAGAAAATTTTTAAACCCTGGACACTGTAATACTTTATGCTTCATTCTTGCATAGGTCCCATTTGAACTGAAAACCAAAGGATGGCATCTTATTGCTCTCAAGAGTAGTCTGGCAGCAAATTAAGCCAAACCATATTTCCTACATAGAAAATTAATACAGGGAGGAGTAATTATTCCCCCGAATTACCACTGATGCTTAGAACTATTTTATACTTCAGAGAAATGTTAGACTTCATGTTTTCTCAATTTAGTTTAGAAGCACTCTCCCTTTTATAAATAGAGCTTGCCTCTTTCTTCATTCACGAAAGAAAAAAAACAAAAAACCAAAAAAACCACAAGGGTTGGTCAGGGGAAAGGCAACAAAACTTGAGACAAAGAATCAAGAGGCATAGTCTCTTAAATTCAATCCTTCCCTTTTTCTTAACATTGGGATATGGAGGTTTTGGTTAGGATCCCCCCACCATGTTCCACAAACATCACATCTGTTATTTGTTAACTGGGTGGCTCTTTTTGATCATTTTTTTTTTACCTTGTCAAACTTAGTTTGAATCAGCATCGTACTTTCTGTTAACAGATGTTATGGTATTGACAAGAAAAAAATCAAGATAGCAGCCTGTCGTGGTTCTTCATCGGTTTTGTGCAATTTTTCTATTAGAATTCTGGATCTCTACCATAAGCAAATGTATCAACAAACAGAAGCACATTTTTATTCTATGAATATGCTTCAGAAGCAAATACAGGTAGCCCTCAACTTACGACCACAATTAAGCCCAAAATTTATGTTGCAAAGTGAAAAATATGTTAAGTGAATTTTGCCCCATTTTACGACTTTTCTTGCTATATTTGTTGGGTGAATCACTGCAGTTATTGAATTGGTAACACAGTTAAGGGATTCTGGTTTCCCTGTTGACTGTGCTTGTCAGAAGGTCGCAAAAGGTGATTACATGACCCTGGAAATTGCAATCGTCATAAATGTAAGTCAGCTATCAAGCATCCAAAAGTAAATCATGTGACCAGAGATGTTACAATGGTCATAAATGTGAAAAATTGTCATAAGTCACTTTTTTCAGTCATTAAGTGACCTGTAAGAACTACCTGTACAATTTCTGTGAATTTCCTCTCCCCAAGTCCTTTTAGCCACACCAAAAATTACTTTCTTGCAGAGCTGTATTCAGAAAAGGCATGATCTATTTTCAGCAGAAGCCATTTTTATGTGTAACTGCTATCCCTTTCTAGACTTGGATGAACCCTCATGCACAGCAGACAATTTGATTATCTTATACAGAATTTCTGAAGCAAAATTTCAAGTACCTTTAGTTTTTGCTGTGAGTTTAGTAAGAGGAGGAGAAAAAAAGAAGGTTTTATTTATATCCAGGGAAAGTGACTGTTTTACTTTCTTTGGGGTTAATCTTGTCCTCTTAATGCTATCAGCATGGTGTGTCAAAGTTTCTTCTATTTCGCCAAGCTTCAGCCTGGCTACATCTGTAGTCTCTGATTCCACTTCATGATCAGTTGCTAGCGGCAAATGTTCTTCCTCTCTACTTGTTTCTGAGACAGAAGGCAACGTAGACTTCTTTCTAATTCTAGTTATCCTAGACCTCCTGTTTTCAGACTTCTTTTCTGAAGCTACTGCTTCAGTTGGCCGGATAACACATTCTTTCAGGTTAGACTTTTCTATATCTGTTTTCTCTACACTTCGAGATGTCACTCTTGAAGATCTTCTCTTTGGGGTTTCCATTATAGAAGTTTCTAGAGAGGGTAAACATGCCGAGGTTTGTACAGCCCCACTCCTAGTATTTCGCTTATGGACTGAGGATGCAGCATCTGGAGAAGACAACAGTGACAAGTCCAGTTGTGATTCTGCTGAAACATTCAAAGAATTTTTTCTTGGTCTACCTCTTTTACGACGTGGTGGTTCAGTAAGTGATGATTCAATAAGACCACTTTCTTGATCAGAAATTAATTCTGATGTACCTATTCTTTGTATTCTCCCCTGTTCTGATAGCTGTGATTCATTTGGTTGCATGTCATGTTTAAAAATGGTTTCTGACACACTAGTCTTTCTACTTCTACTCTTTCGAACTAGACTAGGTGATGGTAGCTTCTCAGAAATGGTTTCTGCCTGAGTCACTACTTTCAATATGCCATGCTTTCTTCTCCTTCCTCTTTTTGGTGATACAGAAAGCTGCTTTCCTTGAGGTTCTACCTCCTGATCTGAAATTACATTTTCTGCAAGTTGCAAGGCGATAGCTTTTAGTTTTGTTGCACTTTTAGGAGTGACTGTCATTTGGATTGTATGATCAATAATAAATTGATTACTATTTTGATTTCCTACTACACTTCTTGTAATTCTAGGAGTCCTCTGGCGAACAGAAGGAAGAGCACTGTGTGGAGGGCCATAATGTTTTGACACACTTTTGTTTGGTTTTCTAATTCCACTCCTTGTAGTAGCATTTGCCAGAAATGTTGGTGAAACAGGATGAACATTTGCTGAGATTTCTAACTCGTTCTTTGTTTCCATCACATCTCTGATGGGAAAATCAGGAATTTGGAGAATCTGTTGTTCTTGAGGTTCTTCAGAATTATGTGGTAGATTTTCAGAAATAACTGTTGACTTCTTTGCTCGCCGAGTACTTCTCCTTAGAATGGGGGTTGCCAATATAGTTGATTTATTTTCCTTTGTCATTGATTGATCATTACATGAAATATTTAGACTTTGGTTTGCATGATCTGTTGAACTTATACCAGGCATCAAATTTTCAATTCTATTTAAATCTAAATCATTATTTGTGTCATGAACATTTTGAATAGGACCCTGGGATAAATTTAATACTTTCTTGCTTATGCTTTCATGAAAAGATTGTTCTATTATCTCAGCTGAAAATTCTTTACTTCTTGTGTCTTTGATTACATCTAACAGATTTTCAGCAATAGCCATTTTAATTGGTTCAGGTACATAAGGTAGTACTTCAGCAGTATTCTGTGGTATTTCATTACTAGTTACTGTGGACACAGAATTTGTAGTTAGTTCTTGGTTGTTGCTTCTATCCCCGGATTCTGGGCTAGCTGATTTCAGAGAAGTATGCAAATTTGTAGAATCTTCCACCTCAGCTTCGTCATCACCTTCTAATATTAAAGAAAAATTATTCTGACACAGTAGAAGTTCTCCATCTCTTTCAGTAAATGAAGATTCATCAGCATCTTTTTCAAGCAATTCACAGGTAACTTCTTGTTCTACAATGTCACAGTGACACTGAAATTTGAGATTGCTTGATGAACACAGTTCATTGTATGGGATTTCTTCTACTATAGCTTCTGAAACTTGTATCTCATGTTTTCCGCCTCCCATCAGCTAAAATAGAAAACACATAAGTTGAATTCCATTACACAGCATTTTTCAAGAAATATAATACCATGAATAACTGTTCTTCAAAATTTCAGATTTTCTTAAGTTACACTTCATTGGCCAATTCAGCAATCCATGCATTGGTTTGCAAAGTAACCCCAGCAAAAATGTTCAAAAAGAAATTGCAGACTCTGGCTTTCCAAACCCATTGGAAGCTATCGCTTCCTATTTATAATGATCAGGAAAGTGTTTTTTAACTGTATGCACATACGCCACAGTTACTTCCTTTTTTCTTTCCTAATATTTTTTTGCACAGGAGCAGGATCTACTTTTTTGGGATCAACTTATTGTAAAGGAACTGACTGGCTTGTTGCCTAAGTCTGATGTCGTAGACCGACAGAGTGACTGGTCCAAAGTCACCTGGCTGGCTTTAATGCCTGTGGCAGGACTAGAGTTCAATCTTCTGATTTCTAGCCTAAGGCCTTAACTACAAGACCATACTGGATTGTCGCCCATGGTTATACTGTAGTATTTCTATGTATTGACCATGTATATAGTCAATACAGTTATTGTATTTTTTTTTATTTATACTATAAAAGAGACATAGATTATACAATTGGGTCAATTGTTTATATATGAAACTCTTTAGGAAGAAATTTTGGGACCCATACTGGTTACATAAGATTAAGTGTGATGGCAGTTTTCTAATCATGTTGAAGAAGTTAACTTACATCCACGTTTTGATTTTCAGAGTCAATATTAGGCAATGTTTTTTCTTGCAGGACTATTAGATGTTCCTCTTGGATTGTTTTTTCCAATTCACTTTCATCTATTGCTTCTTTTTCTTCCAGTTCGTTTTTTGAATGGATACTGGCAATTTCTTCACTTTCAGGAATACTGATGACAGCTGAAAAAGTGATTTTCTGACATTATTTGATTTTATTGTTTCTGAATGAAATCTTTTACTGCTAAATACTATGACTAGATCCTTTAACTATATTTTTCATCTTTCATTTACAGACATGTAATAATAAAATTTGTTCTTGATTTTTATACATCGTAAATACTAATATTAAACTATTTCTCCTCAAGGGATAAGCAGAAAGAATATTTATTGTGCAAATATTCAAATATTCAAGTGGTATTGAAATATCTGTTCCACCCTGTAATCACATCTTTTTCGAAAACAAACATTAGACTGCTTCTAATTCTTTGCATTAAGATTACAATGACCTAATGGCTTTGTCTAATTTTTGTCTGTTTATACAAATTTGACAGTCTGCACACATACAGCAAAGTTTTAGGTATTTTTAATCACCAGATTTCATTTTTGACTGAGTAGAGATCCAAAATCTCTTGTGAGTAAAAAAATAAAGAAGTTAGAGTATCATGGTATGCAATTCAGTATATTACATTTTTCACCTTTCATTTTTACCATTTAGGCTGTGGTAGGAACTACAAAGCTGATGGCTGGGTTGCTACTGATACTGGCACTGAGTATGCTGCGGATTGCTCTTGCACAGAGAATGGCCAGGAACAACAAAGCGGAAGAAATTCCATTGTAAGAAGGAAATACTAAACCTCTGAAGTCACCTAGTTTAAGATCTCACAACTGCCTCCCATGTGGGGTCTCTCTACAGCCTGAGGTGCCTTAGGAAGGCAAAGGAACAAGATCATAAGAGCCAGGCCTGTTAGTAGCTGACAAGAAGTGGGGGAATGCAGCCCTGTGATAGTGCCTTAGAACTACTACCCGATTCCAAGCATGCAATGTTTTCTTTCTAAGGGAGGGTTCAAAGCATCTGATATCAGCAAGCTGCACAATCACTCTTATACATATCTCTGTGTGAGATGCCATCTTTTGGTCTGGGATACTGGCAAACTCTTCTTTCACGTTTATTTTTACATGAAATAACACGGACAAGCAAAATTGCTATTTTCTTCAGCAATATTTTTTGCTAGCTTACTCTTTCTTAAAATCTTGTTGTGTTACCAAAAATATTTTGAAAGGCTGCATTTGGCCCATGGAATTTAAGATCCCTGATCTAAATTATGCAACAGCACTGTAGAATCTGAGCAGCATCAATAGAGAAATTAATGACAGAAACAATTAAAATACTTATCTGTTTGCATTAATAATTAAAATAATGAAATACTAAAAAAGCTAATTTAAAAAAGCTATTACCAAGATATAAATGTTCAAGTTAAAAGATTTTAGATTTGTGCATGGAAAGCCAATCTTGAAAATACAATAATATCTTTCAGAATGTTATATCCCCTGAAAGAATATGTGAAAAGAACCACTTCATATTGTTTGTTCTCTTTGTTTGATATTCAAAATACCTACATTCTCCATCTGCTCCTTCCATCTTCTGAACTTGGCTGTTTGTTTCAGCAAGGAATCTGTTGTCTTCCAACAATGGTAGCATGTTGGATTCTAGGGTATGAGTTGCACTATACAAAAAGCAGAAACAGATACATGTATATAAAGGTTCATTCTTTTTAAGATTCTAAAAAAGATAAAACTTTAAAAACTTTTTTGTTGTATACTATTTTGGCAGCATGCACGACTATTAAATCATATTGCAAGAAGTACCCAAAAACACCAGCCTGGCCCTATTGTATAGAAATTGTAAACCCACTGCTATTGTGTAAAAGTTATGCCTAACTGATGTAACTATTAAGACTGCACATTCACTTAAAGTTTGGGTATTAATAAGCATTTCTATTCGGGAAAGTAGCCAGATAATTGCACCCATGCAATTTTCTTGTGGTCTGCCGTGGTATTCATCTGGAATCCTTTTTGAACTTCCAACTGTAGTCCAATATTCTGGAATTCTCAGCTAGTTTCTCATCTACATACTGAGGCTAAATCTGATAAGCTTCTGAAACCAGTGATCAACTACATACTGCTGTCTGCCGAGGCATTATTCAATAGCAAATAAGCCCCAGTCAATAGTTTAAGAATATAGGCTAAGGGCAACGACAAAACAAGTCATTGCAAGAGGAAGTTTCCCCTTGTCTGCTTGACAACAGACCACTGTTAACAGAGAACATGTTTAAGAGTCAAATTTTATACCCAGACAACAGTCCGAGGACTTCATAGATTAACCTCTTGAACTGAATAAGTCAACTGTCAAGTTGTGCAGAACTTTCAACATGGGCACAATCTTATGCGACTGTGCATAGGATAGCAGACTAGTTGCTGTATTCTATATGAATTTAAGCACTCTTTTAGAGTAATACTATGGTGAGCACATTGCAATAGTCTAACTGGTGAGTACTTCAGATTAATGGAAAACCATTATCAAATCTGATCCATGAATGATTGCAGTTGGGTACAATAGACACAAATGTGAAAATTACTTCTTGCCGATGAGCTAACAGGAAGTGTAATGATATTAGGGAACTCAAGCAAGAGTCCCAGATTAGGATCTGCTCTTTCAAGGGAAAAGCAAGCTGATTCCCAGTCCTTGAGTTTGGCTCTCTACATTCAATTCTATCTGGATAAATCATACTCATGAAAGATAAAGTGGGAAATACATGCAATTTAAATTTTAAAGCAAACTACTTCATCTAAAATTTTGAAATTATATGGGACATATTTACCATTCATTAGAAGGCAAAAAGCAGACTATGGTGTCTTGATCAACCTTCAAGTGAGCCTTTGGAAATACTTCATTCTCAGGAAATGAGCCACATTTCCTGTGATCCTTTTCATCGGATTCTATGGACAGTGAAAGTTAAAAATACTGTATCCTCAATAATGATTTTTTTTTTCCAAATACTAATTCATCTTTTTTTAAGACATAAATCTACCTCTCATTTTCCAAGCCAGAGGCTCACATAATACCAGTGGAACTTAATGTTCTTACTCAAGTTACAATAAAAAATGAATGGAAGCATTAAAATGTTTATCTTGGCTTAGCTGACAAACCCCATCCTAAATTGCTATTGACCCTTCCAAAACCTCAGGAACATGCAATGAATCAAAACTGAACTGGCTCTAAAAGATGGAGACCCAAAGATCTGACCAATCATGCTGAATTTATAGTTCAGCTGGACTATTTACTATGCTTACTGGTTTCTAGTCCAATATTCCACATTCAATTTAGTAAGCATAAAATTTGTATAGAGGTTAAAGCTGCATTTGATTTTTCTGAGGTGCACTGAAGATTGCATCCCAAGTAATAGAGCCAAATTATTTTAAATGTAAGGATGATTAGAATTAACATGTTCATTTTAATTAAATAGATCAAAATAATATTTTTTAAATTTTGGTTTTAATTTCAGCTTGAGATAAACTTTGAAGAAAGCAGGAACACTATACAGCTGTGTCACTGCTTTTGTCTTCTTTAACACTTCAATGGTTTATTGTGGGTGTAAACCCAGAAATTTGTAAACCATGGGATTGTAATTTAGCATTATTGTATGACCTACTGTTCAATAAACTATGATTGTGTTTTTAGCACAATATGTCAGTTCAACCAGCCTAGAGAAAGTTCTGTGTGTGCCAAATATTTTACTAAGAATTTGATCTCTTACAAAGAGAAGTGAGCTCTTTTTGCTATGATGTACAAATAATATAATGAATAATGCTGTATCAAATTAAAATACTGCTTGTCCCCCTAAGAGGCCAACCTATTCATGTCTATTAACATAGGTGATCTACTATCACGGGACACTGAAATGGCTATTACTTGATTTTATTAATAACTTGTTATCTTAATAAATACAACAAAAGGCTCTTAAGTTTCTCTGCACATTTCCAGAGAAATATTTTTATTTATAATTCAAGATAACAGAAAAGTTGTATAATGCATTTCAGATGTCTTGAGAGAAGGGGAAGAAAACCATACCAGAGGTCTTTTGCTTTTCTTGAATTTTTTTTCTCTTAACCCTCACGTCATCTACTATTGTGCCCCATAGTATTTTAAACAACTTGCTTTAAATCAAAGTACATGTCTATGTAATGGTGGGATACAACACATTCCCTGATTTTCAAATACCTTCTACTGGTGTAAATTCTCAGGAGCCTGAGTGTTCCTTCCTAGGCCCCCTTCCCTTTTTCCTGACAAAATATAATGTCTTTTTTTTAAGTTTAGATCCATCTGAATTCCCCTGGCATTACTGCTATCAGCATTTTCTAAAAACATAGTTTTCTGTTAGATATATTGTTTTAATTCAGACTTTTCTGCATTCCTGAATACCAAGAGTATAAGGATCATCAGCTTACTACTCAGTATTTTGTTCCACCTCCAAAAGTTCAAATCATAACACCAGTTTTACCAGTGTTCATAAACCAGGGAAAAATCAGATGGGATCTCTGCTGATTCAATATGATCATCCGTCTTAGCTCCTTTCCATCATACCTGTGGACAATCAATATCATTATACATACCAGCTGATTGGTCTATATTTGCCGATGTTTGTTGTTCCATTATAGGTTCATTTTCAATTACTTCTCTCTCACTTGATCCTGGTAGGTCTACAATTTCTCCAGAGGAAATAGTAGTTTGCTGAGAGCCCATGAAGTTATTGTTTCCAAAGTCAACTGATTTTGCATCATGACATTCTAAAGTAATGTATGTTGGTTTCATATCAGTGTCATTAATTTCTTTGGAGACTTTAGTTTCATTCAATTGATCACTTGTTATGCACTCTGATGATTGGTCTCTTTCTTCAAGCTCTTCCTGAAGGCTGTGATCTGAAATGGAGGAAGTCTCTCTATTCTTAACCCAATTTTCTTCCATTTGAGCTTCAAGAATATATCCAGTTATATTTGCATTGTTTATTTCATGATCTGTCTCCTAATAAGGAAAAGAAAAAAAATCAAGAAAATCTGACCATATAATAATGTGAGATCCAGAGTACTCCACCATCCACAATGTAAATATGTGTGACTTATTTGCATAGGTTGAATTAAAAGTTAATAAGTAAATTACATTTCAAGGACTGCTGATTTTAACATGGAACGCTGTGTCATGTGAACATATTGCTTAGTGATGACAATCCTGGCATCTGTCATAACTCCAGATGTGCAGATGGTTAAATATATGAGGAGCATTGGGGTGCTAAAGGAGGTTAAAAGAAGCCCTGGGAGGACTAGCAGAGGTCACACATTGCTGGAGTATTGCTGAAGTGAGATTGGGGAGGGGGGGAGAGAGAGAAAACAGAGGGGAAGAATATGCTATGCTCAAGGTTTTCTCTCAGTGCGCTGCAGTTCTGGAGTTGCAAGGACCCAAGCTGTAGCATGAAGTCCTTCATGGTGTAAAGCCCACTCCAGCAGAACAGTGTGACAGGCCCTCTTGGGTACACTGGGAAGCCATAGCCACCCTAGTCCAGTCCCAGCTGCCATCCAAAGTCTTTGTCATCCTGCCTCCACTTCAGCTGACTGCTGCCATTTTATGTTCCTGTTGTTGACTAGGCGTGACCAACCTGTCCCATTGTAAGGCTGCTGCTGGCCATCTTAAGCCATCTTTCCAGAGTTTTGTGAGGAAGCTGCTGAGCAGCTGGAAACTCTGGAAAGAAACCCTGGCCAGCAACTGCCTTGCAAAGAGCCAAGCTAGGTATGCTTGCTCATAAGTGGGAGAAAAAAGATAGCTAGGGTGACAGGGACTGCAAAATTCAGGGAGCCAAAAGGGCATGGATGGAGAGGATACATGGGGGAATTGAAGCATCCCTATAGTCTAATTGCAGGAAGGCTGCCAAGTGCCTGAATTTTGACCAAGTGACTGTGGTGCATTGCAACAGCTGTAACTTTGGGGACTAACCTTACGTACCCTTGTACAACACACTGTATCTTGAAACAATTGCTGAAGAATGATTTTAACTCAAGAACTATCTGTATGTCAAGGGGGAATGGGGATGTTTGTTATTTCCTGTTGTATTTTTATCTCCTTTATTTCAGCCAACTCCTATTTAGTTTTCCTCAAAGCAATATATAGGGTAATTATTACCTAGAGCACATATAGTTCTAATTCCTGGGCAAATTACATATATTTGATGTTTATATACTGAGCTCTATAATCACATCCCTATCAGAAATTGCAGATCTGAAATGAATTCACTTTCTCTATTCTATATTCCACAGGATAATACCCCTTCTCCATTTATTTATTTTTTTCTCTGTATTATTGTCTTGCTGTCTTTTGCACTGGCTAGGTTTTGATTTATATTTTTTCTATGTGAGCTGCCAGACTCAGATTGATGGCAGTGATATAGAAATGTTTAATAAAGATGACAATAGCAGAGTCCTGCATAAAACTCGTGTGTTTAATTTTTCAGCACTACTGCCAACTTACCCCAGTCCATTGTGAAGTTTTGCTTTCTTCCATAAATGAAATTTTTGTTTCTTTTGCACGCAAAGGGGGTGTAATAGATCTTCCTGGAGATGCAGTTGGAGTTGCTAAAGGAGTAGTGCGAACGCTGGATCTCAATATTGACTGAGGAGTAAAACCAGGGAAGACTGCAGATGATGTGGATGCCAAAGCTTTAGCTCTCTAGGAGAGGACAAAACATCTTAAAAATGTGTAATCTAAAGCTCCGAGTTTATAGAAAGTCATCATTACTTCACTTTTCAGCCTCAGAAATACAACCTACAAAAATCTATATACCTTGACAACAGGAGGTGTTTCCAACAATTTTAATTCTGGTGCTCTGGCAATGTTCTTGGGCAGTAATGTCTTTAGAGAACTGGAATGCAGTGGGCTAGAAAATCTGCCAGAAGCAGAAATTTCTGGTGACTTCTGCTGGCTTCTTCTCAAAGGTGGTGAATCAAGAGAAATAGGTTGGATCATCAAGTCAAGCAATCTGTAAATATTTCAAGGTTTTTAAAACATTAAGTTGCTTTGTATTACACCTACTCTGATGAAGGCACATTTCAAGCTGTCATCTGAAAGGATGTAAGCGACTCAAGCATGGACAGTACACATTACTTTAATTTTTAAATATCATCAAACATTTAATTCTTAATTGCATTATGTAACATCTCTGCTCTGACAATTGGATATGCATTTTTTAAGCAACTCCCAATATATACAACCCGCATTTGTCTTTGACTGCCTTAACGATTGGTTGGCTGAATCTTCTTATAAGCAATTTAGGCAATAAAGAGTCATAAAGGGTCCTCGAATTATGCTAACAATTGGAATCAGGACTGCAACTGCTAAGGGAAGCACGGATGGGCTAGCACCTCAGCGGACATGTGCTGGGAAGTGTGAGATCAGAAAAGGCAGTAGGCTGGTACTGGGAAGCATGAACAGACCAGCAAACACAGTACAAGGGTACTGGAAAGCCTGGGTGATCAAGGTGTGGGTGATACATAGTATGAGATCTCTGAGGTCTCATATTCTGTAGTGGGATTCCTCAGGAGAAAAGTGGCATTGACTTAGAGGAATGACCTGTGACTTCCCTGATGGCTTTTCCCATTGACTGTGCTTGACAGAATCCAGCATGGAAGGTTGCAGATGAGATCATGAAAGTGGCTTGATGCAATGTCATAATCATACACTGGGCTATCAAGCACTTGGATTGCAATCACACGACCACAGGGATGCTGTGATAGCTGCAACATCATGAACCAGTTATAAATACAATGGAGCCTTGGGTCGCAACTGTAATCCGTTCCTGGACTCCGGTTGAGACCTGATTTGATTGTGTCCGGAAGCACAACCAACCGTGCATGTGCACAGTTAAAAACAATGGCGCCGAAGGAGAAATTGGCATGGAAAAGGAATTTTACCATGCCGATTTTGTTTGCCACCCGATTTTTGAATTGTGACCCAACTCAAAAATTGGGTGGATTTTTTGTTCGCCACCCAATTTGGTCACGAACAGGAATATACTCCTTTTTCAGCATCATTGTAATTTTGAATGATCCCTGAGCAAGTAAAGCACCATCTGTGCTGGGTCAGAAATCAATTTTTGGAAGAGACTATATAAAATTTATTGAGGAAGAGCCTTACATTTCATGAGTCCCTTTATTAGGACAAAACAGCCAAACACCATCACCCTGCCAAACAAATAATTCCCTCAACACTGTCCAACTATTTATAAAGTCTGCACTACTATTACCCTTCTCATCACTCCTTATCACCCATCCCCTCCCACTTGTGACTGTATGACTGTAACTTTGTCGCTTGTATCCTTACGATCTATATTGACTGTTTCCTAGTATGATTTGATTGCTTATTGTACCCTTTGACTATCATTAAGTGTTGTACCTTATGATTCTTGACTCATGTATCTTTTCTTTTATGTATACTGAAAGCATTTGCACTATGACAAATTCTTTGTGTGTCCAATTGCACTTGGCCTATAAACTATTCTATTCTATTCTATTCTATTCTATTCTATTCTATTCTATTCTATTCTATTCTATTCTA